>CM077155.1:131071052-131525499 GCA_039583875.1 Platanthera guangdongensis | reverse complement strand
TTACAACCAGTTATTGTAATATGTGTGAGCAGGGAAGCAGTTAAAAACCAAGCACAGAACTAGTTAAACAAAGCTAATCCAGAGTAATCAAGGCCGAAAACAAACATAAACACAAGCAAGAACCAGAGGACACAAGGAAATATAGTGGTTCCCCTAAACTTGGGTACATCCACTCTTCTACCACCTAGGTAGGAATCCACTGCAGGATGAGTTGATCAGGTGTCCTGGGCACCAATGAGCTTTTGAATAAGGTGCTCAAAAACCAAAGCAGATTTTTTGATCAGGTGTCTTGCCACCAATGAGCTTTTGACAAGGTGCTCAAAAACCAGGTTCAAACTTTTGAAGGGAGCTTGAGAAACCCTTTACAGAGATGGGGTGAGAGAGTGATGGAAGTCTTCTCTTTCTCAAACAACTGAGAAGACTATGTGGACTGTTGATGTCAAAGCTCCCCTGAATCCTTGAGATCTTCAGGAAGAAAAGCTTTGCTGAGGGTGATAGGCCTTCAAAGATTGAACTCCAGCAATAGATGATTTCAGCAATAGCTGAAATGTTGAATGTCTGGAGTCTTGAAAATATGTTGGCCTTGAACACTTTGAAAACTAAAGAGATCTGAAGATTTGAGAAAGCTTGATCTCCTTGGATGTGTGTTCTTGAGAATTCTTTGGGACAGAATATTTTTTTGAATGTATCTCTGTAATCTGTGTTCTCTCTCTGTATTGTGTGTTCTCTTATGTGATTCAAAAAATTCTATCTTTTATTCTCTGGTCAGAATAGAATAACATTCTCTCTGAGAAGAATAGCTGTTGGCCTGCATTAATTGCATCCTTAATTGCACAATCTCTTCTGGAGGAAAGTCCACAGAAATATTCCTTGAAAAATCCCTTGAAACTTGGTCCAGAAATGAATGAAAACGGCTAGGAAATCTCTGAATTAATTGCAGAATAACTCCTTAACTGATTTGAATTTGGATTTAGAAACATTCTGGAAGTTATCTGAAATCGTCGAACTGAGCTCTACTATCGTCGAGCTGAGCTCAGCGATCTGGAAATATACAGCAGCAAATATCGTCGATCTGAGCTCACAGATCGTCGAACTGAGCTCAGAGATAAAGATCCAAATCAGAGTCAAAATCGTCGACATAAGCTCACCGATCATCGAACTGAGTTCGACGATATAATGAGGTTGAGCTCAGCGATCATCCAATAGAGTTCGACGATCTGTCGAAGTTGAGCTAGACGATCGTCGACCGGAGTTCGACGAATCGTCGTGCTAAGCTAGACGATATGACTTAGTCTCCAAACACAAAATCTTGGTCTTCAGGGAAGCTTCCAAACCTAGACTTCTAACCCTTAGACTCAATTCTAATTGACCTATAAAGCTATACAGGAGGTCAAGCAAATGGTTCCTAGAGACATAGTGATCCTGACCCAAATTAGTAATAGGGTGTTCCAACAATCTCCCCCTATTTGGGTTAGGATTACTATTTACAGACTTTGGAAAAATTTTAAATAACAACATATAATCAGTAAACAGAAAAACAACAAGCCAGACATTGCAGAATCACAGAGATATATAGCATCCAGATAGTAATCAGAAATCACAGAAATTGTCACCTTACAATATCATTTTTTCTCTTTGCCCTTAACCATTTTAATCTCTCTGTTGGATTGAGGGCTTCCTTCTTTGATCTGGTGTCATCTGCTGCACCTAAAGATGTTTGTTGTTTAAGACTGGGAACCACTGCTTCAGGATGTAATTCCATATATCTGTCAGCATCAAAGAATTTACTTGAAGCATATCTCTCTAGCTCTCTCTGTCTCTGTTCAGACATTGTTGAAATGTTGGAAGAATTTATTCCTTGTTCTCTAGCCTTTTTAATCTGATCTAGTGCAGCTAGTTCTTTTAACCTTGCAGTCCAGGCAGCAGGATTGTTCTCAGGATCCTCAAAAGGTACAGGTGGTTCATACCTGTTGGAGGGATTGTCTTGAGGAGGCCTGGTAGACACAGTTTCTTTCAGCTTGTAAGGGAAAGTACCAGATGATGTATCAGAAGAAATTTGTCCTCCCCTAGAATATGGGTGCTTCCTGGAGTATCCTTTGGAATAGACTTGAATGTCTCTTTGATTACCTCTATATTCTCTCTCCTAGAATGTGAACCCCTGGATTGGCTTTCCCTGTGGTAAGATCTGGCATGAGGCTGATAGGGAGCCTGACTTCTGGATGGGGGTTGAGCTGCAGAGCTTCCACCTGCACCTGCATCAGGAGGAGGTGGTGGAGGAGGATGAGAGTGCTGGAATTGGGATGAACCCATCTCATATTTTCTCTTTTTCTTCATTGTTTTCAGCTGGTTCTTCGAGTACTGCATCCAGTGTTCAGTAATTGGGCAGTCACGTAAAATGTAATATGGGATATCATTGTTATCCTTAACTTTGGCAGGAGGTACTCTCTTCATAGCCTTGCTCCTTGCCTTCCTTTTCCTGGCAATGGTAGCAAAAGAGTCATCAGAGTCTGTTTTAAATTCATCAGTTTCAGAACTCTGGTCATCATAGAGAGCATCTATTTTCTTCATTAAGTCTTTCTTGAGCTGTTCAGAAGCAGATGAGGCTGTAGCAGCAGGTGTTGAGGTAGTAACAGCAGAGACAGCAGCAGATGGAATGGAAGCAGTAACAACAACAGCAGCAGATACTGGAGAGGTGACAACAGCAGTAACAGTCTCACTAACAGCAATAGAAACAGAAGGACTATCATCAAGGACTGCAGAAGGCTCAAATTCAGGTGCCTCTGTCATAAGAATGTCCTTGGAAATTGGTTCATCAGTAACAGCAGAAACTTCAGCATCAGTATTAACATTCTCAGCAGCAGTATCAACCATATCAGAAGCAATACATTCTTCAGAAGAAGCAGCAGCATCAACATTTTCAGCAGCAGCAATTACTGAATTTACAAAGGAGGTGATAATGCTAGGGTCACAGCAAGAAAAAGGCACAAGTGTCTTGGATAAATCTTCTGGAGGCTGGACAGCATTGACCTCTGTCAGACAGCTGAAGTAAGCAGAATCAAAAACTGATAGCAAAGACCTTAGGTCTATTGCAAGGACTGCAGTTGAAATCTGGCTTTGTGCTTGAGGTATGTTGAAGTATTAGACCGGGCGGCTTAGCGGTCTGTTCCAGCGGTTTGTTAACCGAGCGGTCTGGCGGTCTCTCTGGTGCCTGGAGACCGGGCGGTCTATCGGTCTACCTCTGCGGCCTGTTCTATCCTGCTGGAGTTGCCGAGCGGTTAGCCCATCTGTCTAACGCGCGGCCTATGCGGTCTCTGTTGTTCTAGCCGCTCAGTACTGTAAATGTTTAGTCCCACATTGTTTGTATACTCTCTTTCTTATCTCCTCCATTCTATATAAGGGAGGCCATACCTTTGTAAATGACATCTTTTTTGGATAATAAATTTCAGTTATTCAAAAGTTTATTCGGCTTGTTCTCTACTTTTCGCTTCTTTTCTCTACTTTCTAACATGGTATCAGAGCGCACGGTCATTTCCTTCTGATTCTGTGCGCTCTCTGTTGTTCGCGGCTTGTTTTTCGCTTCTGCGACTTGCTTCGCGACTTGGCTTCTCTCTGTCCGCGCGGCTTGTTTCTATCCGCGCGGCTTGTTTCTGTCCGCTGCCCTGTTCGCGCGGCTTGCTTCTTCTTCTTCTCTTCTCCTACTGCTCTTTATCGCAGCGACCTGTTTCCTTGTCGCCGCGCTCCTTGTTCTTTCCTCCCGCTCCGACTTCCTAGTCGTTGCGGTCTGTCCCTATCCGCGTGTGTTGTCTCTCTTCTCGCGGCTTGCTGCTGTGATCTGCCTGACCGTGCGGGTTGTTCCTTTCTCCTCGCATCTTGGTCGCGGTCACCTGCTCTTCTCCTCTCTGCTGTTCGCTCGGCCTTTTTTAGTCCGCGCGACCTCTTCCCCGCTGTGCCTTTGACCGTCTTCTCGCAGCTGCTGTGATCTGCCTGACCGTGCGGGTTATTCCTTTCTTACCCGCATCTTGGTCGCGGTCACCTGCTCTTTCTCCTCTCTGCTGTTCGCTCGGCCTTTTTAGTCCGCGCAACCTCTTCCCCACGAGCCTTTGCCTCTTTCAAGCCGCTACTGTTCGCGCGGCTTCGTCTGTTTTCTAACCGCTTCTGTTCGCGCGGCTTCTTCTGCTTGCCGGGTTCTATGACTACCTCCGGTCTCCCCGCTACTCCTATAGCTCCTTCGGCCTCCGCCTCTTCTAGGTCGTCTGCCTCTGTGGCCACGACGTCTGGTAGTGCCCACGTCGTTACCCAGGGTAAATGGCTGATTGACTCTGGTACCACCAATCATATGACGGGCAACCCTCATTGCTTTTCCCGTCTTGAGACCCATGACCGCTTACCCCCAGTTCGTGTGGCGGATGGTTCCCCGTCTCCGGTTCATGGGACGGGCATGGTTCAACTCACTCCTTCGCTTTGCTTGGAGGATACCCTCTATGTCCCGAAGTTCCCGTGCAATTTGTTATCAGTTACTACTTTATGCCGGCAACTTCAACTTCAGTGCTCCGTTTTATTCACTCCCACTACTTGTTTCTTTTCAGGACCCGAGGACCCAGCGGACGATTGCTACTGGGACTAAGAGCGGCGGCCTCTACTTCCTCGACGATGTCTCAGCTCTTTCTGCCTACTCCTCCTCCACCGATCTCCTTCAGTGGCATCTTCGTCTTGGACATCCTCCTCCTCGGCTTATTCGTCAGCTTCTGCCCACTTACCTCCCACCAGTTCTCCGCTCAACTGTGATGCGTGTCAGCTTGGCAAACATCATCGCTCCTCCTTCCCACCAAAGCAAGGCCGTAGCTCCTCTCGCATTTTTGATCTTATTCATTCTGATGTATGGGGTCCTGCTCCTACCCTCACCGTTGGTCGGGGCAGTTCCTATTTTGTCACTTTCATCGATGATTTTACTCGATGTACCTGGGTGTATCTATTAAAGGATCGCTCTGAACTATTTTCTGTTTGGCAATCTTTTTACTTTATGATTAAGACTCAATTTGCTATCTCTATTAAAGTCTTACGTTCTGATAATACCAGGAATATCTGTCTCATGAGTTCTCCGCGTTCTTTCACCAACACGGCCTCATTGATCAAACGACTTGTGTTTACACCTCCCAACAGAATGGGGTGGCGGAGCGTAAAAACCGTCACCTGCTTGATGTTGCGCGTACTCTCATGACGCAGATGCACGTCCCTCGCTCCTACTGGGGCTACGCTGTGCTCCTCGCTTGTTATCTCATCAATCGCATTCCCTCCACGGTCCTCCACGGCCGGACTCCCTTCTCCCTTCTCTACCCCCACCAGGAACCTTTTCCTCTTCCTCTCCGTGTATTTGGCTGTACGGCCTTTGTTCACGCTCCCTCCGCTACCCGCGACAAGCTTTCCCCCCGTTCCACCAAGTGTGTCTTTTTGGGGTACTCTACCACTCAGAAAGGCTATTGCTGCTTTGACCCCCTTCTCCGCAAGCAGTTTGTCTCCGCCGATGTGACTTTTTTCGAAAATGCTTCCTATTTCTCTCCTTCCTCTTCTCTTCCTTCTCTTCCTTCTGATATCTCTGTTCCTTCCACACCTCTCCACGTTTTCCCACCTTCGTCTCCTCCTCCTCCCACTCCTTCCCAGTCCGTCTCCCCACCCACCCCTCCACCCTCCTCTCCGCTGCCGTCTCTCTCTAGTCCCGGGCCAGCCTTCTCCGCCACGGACGCTCCGGTCGCTGACGCTCCTGTCGCCGACGCTCCCGATGATCTGGATGTTCCCATTGCCCTTCGCAAAGGGGTGCGGGCGTGTACTCAACACCCGCTCACGGCTGTTGTTTCTTATGATCAGCTGTCTCCTTCTCGCAGGTCTTTTGCCTTGGCTATCTCTGCTACTTCTACTCCCCATACCTATCAGGAGGCTCTCGCTCTCCCTCATTGGAAGTCTGCTATGGATGAGGAGATGGCTACTCTTACTGAACGGGGTACCTGGACTCTGGTTCCTCCTCCCGTGGGCACTGATGTTGTTGGCTGTCGCTGGGTCTTTGTTGTGAAGTTTCGCCCCGATGGCACTGTGGATCGCTACAAAGCCCGGCTGGTGGCCAAGGGCTTTACTCAGACTTATGGCGTTGATTACTTTGATACCTTCTCTCCAGTTGCTCGCCTCAGCACCATCCGGGTTCTCTTTTCTGTGGCTGTTAACCGAGCTTGGGCTATTTCCCAGCTTGATGTGAAGAATGCCTTTCTCTATGGCGATCTTCAGGAGGACGTCTATATGGAGCAACCTCCTGGGTATGTTGCTCAGGGGGAGACACGTGTCTGTCATTTGAAGAAGGCCATTTATGGCCTAAAGCAGAGCCCTCGGGCATGGTTCGAAAAATTTAGTGGTATTGTGGCAACCATCGGCTTTCAAAGGAGTTCGGCCGATCACTCCTTGTTCATTCGCAAAACGGCCTCGGGACTGGTGGTTTTGGCAGTATATGTGGATGATATTCTCCTTACTGGTGATGACCGAGATGGGGTGGACTTGACGAAGAAGCACCTCCGTCAGCACTTGGTCACGAAGGATATGGCTCCCCAAAATACTTTTTGGGGATAGAAATCTCTCGGAAACCTGACTCCTTAGTTCTCTCTCAACGGAAGTATGCCCTTGATCTTCTTCGCGAAGCAGGCTTGACAGGTGCCAAACCAGCTCATCTTCCCATGGCTGTTGGAGAAGACAAAACGTGGACGGATGAATCACCTCCTCTATCTGATGTCACACGTTACAGACGTTTGGTGGGCAAACTCATCTATCTCACGGTGACTAGACCCGACATCGCCTACGCTGTAGGAAAAGTCAGTCAGTTTATGCAAGCTCCCAGGGAGTGTCATCTTCAGTCCGCCCTGAAGATTTTAGAGTATATCAAAGCAGCACCGGGCAGAGGGTTACTCTTCCAGAAGAATGGCCATCTGAGGGTTGAGGCCTACTCAGATTCAAGTTACGCAGATGACAAAGGCGATCGTAAATCCACGTCAGGTTTTTGTACCTTTATTGGAGGTAATCTCGTGAGTTGGAAGAGCAAGAAACAGTCTGTTGTTTCCAGATCCAGTGCCGAAGCAGAATACCGGAGTATGGCGTCAACTACGTGTGAGTTAAAGTGGTTGCGGGCTCTCATGCTTGACCTGGGCGTGGTATATGATTGTCCTCTCCCTATGTTCTGTGACAACAAGGCCGCTATACACATATCCAGGAATCCGGTCTTCCATGAGAGAACGAAGCATATAGAGGTTGACTGTCACTTCATTCGGGAGGAGATTTTGAAGAAACAGATTTGTACTCCTTTTGTCACCTCTGACAAGGAGTTGGCAGATATCTTCACCAAGCCGGTTTCTACTTCCTTCTTCCGCATTTGTGACAAGCTGGGCATGATTGATATCTATGCTCCAGCTTGAGGGGGAGTGTTGAAGTATTAGACCGGCGGCTTAGCAGTCTGTTCCAGCAGTTTGTTAACCGAGCGGTCTGGCGGTCTCTCTGGTGCCTGGAGACCGGGCGGTCTATCGGTCTACCTCTGCGGCCTGTTCTATCCTGCTGGAGTTGCCGAGCGGTTAGCCCATCTGTCTAACCGCGCGGCCTATGCGGTCTCCGTTGTTCTAGCCGCTCAGTACTGTAAATGTTTAGTCCCACATTGTTTGTATACTCTCTTTCTTATCTCCTCCATTCTATATAAGGGAGGTCATACCTTTGTAATGACATCTTTTTTGGATAATAAATTTCAGTTATTCAAAAGTTTATTCGGCTTGTTCTCTACTTTTCGCTTCTTTTCTCTACTTTCTAACAGAAAGCTTTCCCTCTGAGGTACCCCTTGGGTCTTATTTATAGATTTTCAGAATCTGAACTGCCAATAACCAAAAGGACTGACCTGGAAATACCAAAAGGCCCCTGGTTGGGTCTGCCAACAGCCAAACTCCGCTGTTCTGAATAGCTATGCGCAGTCCAACCTAGTCTGCCAACAGCGAGGCTCTGTTGTTCTGAGTAGCTATTCGCACCCCTGGGGGGTCAGCTCGCCTTCAGTTCCCCCGCAGGAGGCGGGCGCGGCCTGGCCTCGTGGCTCGCCTATCCTCCCTGGGCGAGCGCGAGCCGATATGGGCGAGCTGCCTGTCTTCTGCCGGGCGGATCGGCAGCCAGGTCGCGTGTGGGGGGTTGGCCGGCGGTCATCGCGACTTCGATCGACCCGCCAATCGCGGGTCGCCAGCTCGCTCGCCTCGCGGCTCGCTCGCCTGAAATGGGCGGGAGCGGGCCAGCCCTTCCGCCGTATAGCCCGTTTTGTCGCTCGGGTGCGGGTCGCGGGGCCAGGCCTGCTCAACCTCCCTGGCGGGACCCGCTCGCCGGACACAGGGTTGTACAATATAAGTGCGAAAAAAGAAAAATGCGAGGAATGGAAACACCCCCGCACTTAGTTCTAACATTGTCTCCAATGTTGCAAAATAAGCATGATGAACAAAAATAGATAAAATATAATAATTACAAAAATAAAGATGGAGGGTAGAAACTTTCCTGAGACGAGGTCGGGGAGGTCCATTTGGAACTCTGCATTATTAATAACAAATAGAAGAAAGATAATAGAAGAACGAAAAAGATAGACTCGATCAAAAGTATGTGGGTGGTGGGGGTAAGTGTGGATGTAACTCCGTATTGAACTAACGTCGTAGTCAATTGGGCGTGAAAAAAATGCTATCCCATAGCGCTCACAAAAGCGTGAAGCATGCCGAAGAGAAATGAAACAAGTTAAAACAAAACAAGTTAAAACAAAATAAGTTAAACAATATATATATTGTTAATTATAAATATTATAATTTTTTGTGTTTTTAAGTAGATTTTTTATTTTTAGGTAGGTTTTTTAGTTTTTTTTAAGTTTTTAGGGTTTTTTAGATTTTTTTGAGTTTAATTTTTAGTTTTTAGATTTTTTTGGGTTTTTAGTTTTTTAGAGTTTGATTATTTATTTATTTATTTAGATTTTTTTGGTTTTTGAGTTTTTAGATTTTTGAGTTTTTTAGTTTTTAGATCTTTTAGTTTTTTTTGTTTTTAGAGTTTTTAGTTTTTTTGAGTTTTTAAAGTTTTTTAGGAAACGACGTCATTTCAATTTTTTTTGTTTTTATAGTTAATAATAATAGGATAATTTTTTAAAGTTTTTTTGGTGTTTTTTTAAAGTACTTTTATTATTATTATTATTATTAGTATTTTTTTTGTTGACCATTTTTTGTTATATTTAAAAATATGTAAAAGTAATAGTTTTACAGAGTTCAAAATAACAACACTAAATTCCCAGACAACGGCATCAAAAACTTCATGGTTAAAACTCCAAAAATTTAATGATTTAATCAAGTCACCGGCAATGGCGCCAAAAACTTGATCAAGTTTTTGTCACGTTTTTGGCAACGGCGTCAAAAATTTGATGATAAAAACTCTAGAAATTAATGGTTTAAAACACGCGGCGCCCCGAGCGGTTTATTTAAAAAAGAAGCGGATGGTATATTTAGGAAGACGAGGCGCGCAGATTTATTTGGATATAAAAAAGTTGAAACCAAGTTTTAATGAAAGGAGGCAAGTGCACCTATCGCATGTAGTACATGATATTCTGATGAGGAATATCGAGGTCGTTTTGTTCTCGGGGATGAGTTGATTATTTTTATTTTTCCCTAGAGGGTACTATTATTTTACCGATTATAACTTGTCTGGTTATTATTATATATATATATATATATATATATATATATATATATAAATAGAAAAGAAATATTAAAAAGGAGCTGATGAAGAAATAGTGCAATGGTATCAAATTGAATTTGAAGTAATATAACTTTTAATAAATAGAGATCCTAAATTTCAAATTAATTAAGGCGGAGACTTGACCGTGGAGGTTCCACAAAAATGAGCTCACCTTTCTCTAGGACTATCGCTCACCGAAACATTAAGACTATTCGACGGGGCTCTCGTCCGATGAAGGATTCCTCTTAATACCCGCATTACGCTAAGAACCCCGCTATTGTGTGGGGAACTCAATCCAGTAGAATTATGTGCTGCCTCTCTCGAGGGTTAGTGCGGAACTCCCTTTACCCAGGGGTGATCGGTACATACACACGGCCTCTCGGCTAGCTAGCGTATGGACTACGAAAATAGAGCCCACACATCGGTATGTGGTTCTACGCGTCGTGAACTCAGAGTAAACCTTAAGTAATTTAATTAACGAGAAAAAAAACTTTTAACTATTTAAAGCAATTTTATCTGTCTCAATGATCTTTGATACTAAGGGCTAAGAGCGGTTAGCTACTCATCGGAATAGGGACGGCTTGCGGAAAGAAATGCATAATTGAAAGGTGCAAGTCCTACTCAAATGAGTAGGCGGGAAATGAAAGCAGAAAATGAAAGCAGTAAATGAAAGCAGTAAAGGAAAGCAGTAAAATGAAAGCAGTAAAATGCAAGTGCTACTCAAACGAGTAGGCGGGAAATGAAAGTAGTAAAAGTGCGAGTCCTACTCAAACGAGTAGGCGGGAAATGAAAGTGATAAAATGACAAGTCCTACTCAAACGAGTAGGCGAGAAATGACAAGTCATACTCAAACGAGTAGGCGGGAAATGAAAGCGGAAAAATGACAAGTCCTACTCCAACGAGTAGGCGGGAACTGACAAGTTCTACTCAAACGAGTACGCGGGAAATTACAAGTCCTACTCAAACGAGTAGACGGAAAATTAAAGCGAGTCCTACTCAAACGAGTAGGAGAAAATATATGCACACACGCACACACTCTACATAAATAAAACGCACATACTCTACTTGAATAAAAGCAAACAAATTTAACTCATACACTCACACACACAAGCAAAAAAGTGAAAAACAAAGTGTTCGAAAAATCAAAACAATTACATTTCTACCGCTAGAATGTGATAGAAATGCATAAAAAGAACAAATTAAAATTAAATGAGCAAAAGTTTTTGCAAATAAAAGCAAAAATTAAAGTATTTGAAAAATTAAAATTACAACTAATTCATTCTTATAACTCTATAAAAATGCTTAAAATGTGGAATAACGACTAAAAGAACAAAAAGTTTTACAAAACCAAAAATGGACTAAGTAAAAAAAAGAAAACAAAACCACTTTTTAAGATCATTTTTATAAATTTATAAAAATGAACATAAAGTGCACAGAAAAACACTAAGTCTAAACAAAGTTAAGTAAAAAAATAACAAAAACATAAAAGCTTGAATCAATACTCACACACACACACACCAATTTTAAAGAGAAAAATGAAAGATAAAAATAAAACAAATAAATAAGATTGCTTAAGGAGAGGTGCTTAGATCCATTCCAAAACTATATAAAGAGAAAAAAACACATATTTTATTAAGATAAAAACGAGTTACGAAGAAACATAAAAACTAAAGAGGGGGGAAAAATTTCCCTTACATAGCTTGAAAGCATCTAAGCAACATAACCCCTGAAGCAAAATGGTCCGAAAAAAGAACAAGTGATCTTACAGAAAGTTCCTATTTATAGGCAAAATTTTCGGGTTACACGCCCTAGGTCACGGGTGTGTCTGTACTGTTGCTGAGTTTTTATTGAGCATTAATTGATTTGTTGACTTTTGGGGTTGTACACGCGGAAGTCACGGTCATGGCCCTGCTGTCACGGGCGTGTATGGCGGGCATGTCGGGGAGGTTTATTTGGGTAAGGCATCGTGTCAATTCGTTGCCGACGCTGTCTTGTCTGGGACATGTGGAAGTCACGGTCGTGTCGAATCTTCACACGGGCGTGTCGGGAAGCGTTGACTGGTTGGCTGGCATTGAGTGGAGATGTCGTTGAGTTGTTGGCGTCAAGTGGTTGGAGTTGAGTGGTTGGCATCGAGTGGCGATGGCGTTGAGTGGTTGGGTGGCGTTGAGTTGAGCTCAACGAACCAGAGTTGATACGACCGTGTTGGGCGTATCACAGGCATGTTCAGCAATCGTCGAACGCAGATCGTTGAGTTGAGATCGACGAATGTAGAGGGCGTGACAAGGGTGTGTCATGGGATGAACACGGGCGTGTTGGGTAGTTTGACAAACATCGAATGCCAATCGTCGAGTTTGTGACAACCTTCTGTTGGGATCAAGTAACACGCCTAGGTCACAGGCATGACCGAGAAGTACACAGGCATGTACTTTTGAATTTTTTGACTTTTTTCTGAAAATTTTTGAAAAAAAAAATTAAACAAGTTAGAACAATATTTACAAAAAAGAAACATTTTATTGAAGAACTTTAACTTAAAATAACGAAAATAAATTAAAAAGACTTAAATAACATACGTAAAAATACGTATATTTAGAACTTATCAACTGCTTGTGCTGGGAAAGAAAGTATAAAAGATCATTGTGCGACACCAGTCCTCATGACTATGTGGAGTGTAAAGGGGATGTCATATAACACAACTCTAGGAGAGCTCAACATTGCACTCACAATCATCCTCAACAGTGGCAAAAATCTCCTCATAGGCACCCCTCAATATCAGCACCGGGTTCACCTTCTTCAATAAACAAAATCCTTGTAGGCATTGGTCTTCCATATGCTCTCTACCTGAGCAGCAATGACACTGGACATACCTCAACCAACAATGGGAGGTCCAACAACGATATCCTTGCCCTTTGTGTCCATGGGGATGCGAGAATGTCTTGCATGTGTGGTATTAGTCGGTGGTGGTATCATAAATATAGGCCTGTCAAATCTGGTCGAATCCTAACAAGCATCAATGATTTGCAGATATTGTTCATACTTAAGGGCCATCTGATAAACTTGTTATACCATCTCCATCTGGTGAAGAATAAAATCCCTATGTAACTTCTATCTCAATCTAGAATGAAATCGGGAAGCGATGGAACCAGTCTCCTCACGTAGATCTAGCATTTGGTCCCAATAGGAGGGAAGGTATTTACCCTTCAATTTATGGTTCATGTCCTCCCAGTGGATAATTGATGTATTCCCAGATTTAAAAAATGATTTTAAAGAATAAGAATTTGAGATAAAAAAAATTGGGGTGCTAGCGGAAGTTTCACGAGCATTCTCAATCGATATACCGTCCTGTCGTGTATGAACGCGCATAAGTTGTCTACTGTTTGCTCTTATTCAACGATATGAATAATTTGTCCTCATGCATTAGCGAGAGAAGGATGGAAGCACAAATTTTTAAATTAACGACAAACAAGAGCAGTGTTTTATTAAGAAATCAAGCTCTAATTAAACTATCCAAATAGTATTATGAATAAAAATTATACTAACAATGAGAAATACCTGAGCTCGGTGAGGGTTATACCTTCTCTCACGCGTGAATCACAAAACCCGACAAAGGGTGGCAGGAACTGGGCAAGGTAACAGAGAGGCTTGGTGGATGAACACGCCAGTGAGCATTTGGTGAGGACTCGCCAGAGGTTGGACTGACACCGGGAGGCTTGCCTGAAATTGTACTACAAAAGGGTGGGTACGCCAACGTTAACGAAAAGGAGTCAGCGGGTTGGTTTAGGTTGGCGACACTGATCAGAGTAGAGGCCGCTCGTCCTCGTCTGAGAAGGGCTGGATTCAGTTCGTCAGGGCTGTAGAAAAATTACAGCAGGTCGTGGCGAGGTGAGACGAGCCGGAAACTATGCTGGAGCTGAAGTAGACGACGAGCAGAGGTGTTGGATGTGGAAAACACTGAAGACTGTATATGTCTCATTGTTTTATTTTTCTCTGGGCCAACTTTTCGGGCACGTAGGGCAGGCTTTTAAAGAGAAGGCTTCATAAGGTTGTTTCTTTGTTTTTGTTTTTAGTAAATGATGGGATTTTGGTGGGGGAGGGGTTACCAATTGGTTGGCCGACTGTTTTAATGTAAAATTGGGGGTTTCAAATATGTTGACTGGCTGTTGAGAACAGAGGCGAAGTTTCAAGAGTTAGTAATTGATTAGGAAATTCAATGTTTTGAATTTCAAGGATTGGAAATCAATAGGCAAAATAACTAGGCTTCTCCCTCCAAGATATTTTATAAAGCACAAATTAATTTTAAAATATATTTTATTTTTGTTTCAATTCATTTGCTTGCTTAATTTAACTCTACTCCTAATTTTGCGTACCTATCCATTCAAGTTCTTATAGGTCGGTCACTCCAATAAGTCAAACAACAGTGCGGGAATAACAAGCATGATACAACATGCGAGAAAACTAAAACATAAAATGTGTGAAAGCATGTGCTACAAAAATAGTAAAATAAAGATGCAAACATGGGTTGAATCAATTCTCCCGGGGTTGAGAGGACTCGACCCCATCGAGAATATGACAAAACCCTCCAGTGAAAGAACTAAAATCCGATTCGAGAAATTGTTGAGTCACGGCACCGCTGTGGAAGATGGGGGAACACGGGGAGGTCTCATTGTCGCTGCATATGACCGGAAGGTACAACCTCTTCCCTAAAGGTCGCAGGAAACCAAACTCCCTTTGAAAAAGATAATTCCCGGTGATAAATTCAGTCATGGAGTTAAATTTTTTCAAAGGTACTCCCAAACCATTTGTCATAGTTTAAGCATAATACCTAATTGAACAGTAAAAAATAGAGCAACGAAAAGAGGAGCATTATAAAGTGGGGAAGAGGGTAGAAAGAAGGAACGTAGTGAGAACCAAAGCAGATAGTAAGCAAGATCAGCCTACGGAATCATTAAATCATACAACGTCATACGCGCTCCTACTAGACTCCTTTGTGCATCTACTAAATCAAGACAAATCACCTCAATGATAACACTCGTGTGAATCCAACAAGCATGACAAATTTTAAATCTGTTCTTAAATTTGTACAACCTCATATTCGATGAGTGGACCCCCATCAGCACTGGCCCAGTAAGGCGTTCAGGTTTGCACTCGTCCAAGGCCTGAAGAAGGGCATTCGCACAATCCTGCGGGGGATCGTCCCTTTCGGCAAGTGCAAGCTCCATCAGCACTCGCCTAAGGATCTCGCACCTCAGTGTGCATGCGAGATCAGGTATCGCTAAGATGGTCGAGTGGACGTCCAGTCAGGCACTAGCCCCTCAAAAGAGCTGTTGGGTCCATTGCCCACAATTCCTAGATTTGAGGAAGTCAATCTTGTCATTGATATACATATATCAGTAGATGACAGTGATGAGATAGATAGCCTATGTGGCTAAGTCAAGAAAACTCTTACCTAAGATTTGGTTTGAGAAAATTGATAAACTCCAAATTCATCGAACTAAGTTCAGAGTTCGTCGAGCTGAGCAAATCGTTCGTCGAACTAAGCTCAGAGTCTGAGAAATTAGGACAAGTATAAATTCATCGAACTGAGTTCAGAGTTCGTCGAGTTGAGCTCACTGTTTGTTGATCTCAATTCATCATTCGGCAAACTCAGTTCAGAGTTGAGTGAGGATGGATGAGATAGTCAATACCTAAGGTTTAAGAGGCAAAAACGTGGCTAAGTCCACAGGCTTTGAGTGTAGGTCATTCGCTCTACGCCATAGCCACTTAAGTGTTGAGTAACACTCAGTCAGTCAAAGCCAGTATTTTTAAAGAATACAGAAATTTGGCTAAGACAGAAAGCGTTGAGTGAGGCGTGGTCACTCAATGCTCTTAATGCCATAACGCAGAATTTGTTAAAGCAAAAAAGCGTTGAGTGAGGCATGCTCACTCAACGTTGTCAATGCTTAAGATGCTAAAGAAGCAGAAATGGCTAAGGCTAAAAGCGTTGAGTGAGGCATGCTCACTGGATGCTCTCAATGTCTTACATGCAGAATATGCTGCAGAAAAGGTTAAGGCAAAAAGCGTTGAGTGATGAAGACACACTCAACGCTCTCAACGCCTAGTAAAGACATAATTTTGTCTAAGGTGTTTGGCGTTGAGTGATACTCACTCACTCAACGCCAAGCTGCAGAAAGCTGAGAAAGCAAGTTGGTGTTCAGTGAAGCTGAATCACTCAATGCCAATAAACAGATTTATAATCTAAGTAGTTTGGCATTGAGAGAAGGTAATTCACTCAACGCCAAGAGATAGTAAATCTGTCTAAGTGATTTGGTATTGAGTGAAGCTTATTCAATCATTGCTTATACTACTGATGTTTGAATTTTGACTAAGTCTTCAGGTACAGATATCAGCATGTCAAAAAGTCAGCCATATTCAAATTGTTAGAGGCAAAACCATAGTACACGACAAAAGGCGCCGCAAGCCAAATGTATAACAGATAGGCGTTAAAGCTAGATACAGCTGGAAGTTGCAGGTAGGGCCCACTGCTCTCTAAGAGTCGTTGATCAGCGGACTACAAATGGAGGAGATGGGCCAAGACACAAGATAACTTTTAGGGCTTCATCAACAAAAAGTGTTAGCAGTCGACTTCATCTTCCTCGCCATTGCAGCATGTAAAAAGCTTGAAGCACTCGAGAAATAAAAGTTCAGATATTTGTGCCGACTCCATCTAGCATAGCAGAATCAGCAAGTTCAGGAGTATGCTTTTGAGTTCCTCCGGTAAAGTTTTCTCTACTATTGGGAGAGATAGAGCAGAAATTCTCAGCTGTAGTTATTGACACACTAAAATTTCTGTGTCAAAGTTAATTAAATTATTTCTTATTGTAGGATCCTTTTGGATCTAAGCTGTACGCCCTTGGACCTAAGGTAGGGCAAATTTACCTGAGTTGTAGGAGTGCTGCAACACTCTAAGAGTAGGGCCTTGTACTGAAGTTGTAGGACTGAAAAGCCTAAGGTGTAGGCCTTAGAGATAAGGTGGAGGTAGGTGGTTTGAGGTCCATTGAGTTGTAGGAGCACTACAGGGCTCTGAGGTAGGAACCTTTATGGTTCTGAGGTAGGGTTCTGAAGAGAACCTGAGTGTAAGGCTGAGGGCCTGAGGTGTAAGCTCTGAGGAGCATTTTGGAGGAGTTTGGGTGTTGACTAACATGAAGTTAGCAATGTGGGAGGATAGTGGATGTACCCATAATTTTAGGGAACAACTATAAAATACTTCTGTGCTTTTCTATGTGTGTTTTCTATTTATAGGTACATAAAAAGCTCTAAATCATATAGTAACTCAAGAAGAGATAAAAAGAGAAAACAAAAGACCTAGACAAACCTATTCACCCCCTCTAGGTTGCTAGCTACCTTGTAAACAAGAACTTTCAAGTGGTATCAAAGGGAGTTTGCTCAAAAAAGATCTAACAATGTGTGTGATCTCCAAAGGTAGTTACAGTTAAGTGAGCATGGGCTCTAGAGAGAGCTTAGTTCCATGAAACTCCCCATCTATAGGAAGGAGTATTTTGGAATATGGAAAGAGAGGGTGAGGCTATATATGGAAGCCTATGATCCAAGAATTTTTGTAACAATCAAGGAGGGTCCTTTCATCCTTATGAAGGTCTCTGTTCTGAATGCTAACAACCAGATTCCTAAGACATAATCTAAGATGACTAAGGATGGAATCATCCTTGCTGGACTGGACACGAAAGCAAAGAATATTATTGCTAGTGTTGTTGATGACTCAACCTTTCTAAATCTAGTTCACTATAAGACCTCCAAAGAGATGTAGGACAAACTTATGGTCTACATGGAGGGGATTAAAGAGATAAGGGATGATAGGAAGTCTCTTCTCAACCAAGAGTATGAAGCTTTCAGGCAAAACCTAAAGGAGAACATAACTACTTGTTATGAAAGATTCTTCAGGATCATAAATGAGTTGAAGACCTATGAGAGGGTCTTCAATAATTATGAAATAAATTGCAAGTTTCTCAGATCTCTCACTAGAGACTGGGATACCATGATCTGTGCAATAAGAGAGGTGGCTAAGCTTGCTGATACGCCTCCCCAAATATTGTTTGGAAAGCTGCTCTCCTATGAGATGTAGCTAGCTGCCAGGAAGTAGGAGGAGGCCACCAACAAATCCCTGGACAAGGAAAAGTCCTTGGCCTTTAGAGCAGAAAGCACAAGGATGGGCAAGGAGAGGATTCCCTCTCCACCAAGAAGATCGGCTGAGTCAGATAGCTCATACTCTGAGGCATTAGACAGCAGTATGTCTGATGAAGACTTTGCAGCATTCTCCAGGAAACTCCAGAGGCAGATGAAGAAGAAACATTGGAAGAAGAGATCTTCCAACTCCACTCATCATAGGAAGATTCAGACCAAGACTAACAGGTATGGTTCCAAACCTAATAAATATAAATCTTCTAAAGTGGTTTATTATTATTGCAGCAAGCATGGGCATATGATAATTGACTGCCTAGAGAAGAGGAAGGAGGAAGAGGAGAAGAAGTAGCACTAACATAAAGGAAAGAAGGAGAAGTCCTTCATTGCCAAGAAGGAGAAGAGCTGGACAGACTCATCATCATCTGAGTCTGAAGAAGAGGAAACCTACATTGGGCTAGTATCTACTGCTTTTAATGATAAAACTGTTCCAGTAGAAGAAGTTAATCTACCAGTGAGGATAGGAATCAGTGCCCCTCTAACACTATAAGATAGTGACTCATAGGAGGATGAAGATGCCCACAGCTAAAGAAGGTTGATGGTAATGACAGATGAAGAGGGTAGCCAAGATCAGCCTTGTCAAAGCAAGGTACATTCTTTACCTAATTCTGCTTCTCTGTCTGAGTATGAGACCGGTCCTTGCTCAGAAGCCTCTTCACCTAGTGGTGAAGAAGATTCTGGATCTGAATGAGATGTCAATCAACTGATTAACAAGTATGGAGAACTTCTGAATGCTTTCATGAAGGTCAAGAAGTTTTCTAAGGAGCAAGCTAAAGAGATCTCATCTCTTAAGCTTGCATTTGCCCAACATACTATAACAGCTAATCTGCTGGACCAGTAAGCTAAGGAAATATGTCAACTGAAGTCCCTCTTGGACATCTAGATAGCCTCCAAAAGAGCAAGAATTGTCTCATCAAGGAGCTTGAAGATAAGCTTGAGAAGGAAAAAAGAATAATGGCTAGCTATTCTAAGCCAAGTACAATACTACCCTTGATAGACACCTTCTCCTCTAAATGGGTAAGAAGGGGTTGGGATTCAAGGGAAGCACAAGAGTTGCTCCTTCCAAAAGGAAGGGCAAAGCTCCAGCTCCACCTTAGCTGATTGCTTCCAAGCGTCCTATTCTTTTTAGAAAAGTTCTGTTATCTTCTAATAGGTATGACCAGGAAAGCTCTTGTGGTCACTTGGAGAAGAGTTGTTTATCTGGGGTGAACAAAGATGTTCACTGCCATTGTGAAAGCTCTAGCCGGGTGAGTGCCTTTGAGGCTACCCATTAGAAATTTCAGATGGCCCAACCAGGACCATTTATTTTTGGTGCTTCAGCACCAACACTCAAGAATGTTGCTGCAGATAAGGCTCTGAATCTGACAACTAAGGGTCAGACTAAGGGCAAGTCTAACAGTCAGGCTAATTTAGGCATTTCTGATGCCATCAAAAGCATGCTCTCTGAAAATAAGCTTGCTACTGATATCACTCAAAGCAGACAAAACAAGCCAACTAGAAGACTTACCTTCAGTCAAATTCTAGCTGAAAGAAATTAGAAAAGGGCTGCAGCATATCTTACTCCTGTTAGGACTGCTGCTAACCAAGCTGCATGGCCTACATAGAAGAGAAGATATAACATACATGACTGTTGGTGTTATGGTAAGATAGGGCATTTTTCCATTGACTGCTGAGATAATCTTAATGTGGATAGAGCTAGGGTCAATCCACCAGTCAGAAATTCTGCTGGTAGACATGTTTAGTTTGATACTAATGTGAACCTAGGATCCAATAGATATTGGGGTCCTACGGTAAAGTAAATTGTGTATTGCAGGTTAGTCCAATTTGTCATACCCATATATGGTACTTGGACAGTGGTTGTTTCAGGCGCATGACTGGAACAAGGAGTAATTTAAAGAAGTTTACTCTAGTAAAAGATGGACCCAAAGTCATCTTTGGTGGTTCAGATAGAGGTGTAACCAAGGGATATGATATGATCACCAATAATATAGTCACCATCACCAAGGTGGCTTATGTTGAAGGGTTGCAACACAACCTTATAATCATAAGCCAGCTTTCTGATCTTGGCTATGTTATTGTCTTCCATAAGGATGAGTGCCTAATTAGGAGGTCAAGTGACCAAGAGGTCATCTTGATAGGCAGTAGGAGTGGGAATGTTTTGTAACGGTCTCCCCAGACCATAGCTCGAAAGGACGGCCGCTGCCACCCCCAGCACCATGCTCGAAAGGGTTAAGCCTAACCAGGTCTGCAGACCATGCACTGTAACCCCTCTCCATCCACAGGCGGTTTGTTGAGGCCGGGGATCAAACCCGAGACCTCCTTGATAAGGAGTTTTCAAACCACTCCTCATCATCAATTGAGGTCGTCCTTGCCAGCGTGGTGCTGGGGAGGCCGTTACAAAAAGTGCACTTTTTGTAACAGCCTCCCCAGCCCACGGCTCGAAAGGACGGTCGTCGGCACCCCCAGCACCACGCTCTAAAGGGTTAAGCCTAACCAGGTCTGCAGACCATGCACCCCAACCCCTCTCCATCCACAGGCGGGTTATTGAGGTGCTAGATGTGGAAAACAACAAAGAATGTATATGTCTCATCATTTTATTTTTATCCAGGCCGACTTTTCGGGTAGGTAGGGCAAGCTTTTGAAGAGAAGGATTCAAAAGGTTGTTTTTTCTTTTTGTTTTTAGTAACTGATAGGATTTATGGGGGGGTACTAATAGGTTGGCCGACTGTTTTAATGTAGAAGGGGGGTTTCAATTATGTTGACTGATAGTGACAACAGAGGGGAAGTTTCAAGGCTTACGTAATTTATTGGGAAATTCAATATTTTGAATTTCAAGGATTGGAAATGAATAAGCAAAATAACTAGGCTTCTCCCTCCAAGATATTTAATAAAGTATAAATTAATTTAAAATATATTTTATTTTCTTTTCAATGCATTTGCTTGCTTAATTTAACTCTACTCGTAATTTGACGGACCATTCCATTCAAGATCTTATTGCTCGGTCACTCCAATAAGTCAAACAACAGTGCACGAATAACAAGCATTGTTGAAACCGAAAATCGGCCTCCTGTGGAGTTCGCCCCTGGGGAAGGGGTGGTCTCGCACCTGCTTCACTCCTGCAAGCAAAACAACAAAGAAGACAAGGTAAGACAGACCCAAGGGCTCGGCGGGGAGGTCCCACCACACACCCGGAAGATCTCAGAACGCTTCCCCTCCTTAGCCAGAGGCCGAGCTAAGGTACTCTCAAAAAGCACTTGAAAACTGGATTAGTAAGGCACAGGAAGCATGCATTCTGGGGTACCCCTTGGGTCCTATTTATAGTTTTTAGAATCTGAACTGCCAATAACAAAACAGAACTAACCTGAAGTTACCAAAACACCCTTGGTTGGGTCTGCCAAAAGCCAAATTCCGCTGTTTTGAAGGGCTATAGGCAGACCAGCGGGGGCAAAATAGTAAAAAGTACCCCATGCATCCAGACGAGCTGGGGAGCTTGATCACCTCTGCAGGTCCTGCTCGCATGCTGTTACCGAGTTCCGTTACGAGGGCGCGAGCTGGGACTAGCTCGGCGAATGCCGAGCTCGGGGTCGACGAATACTGATCTCCGTTCGACGAATGCCGATCTCTGGTCGACGAATGCCGAGCTCGGGCTCGCCTTCTCTACTGCCGAGCTCGCCCACTGCCTTCAGCCCGATCTGTCTGGTTCCTGGCGACCTCGCTCGCCGGACACGGGGTTGTACACAATCCCCGCTCTTTTCGAGCTTGGCAAAGCTCGGAAAGAAACATCCAACCCCAAGTGTGCGGCGAGCGCGGGTTGGCGAGTCGGGGGGAATCTTTGGGTGGGGTCCACCTACGGCTATATATATGCGCCTGCTCACCTGCCTGACTCTTGCAATTCCCTTTTCTCTAACACTGCCAAGATGTCGCTTCCCAAGGAGATTCAAGAGCGCTTAGACCGAGCTCGTCAGGCTTTTGCAGCTCGCGTAGCCGCCCTGATGGAGGTTCCTGCCAAAGTTCCTCAAATTAATTCTGCCGAGCCCAGCTCCAAGAGGGCGAAGTCATTCCCTCAGGCGGCCAAGCCCATTTACCAAGACCTGAGGGCCACCTTGGAGCGCGAGATCGGCTCTTCCACTCGGATAGTTCTTGAGAAGGATATAGAGATTGTCATAGACGACGATGACCTGGACGGTCAACCTGATGGCGGGGGCGTCACGCCGCGAGAGCCCACACCGCGAGGCGAGGCCGCTCTCACAGACTCGCGGTTCACGACACCGGATAACAGTCCCCGGGACCCGCCTCTTCTTTTTGGGATCCTGCCAGTGAGCTCGCAAAGGCCGAACTCGTCGATGCGCATCTCCTCTCCTCGGCAAACTAACGTGGTCGCAGGGGCGGATCTGGGAACCATCCCCACCCCGGGATTCGAGCTCCTCTCGCCGGGGACTCATGGCCCAGGTCACGGGAAGGATCTGAGGTTCATCCCTCCCCGCATCTCCTTTGAGCTACCGAGCTCGTCAGGTCAATCTTGCTTGGATTCTTGCCCCATGAATTTTTCCTGCATTCCTCTTCTTGCTGACGCTTGTCTTCACAGCTCTCCCCAGCCAATCTGCTGCCGAGGAATCTTCGCGGGCAGCCCACTACTCTCCCCTCCCTTCCCAAGCTCGCTGGACTCTTACCTGGGTCCTGAGGTGGATCAAGGCGAGCTGACGAGGAGGGAGGTCAAGCTCCTCAAGAAGCTGGTGTGCGGGCTGTGCGAGGTGCAGGGGGTCAACGAGATGCTACAACGTGACTATGCGCGTCTCGCCGACGAGGTGCGAAGCGGCCATGCTGGCGAGCTGATGTCCCCCTCCCGGCTCCTGGACGAGATAGATGATGGCCTCTCGGTGGCGCAGAGGAATTCGGGAAGGATCCGCAAGCAGCTCCGCGCGCGGTAGTCTGGGGGGCGGGGGTCGCGAGGTCGGGGTAGGTAAGAGGGCGGCTCCTTTGCCGAGCCGACCGGTACTCGCATCCTGATGCTCCCCCTGCTCGCGCGCCCCGCCCTTTTATTCCTGAACTTGATACGTAACAAGTCGTTTTTAGAATATTCTTGGACATGTGTTATTCAAATAATATACTGCAATGTTTGACTTAGCCTTGGTTGGGACGCGCCGAAAGTCGGCGAGCTGGGATGACGAGCTGGGGTGGCGAGCTGGGGCGGCGAGCTGAGCCGATTGGATGGCCTGCCCAAGATTTCTTTTCCTATAAATAGCCCCCCTCACCAACCCCGTACTGTGCCATTATTGCTTTCTTTCCCTCTCTTCCTGCACTTTTCTCTTTTTCTGCTCGCGCTCTGCTTCTTCCTCTGCGAACATGGGCAAGACCAATCCTGATGCCGACGGCCGCTCCAAGTGCGCGCAGCACTTTACTGATTATTGTTTCTTTGAGGGGCACACCAGTGAGGAGGAGCTCGCGGAGTTCAAGGCTGAGTATGTGCCGCCGGGTTTCGAGGCGCACAGACCGAGGGAGGGGGAGGCTATCAACACTTTCTACGAGGACGAGCTCACCTTCCCCATCTTGCATTTCGAGGTGGGGTTGTTCCTTCCCCCCTGGACGGATATCCGGCAAATCCTGAAATACTACGACGTGGCACCCGCGCAGTTGAATTCCAACGCTGTTGCGATGATGGTGGCGTTCGCGAGCTACCTCCGGCGGGAGAGGATTGAGTTCAACCTGATAGTGTGCAGGAAACTGTTCTCCTACAAGGCGACGCTGGATGGGGTCGCCTACTTCGACGGCTCGCTGATCAAGGTTCGCGAGATCGCGAACAAGCACCACACCTGGATGACCAAGATCATCCTCATCAAGGGCGATCTCGGCAACATCCCCTACACGCCCCAGCAGAAGGGCGAGGAGGTCTACCGCCCTCCTGTCATGTCCGGCAACGATGCGGAGCTCCACAAGTTCTTTCTCCACAAGGACTTCGAGGTCGCCTTCCTGCGAAAGGGCCTTAACTCGCTCCCCCTCGTTCTACCTGGCGAAGGTATCGTTCTCTCCTCTTCTTGCCGAGCTCACCCGATGACCGAGCTCGCCACATTGCTGCTGAGTTTCTCCTAATTTTTTCCAAGTATTTTCTTGTAGGGGAGCGGATAATTCCTGCGAACCCGCCGTTTGCGGATCCGGGATCGCACCCGGACCCCTTTGCTCGCGAGAAGGCGGCAGTGGCGGCCTGCCGAGATGAGGCGGCCCTCTACCAACCCTCTTCCAGTAAGAGGCGACCTGAGGATGCGGGATCGAACCCGCCACACCGCCAGCGGCTGCCAAAGAAGATACGGAGAGCCCTGTTGTCCTCGCATGGCCAACAACAATAACCCAGCCCCAAATACATCAGCTCGTCTGAGACCCCTCCTGACGCGTCGCCGGAGAGCTCGATGAAGGAGATTACCAGCAAGGGCTGGAAAGGAGGCGAGGGCCCTTCTTCCGCGGCGGCGATCTCGCCACCTCCCTCGGCGAAGAGGGCTGCTCACGAGCGCGGGGCACCGAAGCAGCACCCCCTCTTTAACTTCAGCGGGCGGTGGAAGGACTCGGCGGGCGAACCCATGTTGCAGTGGGATGAGCTGGCCCATCGGGTCTCTATCTCCACCCTGCACTCGTCCTGGCATGATCGCGAGCCCGCCACCGGCCATTCTTACCCCCTCGGCTTCGGCCTCTATGGCCGCGAGGATGCCGAGGCCTACAAGAACATGACCCTTCGGCAGCTCGGCCATGAGGGTCTGCAGACCCATCTGCGGACCATGGAACTCCACCACATGCTGACTCGCCGCAGCTTCGCCCTCAGCAATCAACTCCAAAAAGCTGAGCAGGCTCGCGATGTCGCCAAGGATAAAGTCGCTGATCAGGCGAGACGGCTCGGCATCGCCGAGGGCCTCCTCGCCCAGGCTGTCGGCGGGTTGGTAAGAGTCAATCACTCATCTTATCTTTTACTTAGAACATCCTGCGCTGATACTAAACCTCTTTTTCTCTTTATCAGGACGCCAAGGCCGCGAGGGAGCTTCAGGCTCGCAACGCCGAGCAAGGGGAGGAGATTAGCCAGCTGTGCGCCCGCCTTGCTGAGCTGGAGGGGGCGAACACGAAGCTAAAGGAAGAGAATCAGCACCTCCTCCGCGAGGTCCGCCGCCAGGCGGAGATCTTCTTCCCGGCCCACGACATCAACCCTACCCTCCCCTACAAGAGCCCGCAGATCTTTGGCGAGGCCGACCTCGCCGAGAGACTGCGGATCAACTCCATCCAATCTGCCGAGTGCAACCTCCAAATGATGAAGGACACGGGGGTGCTGGTGGAGGGATGCGAGGAGATGTCGGCCCGGGATCTGATGCCGAGCCTGTTCCCGGCGACGCCGCCCAGCGAGAAAGACGACAGCTTGAACGCGATGTTCGGGAAGGGCTTCCTGGACCAGTCGGGTGAAGGGGAGGACCAGTCCGGCGGGGGGGGGCGAGGATTGAATGTGTATACTCTTCATTTTTGGTTTACTCACCGAGGCGAGCCCCTGTAAACATTTTTGTAAACACTTTTATTTAATGAAAGAAAGCTTTTTGATCATACCCGTGCCACATACTTTTCGTGCTATTTGCTGTGTTTTGTATATCTGCGAGTACTTCCCCAGGCGACCTCGAGTAGATAGGTACTGCGAGTAGGATAACCATTAGTACGCGCCCTTGAGAGGGTATGTTTTGGGTGTTTGCCGAGCTTCAGACGATTCGCGAGCGGGCTGCTCTTCGCCCTTGTCATGCCTGCTCCTCTCGCACATGAGCCATCCAGGTTGAACTCAGAAAAATTCTTCCAAGTAAAATAGATGCAGGGGTGAAGTGCCCTGGCCTGGCTCGCCTTCCTTCAGCGAGGTCCTGAGACCGGGCTTGCCACCCCTTTGCCAGTACCGAGCTTGGTTGGGCGAGTCCAAACTCGCCTGTATAGAATCCCCTTGCCAATGTCGAGCTGGGTTAGGCGAGTCCAAGCTCGCCTATGCAGAACCTCTTTTCCCCTTATTCATTGGCATTCGAAACTTCTTGGTCTTTACCTGGCGATTTAAAGGTCGATACCATCGAGTGACTTCCAGCCCTGCCAGCTAGGTGAGAGCCTGGCAGCAGGATCTGCTCGAGGCCCAAGGATGACACCGAGTGACTTCTAGCCCTGACAGCTAAGTGAGAGCCTGACATCGGGATTTACTCGAGGTCCACTATCAATACCATCGAGTGACTTCCATCCCTACCAGCTAGGTGAGAGCCTAACAGCGGGATCTGCTCGAGGCCAAGGATGACGCCGAGTGACTTCCAGCCCTGCCAGCTAAGTGAGAGTCTGACAGTGGGATCTGCTCGGGGTCCACTATTAACACCATCGAGTGACTTCCAGCCCTGCCAGCTTGGTGAGAGCCTGACAGCGGGATCTGCTCGAGGCCAAGGATAACACCGAGTGACTTCCAGCCCTGCCAGCTAGGTGAGAGCCTGACTGTGGGATCTGCTCAAGGTCCACTATTAACACCATCGAGTGACTTCCAGCCCTGCCAGCTAGGTGAGAGCCTGACAGCGGGATCTGCTCGAGGCCAAGGATGACACCGAGTGACTTCCAGCCCTGCCAGCTAGGTGAGAGCCTGCCTGACAGCAGGATCTGCTTGGGGTCCACTACTAACACCATCGAGTGACTTCCAGCCCTGCCAGCAAGGTGAGAGCCTGACATCGGGATCTGCTCGAGGCCAAGGATGACACTGAGTGACTTCCAGCTCTGTCAGCTAGGTGAGAGCCTGACAGCGGGATCTTCTCGGGGTCCACTACTAACACCATCGAGTGACTTCCAGCCCTGTCAGCTAGGTGAGAGCCTGACAGCGGGATCTGCTCGAGGCCAAGGATGACACCGAGTGACTTCCATCCCTGCAAGCTAGGTGAGAGCCTGATAGCGGGATCTGCTCGGGGACCACTATTAACACCATCGAGTGACTTCCAGCCCTGCCAGCTAGGTGAGAGCCTGACAGCGGGATCTGCTCGAGGCCAAGGATGACACCGAGTGACTTCCAGCCCTGCCAGCTAGGTGAGAGCCTGACAGCGGGATCTACTCGGGGTCCACACACATTCCATTTCTTCATGCAAGCTAGCTGCGACAGTACTGAAGTGTTAAAGGATTTTATTATAATCAAGGTATTACTTACATGTTTCAGGGGGAAAATGTTTTAAGTTGTCACCACTCCAGGTGAGACTCAGGGTCTCGCCCTCTACATTTTGTAGTCGATAACCTCCCGATTTTAAAGCCTCCTTTACAATAAACAGTCCTTCCTAGCTGGGGTTGAGCTTCCCTACGGATGCCGACCTCCCTGATGCATCCACCTTCTTTAGTATTAAGTCTCCTTCCACGAATTATTTGATTCTGACATGTTTGTCAAAGTGCTTGGCCATTCTCCTTTTTATCTCTTCTTGTCGGAGGGCGAAGAGGTCCCGCAGTTCTTCCACCATGTCGAGGGAGAGTCGTAGCTCCTCCTCGTTCTCTGCCCGCCATTCCTCTCTGCCTTCCTTGGACATAACGACTCGAGGTGTTTGGACTTCAAATTCCACGGGGAGCACTGTCACGTACCCATGAGAGAGTTTGAAGGGAGTCTCCCCGGTAGCTGTGTTGGGGGTGGTCCTTAGGGCCCAGAGAACCGCGAGAAGCTGCTCCACCCAGCTCCCCTTCAAATTCTCCACTTTCTTCTTGAGGAGGTTGACGATGATCTTGTTCGTAGCTTCCACCTGTCTGTTGCTCCTGGGATGATGTACTGAAGCGAACTTGAGGTCGATTCCAAGCTGCTCGCAAAAACTGGTGAACTCAGCGCTGGCGAACTGGGGCCCGTTGTCCGTGACGATGGCCTGGGGCAGCCCGTGACGGCAGATTATCTCTCCCCAGATGAAGTTTCTGATAACCTGGGAGGTTACCTTGGCCACCGCCTTCACCTCCAACCACTTGGAGAAGTAGTCGATCATTATTAGGAGGAACCTCCTCTGCCCACTGGCCTGGGGGAATGGCCCAACCAAATCCATTCCCCAAATGGTGAAGGGCCAGGGGGTCGTGATACTTTTGAGCCGCTGGGCCGGCTGTAGTTGGAGGGGGGCAAACAGCTGGCATTTATGGCACCTTCTTGAGAATTCTGTGGCGTCTTGGCCTAGGGTGTGCCAGAAGTACCCCTGCCTGACTATTCTTCCTTCCAGGGTCCGACTCCCGGAGTGGCTCCCACACTCTCCGGAGTGGACTTCCTCCAAGATCCTTTGTACCTCCTCCTCGGCCACGCAACGGGCCAACATCCCCGAGAGTGTCTTCCTGTACAGCTACCCGTCCTTTAGGAGGTAGTACGCCGACTTATACCTTAGCCTCTTCTTATCTGCCCCCTCTGGATATTCTCCAGTGGAAAGGAAAGCTACAACCGGGTCCATCCATGAAGTTCGTCGATCTATCTCCATGAGCTCTCCTTCTTCGATGCAGGGATGGAACATGTCGGTGATGGTACCCCCCCCCCCCCCCACCAAGGGACAATGCTTTGCTAGTTGGTCAACCCGCCCGTTTTCCTCCCGGGGTACGTGCTCTATGGAGAAAGTTTGGAACGTGTCGATGACCTCATTTACTTTGGCTAAGTACAAACGCAGGGTAGGCTCCCTTACCTCGTACTCCCTGATGATCTGAGAAGCTACCACCATGGAGTCGGTAAGGACCTCCACGTCCAACACCCCCAGCTCCCTGGCTAGCCGCAGCCCTGCTATCATGGCCTCATACTCGACCTGATTATTTGTAATGGGTAAGTGCACCACCACCGTCTGCTCAACTCTAGTTCCTTGAGGGCTCTCCAAGATCACCCCCACTCCTAGAGAATGCCTCCCTGAGGCGCCATCCACCTTCACCTTCCAAGGACTCGGACGGGTGAGTTCTTCCTCTGCCACTTCAATTACGTAATCAGCCAGGAAGTCGGCCATCGCTTGAGCCTTTATCGAGAGGCGTGGAATGAAGGAGACGTCGAATTCACTTAACTCCGCCGACCACTTGGCCAGCCTACCTGAATGCTCCACCCCCTCAAAGATGTTGCGGAGGGGATGGTCAGTCACCACTCGGATTGAGTGTGCCTGGAAGTAAGGTCGCAGCCTCCGGGCTGAGATGACCAGGGCGAAGGCTAGCTTCTCCAAAATCGGGTACCGGAGCTCGGCCTTTCTCAGGACCCTAGCTCTAAGATAACCTTGACCTTATCAGGATTCGGCTCGACCCCCGCAGGGGTGAGGAGGTGCCCCAAGAACTTTCCCCTGCTAGCCCGAAGGCACTTTAGGGGATTCAAACCGCATCTTGTATTTGCGCAGGGTGGCAAAGGTCTCCTCTAGGTCCAGGAGGTGGGACGCCATATCCCGACATTTGATCATGAGTCATCCACGACACCTCCAAATTCTCCCCTTTTGCTCCTTGAAGACCATATCCATCATCTTCTGGTAGGTCGCCCCTGCATTCTTCAGCCCGAAGTGCATCATCTTGTAACAGTAGCATCCGTCCACCGTAATGAACGAGTCATCATTGATGTCCAGGGGGTGCATCCTGATTTGATGATAACCTGAAAAAGCAACTAGAAAACTCATTACAAAAAAACCAACGGCTGAGTCAACCAGCACGTCGATCCGAGGCAAAGGATAACAGTCCTTACGACAAGCTTTATTAAGTAAGGAAAAATCGATACACATCCTCCACCGGCCGTCTCCCTTTTTGACCATGACCACATTGGAGATCCAGCCGGGGTATTGGATTTCGGACACGAAGCCGGCCTTTAGGAGCTTTTCCACCGCCTCTCTGATGGGCTCTGCCAGCTTGTCTGCAGTGGAACTCTTCTTCTGTTTAACAGGGCGTGTTCCCGGGTCCAGGTTGAGGCGATGGCAGGACACATACGCGTCAACCCCCGGCATCTCCGCGGCATTCCAAGCAAAGTTGTCTATGTTCTTCTGGATGCACTCCAGCATCCTGCCCTGGTCTTCCGCGGTCAGCCCTCTGCTGACGCGGACCTTCTCCACCCTGCCTCCCCGGGTGAGCACCTCTAACTCCACCACTTCCTCCACAACCTCCAACCTTGACCGGGATATCCACCCATACCTCTTCCTCTACGGCCACCACTTTGGTCATCTCCTCCTGATCTCTTCCTGTCGTCTCCTCCGCGCAGCTCTCCACCTCCAGCTCCTCCCTGCCAGCCTCCTGCTCCGCCTCCTCCATTCTTCGCCCCATCTCCTCGGCTCCCTCCTGCCAAGAGATGGAGTTCACGGCGGTGACACAGCATTCCCGCGCCACCTTGGGATCCCCCCTGACCCTGACCTGAATTCTCTTAGCGTTGAACTTTAAGCATTGGTGGAATGATGAGGGGACGCAGCGGAAGGCGTTGATAAGGGGCCTCCGAAGATGGCGTTGTAGCTGATGGGGGCGTCCACAACGACAACATGCAGTTCCTGGACTGCCCCCCCCCCCCGGGTAACATGGAGGCCTAATCCTCCCTCCACTTCCTTCCTCTCCCTGAAAACCTAACAGGGTCCATCCGAGGCCAGCACCCTCTTTACCTCCACCTTCATCGCGTCAAACGCCTTTTAAAAGATGACATTGACAGCGCTTTCGTTGTCCACGAGGATCGAGAGACGGTAATTCTCTATGTCTGCTGAAAGTTCACCTAGTGTCCACTATATTCACCTATGGGGGGGTAATAGGTGACGTGCAGCATTTTTGCGGAATTTACGAACGTACCTGCACAATACAAATAAACAGCACAACACACAGAATACACAAGCAATTTATAGTGTTCCCCGACTTGGGTACATCCTTTCCCCCTTCGACCTATCTCCCAACAGGGACGACTCGGTCTCTTCTCCAATAGGATTGAAATTCAATCCCTGCACTATCGGAAGGAACCCTTCCACACGTAGGAGTCAACACTCCCACAAACCGGGTTGCACCCAACCCTTACAACACGGAATAAATGTTCCTTTACAACAAAAGTAAAACTAGAATGTACACGAGATACAAACTTCGTTTGGAGACTAAGGTGTTCCTCTTTGTTGACGACGTGTTTCTTGAAGTCCACAAAGAGGTCCCAACCCTAGATCTCTCTTGGAGAGGATCTCCCCGGAACCGGCGGCGGCAAGATGGGCGGCGGCAAGGTTCACGGGATCGGCGGCGACGACGATATGCGGCTGCTGTACTTTAGAGATCCAAACTTCGTAGCGAAGCTAGCTAGGTCTACCAACGGTCACACTAGGATCAATCGTCTCGATCGATTCGGATGGGAAAGATTTCCCGATCTACAAATCGAGAGACAAGAGATCTCCGGTTAGACTCGTGAGACGCTGAGCTTAGCTAGGCTTCTGTCGCAGGAGGATCTAGGCGAAACCCACGATCTACCGGCGAACACTTGGCGCGAGCGGTGGTGGCGGCGGCGGAGCGGAAACGGCGATCTAGGTCACGTCGCGTCTCCCGTGTTTCGGTTTTTCTTCACTTCTTCTACTGTTCAAAATACCCATGTATTTATACACTGTAGACACTTACAATATGACCGTTGTGGGTCTCACACGTAGAACCCGAAAACCGGTTCAAAATAGTCCAGTGGCAGAATCTGGTTCAGCAGCTTCCAGAGAACGCCAAGTAAACTCGGCGAGAATCGCAGGTGATTCTCGACGAATCGGCGAGAATCAGTTAGTGATTCTCGACGATTCGTCGAGAATCACTAGTGATTCTCGCCGAATCACTTAGTGATTCTCGCCGAATCACTTAGTGATTCTCAACGAACATTACTTGGTATTCATGATCTGCTCAGCGATGGGTTCGGCGAGAATCATTAGTGATTCTCGCCGAATCTTACTTGGCACCGTTTTGAGGTAGCCGGAAAGAGTCGGCGAGAATCACTAATGATTCTCGATGATTCGGCGAGAATCACTAGTGATTCTCGCCGAATCGGCGAGAATCACTTGGTGATTCTCGTCGAATTATACTTAGACGAATTTTTGTCTTTCCACCCAAGAGCTGCTCCTTGACCCATCCTTGCTCCTTGTCTTCTCTTGCAAAATACGGCTCTGTACTTGAAAGTAAGTGCACTCCATAGAGAGAGTACACGTAGGCCAACACACTGATCTGCTCAACGAGGGATTACGTCGTGCAACCCGTGTATATTACCTACTGCACCCTGACATTGGTGTGCACTTAGCGCGGAATAACTGCAAGCACAACTTAAGAGGTTTCATCAAATACATTGTGAATTCATCTTAGCTTGACAGGTGGCTTCCTCAAATCCAGGTAATTGTGGATACAATACCCAACAATCTCCCCCTATTTGACGAACCAAAACCCTACTAGCTAAGATGAATAACACCAACCAGATCATATAAGCAACATTCAGAATTTAAATATTCAGCACAAAAGAGTATAAGTAATCAGATCAGGACTTGAGTCATTCACAATTCAATTACATATACAAATATATATAAATATATATAATCTCAGAATTGTTCATATAATAATATAAGCATTAAATGTTCTTAAGAGAGAATGACAAGCTATAAATTGTTGACTATTTTTCCTAGCTAAGTCATCCTTGAGTTTTTGCGCCAAATACTTCTTCCTTTGCCTCTCCATATACTCTTTAGGCTTCGGATAATATCTGGGAGGAGGAACTTTATCTGCATCCGTGTTGTTTCTGAAGAAGTTGTTTCGTTTCGCTTCATACGTCTTGTGCATTTCCCACTCATACTGGTTGTATACTTCGTTTCGATTGAGTTCTCCTTTTTCTTGTAGCCAGAAGGTGTCCAAGATGATGTTCTTTGAAACTGGACTCCACTTTTCGTTTCGTACTTCCTCCTCACTCATTCTGATTCTCTTTTCAGCTAGTGTCTCCTTGGAGGTCCCTTCCTGAGCTTTTCTCTTGCCCCTGGCTTTTGCTAGGGCCTCTTGGTCAAACATGCTCCTCAGTTTAGCTTTGGAATAGCCCTAGCATCAGCTTCACTTATGGGAACATCTGCAGCACTTGCACTTATTCCCTCAGCAGCACTTACTCCCTCAGCGGCCGTAGAAGTCTCAGGAGCATGAATATCCGCAGGATTTTCAGCAAGGCGACGCCTAACGCCTGGTGGAGCATCCACCATCTGCTGTCATAGACGTATTTGTTTGAATGTTCGAAGTTTTTGATCATGACTTCTCGGAGCTCAGCCATCTTATCTATGTATTCCTTCTCCCCCTTTTTGGCTTCGACTACGATGAAGTTTGCATAGGAGTGCAGTGAGTCATCAATATGCTTGGTGGTCCGGGAGAATTCAGTGACCAAGGCCTGCTGATTGGCATTGGGAGTGACCATATTACCGTCAAACTTTTGAATGTTGTTTGCGACAACATGAGCATTCTGATTTACTACAGCAAGAGTATCAGTGTTCTTTTTCAATCCGGCCATAAGAAGTGTGACAGCTTGGCCGGCCGCGGTATACTTTTCTTCAAATTTCTTGTCCATCACGTCAAGTTTATGATTGATCTCCACCATATTCTTGAGCATGAGATTTTCAGACTTCTTAATCCTTTGCAGCATTTTATTCTGAGCTTTATCAAAGGAGGCTTTAAGCTCATTCACTATGCCCTGAATGATATTCACGGTATGAGTGGCTAGATTATCTCGTAGTAGAAGATCCGGAGGCACTTCTTGGCCTTGCACTTCAGCAGATGCATCTGTAGAGCTGGACAGGAGCACAATCTCTAAGGGTGGAATGCTGACAGCATCTGTAGATTTCTCGGACTCCCCCTCCATTCGTGCACCAATGTTTTCAGAACGATTCAGGTGCGTGCTTGTCAGATGGAGGTTCAATGAGATCCGGAGCCTCCAATGCTTCATGTCCCTCATTGTCGTCTTCCTCTCCATCATCATCCATGAAATCATCTTCATCAGCATCCTCTTCCAATTCTTTGTCAGCAGTCTCCTGTACAGTATCTTCGGCTCCTTGATCGTTCAGGTTCAGGGCCTCCTCATGCTCCAGCTCAGGTTCACTTTCTACGTGTAGATCTGCCACAGCATCTCTGGACAGTTGGGAGATGTCAGATACTACATCAGCATGAGTGGGTAGAGGCTCCCCCTCGATTCCTGCAGTCAAAGTATCAGGAATTTCACTGGGGGTCACTGCTGGAAATACTTCCTGTTGTTCTTCCACGGCAGCCTGCCCAATTCGCCTCTCCCATCTGTCCAACACACTTGAATCCATCTTCTTCAAGTAGTGTAGAGGAACACCTTTACTCATGTCAAACTTGTCTCCATTTAGCTGATTTAGATACAGAGTTATGATTAGACCAAAGCTCGGAGAGCTCAAGGTGTCCTTTATCTTCTCGAACAGCAACGCCCCCCAGTTGTACCTTTTATGGCAGACAATTGCTACCAGGATCTTGAACATATCTGCTGAGATATGGTCATGAGAGCCCGACTTGCAGATGAGTACCTTTCCAATTATGTCTGACAGGAGCTTCCCTTCTTCATTCATATCCTTGCGCTTGATTGACCGAGTTCCTCATGGGAGACCACAGAATAGGAGAGTCCTGCTTTTGTCTTCTTCCTCAAGATAGTCCTCGTGCTCCGAGCTAGAGAGCTGCAGGAAGCGGGTCAGCTTGCTGGCAGACATCTTGACCTTTTCCCCAGCCACCTTGCTTTTGATTAGAGAGTCGCCATTCTGGAGTCTTGCGGTAGCGAAGAACTCCAGCACCTCTTTGTCCAAGATTTTGCACGGGTGCTCCAGGACGAATGAGAGCCCAGCCTCATCCAGCATCAGAATGATGTTTCTGAATTCGTCAGAGGCATGAGAGAACCCAGTTCGAACTAGCTCGCAACCAGTGACCAACCCAGCGGTTGTTCTTGGAGCCATTGCAGATCTAGAGAGAGAAGCCCTACTCTACGCTCAATCAAAAATCAAAAAGGAAGCGACAATAGTGATCAAGTCCAAGTAAGGGTGAGGGGGTGGTTACCTAAAGGTGTAGACAGTGAGTTAGTTCGATGAAGATGAGGGACACCCAATGAGTGCACGCGGAGAAATTTCTGGAAGCAAGAATCGAAACCGGAAGAGCGTCCAAGAACAAGGTGAGCGTCCTTCGGTTAATCTTGCGGCAGTCGACGAGTTTCCGGCGCGATTTGACGAGTATCCAGCGGGATACGGCGGGAGACCTTCGATGGAGACCGATTCGGCGAGCTTCCCTTCCGGTGATTTTCCCCTGCGGAGAGAGTCGAGGAGTTTTCCTGCGGGCTTCGGCGAGAATCACTTGTGGGAAGACGACTCGGCGAAGACCTTTGCGGGATTATGCGTGTTTCCTGCGAAGTTCGACGGGATTCAACGAGTTTGCTCCTTCGGCGGGATTCCTATGTAAGGTGAAGGGTCGGCGGGATTCTAAATATATAAAGGGTCGGCGGGATTTCTGCTCATTCGACGAGTATTCTGCGGTAAGTTTCCCGTTGGAAATGAAAGGTCGACGGGATTTCTTTGCGTTAACGATAGGTTTTAATAAGGGTTTAACAAGTTATAACGGGATCCCTTTGTTAAGAGTCGGTGGGAATTTGTCTAAGTTGAAATCGAAGGGTTTCTTTGTCTAAGTTGAAATCGAAAGGTTTCTTTACCAGGAATCTTCAAGTTAAGAGGCATTGCAGTATTTTCGAATTCTTCTGATGTCAAGTCAATTTAAAAAGTATAAATATATATATATCTTAAAGCCAATCTATTTGGGTTTGAACGGGGCTTTTCCAAACACTTCTTGATGTCAATTGTGAGTTGTCGAGATTCACAATGACATATCTTCGTTAACTCTTTATTGATGTATAAAAGGTTGTATGTATCGTGTTAACCTATCCTTAGATGTGCACACATATATGTATAAGCATAAGTATAAATATACATATATATAGATATATATGTAAATGTGGATACAATATGACTCAAGTCCTTGAACTGATCAAAAGTACCTGGGATTATGAGAGTTAACATTTAGTCTCTCTGACTATAACATACCAGGTGCTCGATGTGAGTATGCTTATATAGATATCACTTCTGTTATTCCAGATGCATGTTCCAATTCAGTCTTGGAGCACCTACTGTCTATGTACAACCCTGTGTCCGGCGAGCGGGTCCCGCCAGGGAGGTTGAGCAGGCTGGCCCCGCGACCCGCACCCGAGCGACAAAACAGGCTATACGACGAAGGGCTGGACCGCTCCCGCCCATTTCAGGCGAGCGGGCCGCGAGGCGAGCGAGCTGGCGACCCGCAATGGGCGGGTCGACCGAAGTCGCAACGACCGCCGGCCAACCCCACGCGCGACCTGGCTGCCGATCCGCCCGGCAGAAGACAGGCAGCTCGCCCCTATCGGCTCGCGCTCGCCCAGGGAGGATAGGCGAGCCACGAGGCCAGACCGCGCCCGCCTCCTGCGGGGAAACTGAAGGCGAGCTGACACCCAGGGGTGCGAATAACTACTCAGAATAGCGGAGCCTCGCTGTTGGCAGACCAGGTTGGACTGCGCATAACTGTTCAGAACAGCGGAGTTTGGCTGTTGGCAGACCCAACCAGGGGCCTTTTGGTACTTCCAGGTCAGTCCTTTTGGTTATTGGCAGTTCAGATTCTGAAAATCTATAAATAAGACCCAAGGGGTACCTCAGAGGGACGCTTTCAGTGCCTCCTTGCTCTCATTCTCAAGTATTCTCTGAGGGTACCTTAGCTCGGCTTCTTGGCTAAGGAGGGGAAGCGCTCAGAGATCTTCCGGGTTTGTGGTGGGACCTCCCTGCCGAGCCCTTGGGTCTGTTTTCTCTTGTCTCTCTCGTTGTTTTTCTTGCAAGAGCAAAGTAGGCGCGAGACCACCCCTTCCCCAATGGGTAGAACTCCACAAGAGGCCGGATTCCGGTTTCAACATTTTGGTGCGGTGAGCGTGGACAGTGGTCAGTGCAGAAAAGCATCGGCGAGCTCAATGACGGGAGGTCAAGGATCTGACAAACAGGACTCGGCAGGCGAGCCGGGAAGGAGGTGGCCGAGGAAGGCCGAGGAAGCGAGCTCCCGGGGCGCGAGCTCTTCCCCGGTTCGGCAGGCCGAGGCCGGTTCGGCGAGTTGGGCCCGCGAGACTCGCCGGCCCGCCAGGTGGGGGGAGGCAGCCCCTTCAGCGAGCTGGTCTCCTCAGCTCCAGTACCAGACGGGTTCAGGGAGCCCGAGATGACCTACTACACCGGGAAGGGAGACCCGGTTCAGCACGTCCAGTGGTTCGAGGACGTAGTCTCCATCCATCAGATGTCGGACGGATTCAAGTGTCGTCTCTTCGCCATCACCCTCCGAGAGAAGGCAAGGGAGTGGTTCCACCAGCTGCCGGCCAGTTCCATCTATTGCTTCGAGGACCTGCGCCGAGGGTTCATGTTGAGGTTCACTACCTCGAAGAAGAGGAAGAAGGAGTCTGAGTCCCTGTTCCACATAAAGCAGGGGGTGAACGAGACGTTGGGGAGCTATGTCGATCGGTTCCAGGAGGAGGTTACCCAAGTCCAGGAGATGCCGGGCCACAGTCTGATGATGGCCTTCACACTGGGCCTGCAGCAGGGTTTCTTCCGCATGGAGCTGAAGAGAATTCCCCCCCTCTCCTATGAGGAGCTGATGGAGAGGGCGGCAAGAGAGGTCGACGGGGAGGCGTCGAACCCAGAATTTGCAAGGAAGTTGGCCAGGTGGGCGACTAAGGAGGAAAAGGAGTCGAAGGGAGGAAGAGGACAGGAAGAGAGAAGGGGGGAGCCTAGGCAGAGGGAGCAGAGGGAGCAGAGGCAGCCCCAATGGCAGCAGCCGCCGAGGTGGGGGCGCCAGGAGCCCGACCGCCGGCTGGGCTGGAGACCTGAGTGGCAGGGGCAGGGGCCACAAGGGGGGTACTATGGAAGGGGTCACCATCAGGGGAGACAGGATCAGTTCCACCCACCGGGCTGGAGGCAAGGTCAGAGGCCTCGGCTCCCCGATCAGGAGGAGGCCATGGCCATAGCTCTGGGAGCGAGGCGAGGATCATGAGAAGAAGGAGAAGGGAGTTCAGGGTGGAGCTGCCCTATTGCGACTTTCATCAGGAAGAGGGGCACGCAACGGCCACGTGTCCGGAATTCTTGGAGATGAGAGGGAACAGGGGCGGCAGCAGCAGCAGGAGGAGGTGCGGCAGGAAGTGAGGATCGAGGAGGTCCTGCCTCGGGCGGAGGAGGATCGCTGTGAAGACCGGGTGGATGTGGGGACCCGAGGAGGGATCGGAGTGATCCACGGGGGAGTGGGAATCGAGGCTTCCCGCAAGGCAAGCCTCCACACCATGTACCGGCGGAGCGTCGCCTCTACGTCCCAAACCCCGCCGCCAGAGGAGAGGATCACCTTCTCCAGAAGTGATATGCCGGACCACGAGGATCCGTTCTGTGATGCGCTGGTCATCAAGGCCGCCATCGAGAACTTCACTGTCTCTCGGATCCTCGTGGATAATGGAGCTCCGTGAACGTCGTCTTCAAAAAGGCATTTGACGCGATGCAGGTGGAGGCTAAGAGGGTGCTGGCCTCGGACGGGCCCTTGTTCGGGTTCTCGGGAGAGAGGAAGGAGGTAGAGGGAGGAGTTGGCCTCCACGTCACCCTGGGGGGCCAGTCCCGAAACTGCAAGTTCGTCATTGTGGACGCCCCCAGCAGCTACAGCGCAATCTTCAGGAGGCCCCTGATCAGCGCCTTCCGCTGCGTCCCCTCATCTTTCCACCAGTGCCTGAAGTTCAATGCTGAGGGGGTGCAGGTCAGGGTTAGGGAGACCCAAAGGTGGCGCGGGAGTGCTACGTCACCGCGGTGAACACCATCTCTTGGCAGGAAGGGGCCGAGGAGATGGGGCGAAGGATGGAGGAGGACGAGCAGGAAGCCGGAGAGGTGGAGCTGGGGGTAAAGGACTGCGCAGAGAAGGCAGAAGGAGGAGATCTGGAGGAAGTGGCCGAAGTAAGGGCCGTAGGAGGGGAGATGGAGGTAGAGGTCCCCGTTCCGGAGGAGGGGGACGCCGAAGGATGGGGGGAACGATCCAGGCTGGAGGCGGTGGAAGAAGCGGTAGAGCTGGAAGTGCTCACCCGCGGAGGCAGGGTGGAGAAGATCTGCGTCAGCGGGGGGCTGACCCCGGAGGACCAGGGCAGGATGCTGGAGTGCATCCAGAAGAACGTGGACATCTTCGCCTGGAGCGCCGCGGAGATGCCGGTGGTTGACGCGGATGTGGCTTGCCACCGCCTCAACCTGGACCCGGGAACACGCCCCGTCCAGTAGAAGAAGAGGTCCACGACGGACAAGCTGGCGGAACCCATCAGGGAGGAGGTGGCGAAGCTTCTCAAAGCTGGCTTCGTGTCCGAAATTCAGTACCCGGCTGGGTCTCAAACGTTGTGATGGTTAAAAAAGGAGACGGCCGCTGGCGGTTGTGTATCGATTTCTCTCTTCTTAATAAAGCTTGTCCTAAGGACTGTTACCCTTTGCCTCGGATCGACGCGCTGGTTGATTCAGCCGTCGGCTTTTCTGTAATGAGTTTTTTAGATGCCTTTTCAGGTTACCACCAGATCAGGATGCACCCCCCGGACATCAAGGATGTCTCATTCATCACAGGGGACGGCTGCTACTGCTACAAGATGATGCCGTTCGGGCTGAAGAACGCTGGGGCCACCTACCAAAAAATGATGATAGGGTCTTCAAGGACAGAGGGGGAGGAACTTGGAGGTATACGTGGACGACCTCATGATCAAGAGCCGGGACGTGGACTCCCACCTCCGGGACCTGGAGGAGACGTTCGCCACCCTGCGCAGATACAAAATGCGGCTGAATCCCCTTAAGTGTTTATTTGGGCCAGCCGGGGAAAATTCTTGGGGCATCTCCTCACCCCCGCGGGGGTCGAGCCGAATCCAGACAAGGTCAAGGCCATCTTGGAGCTAGGGACCCCGCGGAATGCAAAGGAAGTCCAACGGTTGACAGGGAAGCTAGCGGACTGAGTCGCTTCCTTTCTCTGTCAGGGGAGAAGTGCTCCCCTTTCTTCAAAACGCTGAGCGGAGGCCAGAGGTTTGAATGGAGCAAGGAATGTGAAGAGGCCTTCCAGGCCCTCAAGGTGCAGTTGACACAGGCTCCGCTGCTCCAGGGGCCGAAGGAGGGTGAGGATTTTTTCTTATATCTCGGGGTCGGGGCAGAGGCCTTGAGCTCCGTCTTAGTACGTGAAGAGGGGAAGAGGCAGCTCCCCATTTATTATGTCAGCCGGGTCCTGAGAAAGACCGAGCTCCGGTATCCGATCCTGGAGAAGCTTGCATTCGCATTAATCATCTCGGCTCGGAGGCTACGACCTTACTTCCAGGCACACTCGATCCGAGTGGTGACCGACCATCCTCTCCGCAACATCTTCGAGGGGGTGGAGCACTCAGGCCGGCTGGCCAAGTGGACGGTGGAGATAAGCGAGTTCGATGTCTCCTTCGTTCCGCGGCTCTCGATCAAAGCTCAGGCGAGGGCCGACTTCCTGGCCGACTACGTGGTAGAAGTAGCAGAGGAGGAGCTCACTTGCCCGACTCCTTGGAAGGTGAGGGTGGATGGAGCCTCAGGAAGGCACTCTCTCGGGATAGGAGTGGTTCTGGAAAGCCCTCAAGGGACTCAAATTGAGCAGACGGTGGTGGTGCATTTCCCCATTACCAACAACCAGGCCGAGTACGAAGCAGTGATAGCGGGGCTGCGCCTAGCCAGAGAGCTGGGGGTGCTGGATGTGGAGGTCCTAACCGACTCCATGGTGGTGGCTTCCCAGATCAACGGGGAGTTCGAAGCAAGGGAGCCCGCTTTGAAATTATACTTGGCCAAAGCGAAGGGGGTCATAGGGACCTTCCAGACCTTCTCCATCCGACACGTGCCAAGGGGAGAGAATGAGCAGGCCGACCAACTGGCGAAGTACGGCCCCCGGCAGGGGGCACCATCACCGACCTGTTTCGCCCCTCCATCGAAGAAGGAGAGCTCATGGAGATCGATCAAGCAGCCCTCGTGGATGGACCCAGTAGTGGTTTTCCTCTCCACGGGAGAATATCCGGAGGGGTGGACAGGAAGAAGCTAAGGCACAAGTCAGCTTACTATCTCCTTAAGGACGGGCAGCTGTACCGGAAGACCCTCTCCGGGATGTTGGCTCGCTGCGTGGCCGAGGGAGAGGCGCAGAGGATCCTGGAGGAAGTCCACTCCGGGGAGTGCGGAAGTCATTCCGGGAGTCGGACCCTGGAAGGAAGGATAGTCAGGCAAGGGTATTTCTGGCCCACCCTGGGCCGAGACGCCGCGGAGTTCGCAAGGAGATGTCATAAGTGCCAGCTGTTTGCCCCCCTCCAGCTACAGCCGGCCCAACAGCTCAAGAGTATCACGGCCCCCTGGCCCTTTGCAATCTGGGGAATGGATTTGGTTGGACTGTTCCCCCAGGCCAGCGGCCAGAGAAGGTTCCTCCTAGTGATGATCGACTACTTCTCAAAGTGGATGGAGGTGAAGGCGTTGGCCAAGGTGACCTCCCAAGTGATCAGGAACTTCGTCTGGGGGGAGATCATCTGTCGCCACGGGATGCCGCAAGCCATCGTCACCGATAACGGACCCCAGTTCGCCAGTGCCGAGTTTACCAGCTTCTGCGAGCAGCTTGGAATCGACCTCAGGTTCGCCTCGGTCCACCACCCCAGGAGCAACGGGCAGGTGGAGGCGGCGAACAAGATCATCGTCAATCTCCTCAAGAAGAAGGTGGAAAACTTGAGGGGGGGCTGGGTGGAGCAGCTCCCCGCCGTTCTTTGGGCCCTTAGAACCACTCCTAACACGGCCACGGGGGAGACCCCCTTCAAACTCTCCCATGGGTGCGAGGCGGTGCTCCCCATAGAATTTGAGGTTCAAACGTCGCGAGTCGGAACGGCCAGGGAGGGCCGAGAGGAATGGCAAGCCGAGAACGGGAAGGAGCTGAGACTCTCCCTTGACATGGTGGAAGAGTTGAGGGATATTTCGGCCATCCGCCAGGAGGAGGTCAAAAGGAGGATGGCAAAATACTTTGACAAGCATGTCAGGGTCAAGCAGTTCGCAGAAGGGGACCTGGTACTGAAGAAGGTGGACGCGGCAGGGAGGTCAGCGTCCGTAGGAAACTCAACCCCAGCTGGGAGGGGCCATTCATTGTGAAGGAAGCTTTGAAGTCGGGGGCTATCGGCTCCAAAATGTAGAGGGCGAGGCCCTGAGTCTCACCTGGAGTGGAGACGACTTGAAGAGGTTTTTCTCCCTAAGCTCTTGTAAGCAACACGATTTATTATAATGAAGTCTTTCTTCTCCCCCCCCCCCAGGATTGTCATACCTAAGCTTGCTCAGAGGATTGGAATGAATTTGGACCCCGAGAAGATCCCGCTGCCAGGCTCCCACCTAGCTGGCAGGGCCGGAAGTCACTCGGTGTCATCCGTGGAATGAATTTGGACCCCGAGAAGATCCCGCTGCCAGGCTCCCACCTAGCTGGCAGGGCCGGAAGTCACTCGGTGTCATCCCTAGCCTCGAGAAAATCCCGCTGCCAGGCTCCCACCTAGCTGGCAGGGCCGAAGTCACTCGATGGAATGAATTTGGACCCCGAGAAGATCCCGCTGCCAGGCTCCCACCTAGCTGGCAGGGCCGGAAGTCACTCGGTGTCATCCCTAGCCTCGAGAAGATCCCGCTGCCAGGCTCCCACCTAGCTGGCAGGGCCGGAAGTCACTCGATGGAATGAATTTGGACCCCGAGAAGATCCGCTGCCAGGCTCCCACCTAGCTGGCAGGGCCGGAAGTCACTCGGTGTCATCCGTGGAATGAATTTGGACCCCGAGAAGATCCCGCTGCCAGGCTCCCACCTAGCTGGCAGGGCGGAAGTCACTCGTGTCATCCGTGGAATGAATTTGGACCCCGAGAAGATCCCGCTGCCAGGCTCCCACCTAGCTGGCAGGGCCGGAAGTCACTCGGTGTCATCCCTAGCCTCGAGAAGATCCCGCTGCCAGGCCCCCACCTAGCTGGCAGGGCCGGAAGTCACTCGATGGAATGAATTTGGACCCCGAGAAGATCCCGCTGCCAGGCTCCCACCTAGCTGGCAGGGCCGGAAGTCACTCGGTGTCATCCCTAGCCTCAAGAAGATCCCGCTGCCAGGCTCCCACCTAGCTGGCAGGGCTGGAAGTCACTCGATGGAATGAATTTGGACCCTGAGAAGATCCCGCTGCCAGGCTCCCACCTAGCTGGCAGGGCCGGAAGTCACTCGGTGTCATCCCTAGCCTCGAGAAGATCCCGCTGCCAGGCTCCCACCTAGCTGGCAGGGCCGGAAGTCACTCGATGGAATGAATTTGGACCCCGAGAAGATCCCGCTGCCAGGCTCCCACCTAGCTGGCAGGGCCGGAAGTCACTCGGTGTCATCCCTAGCCTCGAGAAGATCCCGCTGTCAGGCTCCCACTTAGCCGGCAGGGCCGGAAGTCACTCGATGGAATGACTCAGAAAGCGATGACCTGCGACCCAGAACAAATCACGTTGTCGGACTCCCACCTAGCCGGCGAGGCCGGGAACTACTCGAAAGGCGTGAGCGGCAGGTCGGAATCACAAGGGTTAGTCAAAAAAGAGGGAAAGGGTCTAGCATAGCCCCACCCTCAAGCCCCAGGAAAGGCGGCCGAGTAAACGCAAAGGCCTGGGCGAGAGTCCGCAGAGAATTAGGCATGCGGACGCGGGACGAGCCGGCTCGCCTCGCTCGAGGGACGAGCCAGCTCGCCTCGCCCGGCAGGCGAGCAGCCGCCTCATCAGAGCCAGGCCGCGGGGAAGGTCGCGTCACCCGGCAATAACAACGTTGGAGAAAATAAAGCGGGCGAGAGAGCACTTATGAAAAGAACAATGGCTAAAAAGCACGAAGTATAGGCGCAACCCGCGCACACATCTCAAAACAGATAGATATAATAATGTTCATCTAAAAAGTAAAATTACAAAAAGAAAGGGGGCGCGAGATCCAGGTCGAGAAACCCTAAAGGGGCTGGAAGGCCTTGTCGCCAGGGTCCGGCACGGGGAGAAACAGCGCCGGCACAACGTCTTCCGCCGAGAGCCCCGCTGCCTCGCTCGTAAGCAGATCCGCGCGCCGCAGCATCTGCATCGTGTATTTCGCTGCGCTGGCCGCGTTCTTTTGCATTAACACTTCCAGGTCGTAGTCAGAGAGGTGCTCGCGCGGGCAGACCCTGCTGTCTGGAGGAGGAACAGCGGCGGCGGCCTCCAGCTCGCGTACCCGAGCCTCCAATGCCGCTTTCTCCTGGCCAAGGGTGGCGATCTCGGCACCCATTCGACTCGTCGTTGCGCATCCTGAAAAAAGGAACAAGAATAATCGTGAGCTGTGTCCGCGAAGATGGAGAGGGTAACTCAGGTTGAGCACGTACCACCCCGCCCAGGTACTGCGCGAGGGTCTCCTCGGCAGCGGCGGCTCGCCCTCTCTGAAGGTCCGCGTCCACCCGAGCGAGCTTTTGGGCCTCTTCCTTCTCATCCGCCATCTTTTGGATGGACGCGGCGTTCCGCTCCACCTGGGTGCAGCGCCTCCCCACCATGTGAGCCAGCTCCAGACCGCGCAGCTGGACCCGCGCGCTCTCATGAATCAGCACTCGCGTCTCCTCCTTGTCATAAATGGCGGCGTCTTCGCGCGAGTATAGACCAAAGGAGAAGCTGTACGCCTCCCCGCCGATGGTATCCTGCTCCATCCAGCTCGGCAGCAGGGTCGAGATCATCGCGCGGTTCGACTCCTTATCCCACGACAGGAGCGGGACGCCGAGCTCGTCCTGATACCTCTCGCCGTAGCCAAAGTTACGGTGCCCTCTCGGCACCGGCTCCGCAGCGGCTTCAGACCTGCCTGGCGGCGCGGAGGTGCCCGCCGCCCCGACCGGGGAGTCGCTGGTCGAAGCAACCAGCGGGGGCGAGGGGCCCTCAGTCGGCAGGACCGCAGGGGCCTTGCCCTTTCTTTGGCTCGCGGTGGGTTGTTGATCCGCGGTCTTCGCCACCTTCGGCGGAGGGGCGGGCTGCCCACCACCCGGCCACTTCTTGGTCGGGACCGACGGGGTGTCGCGCTGAGCGGCATCCGCAGCTTGAGCCCGGGCGAGAACCCCGGGGGGAATGCGAGCGCTCTCGTAAGGAGGGTGAAGAGGGATGTCGCGCTCGCCTAACAGAAGAAAGGAGTGAGATAAAGGAGGAAAGGGAATAAGGTATAACAGCGACAAGTGACAAACCTCCCCCCGGCGGGACGGCCGCGAGGTCGTCAAGGTGGCGGCGCAGGAACGCGACCTCAAAGTTCTTCCCAGCGAAGAACGCGCACAGATCAGCTTCGTGGCCGCCTAGGCTGGGTGGCCGGTAGCTCGCCTCGCTAAGTTGCACCGGCGAGAAGGGGACGTTGCCGAAGTCCCCTTTGACGAACAGGAATCTCTTGAGCCAATTGTGACTCTTGTTAACTGTCTCCCGCACCTTGAGGTGGGCGCTGGAGAAGTAGGCCGTCCCGTCCCGATTCGCCCGGAAGGAGAACAGCTTCCGGAACACAGCGAGGCTGAACTCCACTCGCTCCTCTCGCAGGAAGCAGGCGAACCCCACCATGACGGCGATGGAGTTCGGGGTCATCTGGCCCAGGACAACCCCGAAGTATTTCAGCACCTGGCGCACCTCAGGCCACAGGGGGAGTCGCAGGCCAACTTCAAAGTGAGCGAGAGGGATGGCGAGCTCATCCCTAGACAAATCGTTGATCTTCTCCCCCTCCCCGGGCCGCCTCGCAGAAAAGCCCGGCGGAACGTGGTCGCTAAGGGCATCCAGGTACTCGCGCTCAGAGAGGACGGCGCGAGGAAAATCGTGCTCGGAGAAGGTCCAAGCGCACTTGCTTCGGCCGTCCACGTCGCCGCCGCCTCCGCCCATTCCCATCGAATCGCCGCCGAACGCGCGAAGAAGAGCCAGAAGGCGAACACAGACGGTACTCCGCGGGGAACGGGAAGCGGGAAGGCTTGGAATCGGTGGAGGAATAAGGGGCCTGCAAGGCCTATTTATAGGGAAAGAGAAAGGGCGGGAAACTTCCCGCCGAAAGATGGGGTGCGGATAGCAAAAATTTGTCTGACAGTTCAACTTCCCACGCGCGACCGCACCTCAAAGGTCGATCCGGCACGGTTCTCGCCCGGCCGCAACCGCGGAGATCAGTGCGGGCGAGCCTCAACCCGCACCCGCATGCTATTCCGCGCGAGATGGGAGGCTCCCGTCTGGCGAGCTCCTCGGCTCGCCCTCGCCCCGATCTGCGCAAAAGGAAGAACAGACCTTTCCCTTAACCCGCCCACAAAAAACAATAAAAACAGCACGATAATTTCAATACATCTCAGCAATAAAAGAGTTAGGCCCATAGGCGGGCTGAAAGAGTCGCAAGCAATTACAAATACAAGATAACTACGAAATGACAACCACCCCGCGGTATGCCGCGAGCGAGGGGCAAACAACGGGGTCAGTACTCGACCCACTTCCACCTGTGCCGCCTCTTCGTTCCCGACCGAGGCGGCACACGGGGATCGTGGTAATCGCGAACCGCCACCAGCTCCCGCTGAGCCAGGCCGACCTGCTCCATGGCGCTCTTAAGATGCCCCTCGGCTCGCGTTATATGCATGCCCGGCGAGGTGACATCGTCGTCTTCCGCTTCGCGCGGAGGGCCCTCCAAGGCTGCGAGCCGGGCCTTGGTCTCGGCCTTGTCGTCATCGATCCTCTTCATGATCTCCTGCAGCAGCAGTGTGTGTTTCTGGAATAGCCGCGTCACCTGCCTCTTCATCCCCACCGCATCGGTCGGGTCGCCCAGGTAGTCAAAAACACTGTCCACGTCGGGCGGAGGCGAGTACCCTTCGCTCATCTCGGTTTCAGGAGAGGCCCTGTTAAAGCCTGCAAACGGGGAGGGGTCAGAATGAGCGAGCAAGAGACAAAGCCAACGATAAAAAACCAGCTCACCAGGGGTTGGCACGTCGCCCGCACCGACAGATGGACGAGAAGAGCCCGACCGACCCTGAAAGTTTCCTCCCTCGAGGGTCTCAAGAGATTTTCCCAGCCCGTGGGAAACCGCCGGACAGGGAGTTTCCGGAGGTGGGCGATCCAGAACCGGGGAACCAGCGACCTTCTCGGGCGACTCGCGAGAGGGGCGATCCTCTCCCCCCATTCCCCACCTCTTCACAGGGAATCCCCTGCAAAACAAAGGGTCAAAGGTACAGCAATAACTCGCGGAAGGTCACGTCCACCGGGGATTACCTCGACACCCGCGGCCGAGCTGGAGCCCGGACAGTCGCCCGCCAGAGACCGCCTGACAATCTTCCCCTTCGCCGGCCTGAAGACAGGGCCGGGAGACCCGCGTGATAACCAAGGGGCAGCCTCGAGGGCCTCCTCCTGAGTCTTCAGGCTCGCTGCCGCCAGGCGAGCTCGCACCTCTTCGCTGACCGGCATCGAGAAATTAAGATCTGCTCAAAGGAAATGAAGGGATCTGGGGAGCCTCCTCCAGGGGTTAGCAGTGTGTATTTATAGCAGGACAGTGGGCCCCCACCAGAAGATTCCCTGCCAGCTCAGCACAGAGCTCGCCGAACACGCGGGTTGGATGATTCTTTCCGAGCTTGATTCAAGCTCAAAAAGAGCGGGGATTGTGTACAACCCTGTGTCCGGCGAGCGGGTCCCGCCAGGGAGGTTGAGCAGGCCTGGCCCCGCGACCCGCACCCGAGCGACAAAACAGGCTATACGGCGGAAGGGCTGGACCGCTCCCGCCCATTTCAGGCGAGCGGGCCGGCGAGGCGAGCGAGCTGGCGACCCGCAATGGGCGGGTCGACCGAAGTCGCAACGACCGCCGGCCAACCCCACGCGCGACCTGGCTGCCGATCCGCCCGACAGAAGACAGGCAGCTCGCCCCTATCGGCTCGCGCTCGCCCAGGGAGGATAGGCGAGCCACGAGGCCAGACCGCGCCCGCCTCCTGCGGGGAAACTGAAGGCGAGCTGACCACCCAGGGGTGCGAATAGCTACTCAGAACAGCGGAGCCTCGCTGTTGGCAGACCAGGTTGGACTGCGCATAACTGTTCAGAACAACGGAGTTTGGCTGTTGGCAGACCCAACCAGGGGCCTTTTGGTACTTCCAGGTCAGTCCTTTTGGTTATTGGCAGTTCAGATTCTGAAAATCTATAAATAAGACCCAAGGGGTACCTCAGAGGGGACGCTTTCAGTGCCTCCTTGCTCTCATTCTCAAGTATTTCTGAGGGTACCTTAGCTCGGCTCTTGGCTAAGGAGGGGAAGCGCTCAGAGATCTTCCGGGTTTGTGGTGGGACCTCCCTGCCGAGCCCTTGGGTCTGTTTTCTCTTGTCTCTCTCGTTGTTTTTCTTGCAGGAGCAAAGTAGGCGCGAGACCACCCCTTCCCCAAGGGTAGAACTCCACAAGAGGCCGGATTCCGGTTTCAACAGTCTAGTTCCCATCATATTTACGGGAACCTAGACTACCCTGCAAGAAAGAATTACCTTACCTTAGGAACCCAAATCATATTGGGTCCTAGGTTCCTGTTAGCATAAGCACTCGACTGCCTTCCCCCAGAAAACCTATCAGGAAGACTACCTCTGTCCCGTGAATGTGGATAAGCCCTTACCTTTGGCACAGAGGGGTTGTGCCAACAGTCGATGGCAAAGTGTCACACTTTGCCACAGCACCAACACGGGTGAATGTTGTATCGCCGTTTCCGACCTGATCTAGTGACTGAGGTAGTCACGGTCCTAGGTCTAAACGGGATAGAGCATGATCTCCTCACAAAATTTCCTCTTCCATCGTGACACGTGGAAGGGTGGAAGGAATGCATGTTGCGAGCGTCATGAGGCCGGGGAGGTGGTGCCTTTCTTTCAGGCATCCCCCTTCCTGAGGCCCCATGAAAACTTACACCAAGACTTCTATCCTCCCTATCCTGTGTCCTCGGGTGGTGAGAAGTCTTCTGTGAGCTGGGACATGCAGATTCACACCGAGGTGAGGCAGTGAATACAAAGGGCTCAGAATGAGCCTTAGGTATTCTCTCATGGGTGGCCACGACGGCCCTTGCACTACGGGTGTCTCCACATGGGGACAGATCACCCTTGTAGTGACCACGACTATTCCTGTGGTCATACCTGAAGGCATGATGAGTTGCCTTCCTGCTTGGAGTGGGGGGTCGGAATACCGTTCCCCGGCCATTTCTCCACGAATTGATAATCCGGGAGATCCACCCATTTTCTTGCTTTCTCTTTATAGCATCAACCTTGGAAAAGTTTGATACTATTCTTTTCTCATTTTCTAGACTACTCTCTAGAGCTGAGATTTTGGAGTCCTTGACCTTGTTGGACGCCAATTGGAGAACCAACAAGATCTTCAGTCGAGCAATCTCTTGAGCTTGCTCCTCAGCAAGTAGGTTGCTTGACTGAAGGGCTCTCTTCAGAGAATCAGAATTTTCTGGAGGAAAGCAGTTCCTGTCTTCAGAAAGTTCAAAAGAGATGGGGCAGGATGAAGAAGTTACCTGCTCTTCAGTGTTATTGTCATTCGAGCCAGTGACCATTGTGTCATCCTCATCAGAGCTGCTTTCCTCACTGGCCTCTTTAGTCTCTGACACGGACACTGGAGCTCTGATTCTGTCCGAGAGATCCTTGCCTTCATCTTCAGAGCTGAGGACCCCCACATAGGCTTCATCCTCTGGTTGACAGCATATTCCAGCTTTCTCTGACCCCCCCCCATCAGCTCTGAGATCATCTCCCACATAGATTTAGCCGTCCTATATTTTTCCAATCTAGAGCGAGAAGCTCCAGACCAGATATCCATGATAATTTGACGAATCCTCTGGTCCAATTTAAATAATGAAAGTTCCGTCTCTGACATCTCAGCAATGCACTTGGGCACTTGGATTCCAGAGTTGGAGGTCTTCATAGGAATAAACGGACCCTCTTCCAGTATAAAGGATGCTCGAGGATCGATAGCGTCCAAGTGATACGACACTCTCATCCTCCAGATGGGATAATAATCCTTTGTACATGCAGGAAGTCTTAGTGGCGATATCTCATAATCCAACTCCATGCTTCTGACACCGGTGGCAGGATACTACTCAAGGTGTTAACCTTTTTGATGAGTAACCTCCCTCTGATACCACTTGAAAGTTCACCTAGTGTCCACTATATTCACCTATGGGGGGGGGGATAGGTGACGTGCAGCGTTTTTGCGGAATTTACGAACGTACCTGCACAATACAAATAAACAGCACAGCACACAGAATACACAAGCAATTTATAGTGGTTCCCCGACTTGGGTACATCCACTTTCCCCCTTCGACCTATCTCCCAACAAGGGACGACTCGGTCTCTTCTCCAACAGGATTAAAATCCAATCCCTGCACTATCGGAAGGAACCCTTCCACACGTAGGAGTCAACACTCCCACAAACCGGGTTGCACCCAACCCTTACAACACGGAACAAACGTTCCTTTACAACAAAAGTAAAACTAGAATGTACACGAGATACAAACTTCGTTTGGAGACTAAGGTGTTCCTCTTTGTTGACGACGTGTTCTTGAAGTCCACAAAGAGTCCACAACCCTAGATCTCTCTTGGAGAGGATCTCCCCGGAACCGGCGGCGGCAAGATGGGCGGCGGCAAGGTTCACGGGATCGGCGGCGACGACGATATGCGGCTGCTGTACTTTAGAGATCCAAACTTCGTAGCGAAGCTAGCTAGGTCTACCAACGGTCACACTAGGATCAATCGTCTCGATCGATTCGGATGGGAAAGGATTTCCCGATCTACAAATCGAGAGACAAGAGATCTCCGGTTAGACTCGTGAGACGCTGAGCTTAGCTAGGCTTCTGTCGCAGGAGGATATAGGCGAAACCACGATCTACCGGCGAACAACTTGGCGCGAGCGGCGGAGCGGAAACGGGGATCTAGGTCACGTCGCGTCTCCCGTGTTTCGGTTTTTCTTCGCTTCTCTACTGTTCAAAAATACCCATGTATTTATACACTGTAGACACTTACAATATGACCGTTGTGGGTCCCACACGTAGAAACCCGAAAACCGGTTCAAAATAGTCCAGCGGCAGAATCCGGTTCAGCAGCTTCCAGAGAAAACGCCAAGTAAAACTCGGCGAGAATCGCAGGTGATTCTTGACGAATCGTCGAGAATCACTAACTGATTCTCGACGATTCGTCGAGAATCACTAGTGATTCTCGCCGAATCACTTAGTGATTCTCAACGAACATTACTTGGTATTCATGATCTGCTCAGCGATGGGTTCGGCGAGAATCATTAGTGATTCTCGCCGAATCTTACTTGGCACCGTTTTGAGGTAGCCGGAAAGAGTCGGCGAGAATCACTAATGATTCTCGACGATTCGGCGAGAATCACCAGTGATTCTCGCCGAATCGGCGAGAATCACTTGGTGATTCTCGTCGAATTATACTTAGACGAATTTTCGTCTTTCCACCCAAGAGCTGCTCCTTGACCCATCCTTGCTCCTTGTCTTCTCTTGCATAAACACGGCTCTGTACTTGAAAGTAAGTGCACTCCAATAGAGAGAGTACACGTAGGCCAACACACTGATCTGCTCAACGAGGGATTACGTCGTGCAGACCCGTGTATATTGACCTACTGCACCCTGACATTGGTGTGCACTTAGCGTGGAATAACTGCAAGCACAACTTAAGAGGTTTTATCAAATACATTGTGAATTCATCTTAGCTTGACAGGTGGCTTCCTTAAATCCAAGTAATTGTGGATACAATACCCAACAGCTGCCTTGATGACCAGCGCATCATAGAATGGATCCTCATGATCTGGCATGTCGCTTCTGTAGAAGGTGATCCTCTCTTCTGGGGGTGGGGTTTGGGATGTGAAGGCAACGCTCCGACGATACATGGTGTGGATACTTGTCTTTAGGGAAGCCTCGACCCCCCCCCCCCCCCCCCCCCCCGTGGATCACTCTGATCCCTCCTCGGGTTCCGACATCCACCCGGTCTTCGCAACGATCCTCCTCCGCCCGAGGCAGGACCTCCTCAATCCTCACTTCTTGCCGCCCCTGCTGCTGCTGCTGATCCCTATTCCCTCTCATCTCAAGGAATTCTGGCCACGTGGCTGTGGCATGCCCCTCCTCCTGATGGAAGTCGCAATAGGGCAACTCCACCCTAACTTCTCTCCTCCTTCTCCTTACTATTCTCATCCTCGCCCCCAAGGCTATGGCCATAGCCTCCTCTTGATCGGGGAGTCGAGGTCTCTGGGCCTGCCTCCAGCCCGGGGGGTGGAATTGATCTTGCCCCCCTTGATAGCGATCCCTTCCGTAGTATCCTCGCTGTGGCCCTTGCCCTTGCCACTCAGGTCTCCAGCCTAGCCGACGGTCGGACTCCTGACGCCCCCACCTCGGCTACTGCTGCCCCTGGAGCTGCCTCTGCTCCCTCTGTCGGGGATCTCCTCTCCTCCTGTCCTCTTCCTCCTCTCGACTCCTTCTCTTCCTCTGTGTCCCACCTGGCCAGCTTCCTCGCAAATTCTGGGTTTGATGCCTCCCCGTCAACTTCTCTCGTCGCCCTCTCCATCAGCTCCTCGTAGGAGAGGGGGGCTCTCTTCAGCTCCATCCTAAAGAACCCATGCTGCAGGCCCAGGGTAAAGGCCATTATCAAACTATGACCCGGCATCTCCTGGACCTGAGTAACCTCCTCCTAGAACCGATCCACGTAGCTCCCCAGGGTCTCATTCACCCCCTGCTTGATGTGGAATAGGGATTCTGACTCCTTCTTCCTCTTCTTTAAGGTAGTGAACCTCAACATGAATCCCCGGCGCAGGTCCTCAAAGCAGTAGATGGAGCTGGCCGGTAGCTGATGGAACCACTCCCTTGCCTTCTCCCTGAGGGTGATAACAAAGAGTCGACACTTGAACCCGTCTGACATCTGTCGGATGGAGACTACATCCTCGAACCATTGAACATGCTGGACCGGGTCTCCCTTCCAGGTGTAGTAGGACATCTCGGGTTCCCTGAACCCATCTGGAACTGGAGCTGAATAGACCAACTTGCTGAAGGGGCAACTCCCCCTGCTGGGTGAGCTGGCGAATCTCGCGAGCCTAGCTCGCCGAACCGGCCTCGACCTGCCGAGCCGGGGAAGAGCTCACGCCCGGGGAGCTCGCACCCCCGACTTTCCTCGGCCACTTCCTTCGCAACTCGCCTGCCGGGGGCGTCCCCACCCAAAGAGGGGGCAGCCGCAATCTGGACTGCTGGAGTCGAGCACTCGGCCCGCGTGCTGAGTGCAAACTTGACGAGGCTCAGCACCTCATTCTTGAAATCTTCAAACATCCCCACCGTGGCGAGAGGCGGTGGGGGGGGGGGCGGCGAGTTCGGCCTGTCAGATCCCTGTCCTCCTATCATCGAGCACGCTGAAGCTTTTTTGTACTGACCACGTTCCACGCTCACCGCACCAAAATGTTGAAACCGAAAATCGGTCTCCTATGGAGTTCGCCCTTGGGGAAGGGGTGGTCTCGCACCTACTTCACTCCTGCAAGCAAAACAACAAAGAAGATATGGTAAGACCGACCCAAGGGCTCGGCGGGGAGGTCCCACCACACACCCTGAAGATCTCAGAGCGCTTCCCCTCCTTAGCCAGAGGCCGAGCTAAGGTACCCTTAGAAAGCACTTGAAAACTGGATCAGGAAGGCACAGGAAGCATGCATTCTGGGGTACCCCTTGGGTCCTATTTATATTTTTTAGAATCGGAACTGCCAATAACAAAATAGAACTGACCTGAAGTTACCAAAACACCCTTGATTGGGTCTGCCAACAGCCAAACTCCGTTGTTTTGAAGGGCCATAGGCAAACCAGTGGGGGCAAAACAGTAAAAAGTACCTCATGCATCAAGGCAAGCTGGGGAGCTTGATCACCTTGGCAGGTCCTGCTCGCCTGCTGTTGTCGAGTTCATTTACGAGGGCGCGAGCTGGGACTAGCTCGGCGAATGCCGAGCTCGGGGTTGACGAATACCGATCTCCGTTCGACGAATGCCGATCTCTGGTCGACGAATGCCGATCTCTGGTCGACAAATACCGAGCTCGGGCTCGCCTTCTCTACTGTCGAGCTCGCCCACTGCCTTTAGCCCGATCTGTCTGGTTCTTGGCGACCTCGCTCGCCGGACACGGTGTTGTATAAGCATGATATAATATGCTAGATAACTAAAACATAAAATGCGCGAAAACATGCACTACAAAAATAGTTAAATAAAGATGCAAACAAGGGTTGAATCAATAATACAACGCTATACATCTCGATGAAGTGACCTCTCTAAGCTGCTCTAGCAATTTTTGATTGGGTCAGCTAGCTTCAACCTGACAAATCTAAAGCGACGTTCGTCGGTCATATCATAACACTAGAAATTATTGTCCATCTCCTGAACTCAATCACTGAAGACTTTCAGGTCAAGGTGACCATCAAAGGTGGGGAGCATCAATGTGTATGTGATTATTAATGTCATCCTTTGCACGTGGTGCTCCACGTGGTTCAGAATACTCTTCAACGTAATCATCTCGTCTATAGTCAAAATGGACCCGGACTCGGTCATAAGGGACTAGATGTCGTGGTGGATAGTCCTCCTGATGGTGGAAAGGTCTATCTGGGGCAGGTCTATATCGACGGTTGTGAATCTGATCGAGGGGTTGCCTCCGATGTGGGGCGGGCTCTTATGGTGGTTGATTCCTAACATGCCAATCTTATGGTGGGAGGGCTACTTATTCTTCCTCAGAGGGAATGTCAGGTGGAGTGGGTGAGTTCTTGTAACGCCTCCGATTTTCTGATGTCATTATTTGGTTTGTCGACATCATAATTTTGATGTTAGGGCATTACCCTTTTTCGTTTTGTTGACGGCGTTGCACCGTTTGTGCGTTTTCATGTCTGTGGGCCTATTTATCCAGATTTTGGGATTCTGTTGGGTTGGAATGTCTTTCTAGTTATAATGGTTGAGGTTTTGAGGACTTGGACTTGTCCAGTTTTATTGCGTTCCGAGCATTTTGGAGTCTCGGGGCGTGTTTTGGATCCTTGTGAGGATTTTCTTTGCTTGGGTAAGCTATTTATGATAGTGTCTCAAGAATGGTACGTCGGATTCTAGGGTCGTCTTCGCTGCTAATTCGTAGGGTCGACATTTTATCCTGAAATAAAAGACAATCTGAAATTTATCGAATTTACCATGTTCAGTTCTCGAGAAGACCTGGAGTTCTTGAGAAATCCCTTGTTGTTCTCGAGAAACATCTTCTTGTTCTCGGGAGATGCGGTCTGGTACTTGAGAAGTTTTGAGTTGTTCTCGAGTAGTTCTTACCTTCATTCTCGAGAAGTTCTCTTATTCCTCGAGAAGCTCTTGAGAAATCTTCCTTGGATCTCGAGATACTGATGCCTTTAGATCTCGAGAAGCTTTATAGTACTCGAGAAGTCCATCTTCAGTACTCGAGTAATCCTTCCCTAGTACTCGAGAAGTCATGTCTTGCTATTCTCGAGAAGCCTTCTAGTACTCGAGAAATCCTTCTTTTGTACTCGAGTAGGCCTTCTTCAGCAATCGAGTAATGCTTGCCTTCTGTCTCGGGAAATATTCTTCTTTACTCGAGAAACTCTCTATAGTACTCAAGTAATCCATGTCTTCATCTCGGAAAATCGGTTCAGCCGACCCCAGTTCATCCTTCTAAGTGTAAAGATTCTTATATTGTATTTATTATATATATAAATATAAATACTCTACTTCTCCATCCTCCTTCTTTTAGACCGACCTACTGTTCTTCCCGAACCAGAACGGTGTGAGCAAGAGAGGGAAAACCCTTCCGTAATTCTTCCGGTGGCCGCAGACGGTGCTCTAGTGCTTGAAATCTTCAACCGATTATAGATCCGGAAAGCCCTCAACGAGAGCTATGTCATCTTGGTAATATCTCCCCCTTTTCTTCAGATTTTCTCGCTAGGGTTTTCGGCCCTGACTCTTATTTTTCGCCATTCTTATTAGATTTCGACTTCCCTCGTCTTTTTTCGCCCCGATCTACGTCAAGGAGTGATTCAGATAATTTCTCCGGTGAAATCAAGGCAAGTGATGGTTTCCTCCTTCCGTTCCCTTCTTTATCCAGATTTGTAGAAGTTTCTAACTTCTTGTTATCACGATTAATAAATAAATTGTTGGTAAAAGTGTTGATAAGATCTTTGTCAATTTCCATTTTAATTTCCATGTTCTTGATTTTGGTTACCTAACCTTGAAAGTGCTATATGTTTTGATGATGAGATTAAATATCACTCTTCTTACCGTTTCGTAAATTTCATGTAGAACACATTATATTTATTTAGGATTGTAAATTTTTACGAAAGTTTGATCAACCATTTCATTCTAGAATTGTGTAATAGAATCCGATGTGTCATTGTTGACTTGAGATTTTTATCATGGTTTTCGTCTTCGTGGCAATGGCGTGGGGCGAGACAAGCTGTCAGGCCCCGATTGGGTTGTGGTGTTCCTCTGAGCTCTAAACCCGGATCGTTACGGTGTTTTCCTTCGGGGTTTTTCTTTATTGCGGGTGTTTTTAGTGGGTGAATCCACCGCTGCAACGTTTGATCTCCCTATTAGCACTTTGTGGGGCTCTACTGGGTTTTTGGGCATTTGCGATGTATGGTGGAGCATCCAGTCTCCCACGCTTTTAGACGGATGAATTGTCTTTGGGGTTGTCCACCCCGCCCATTTTGGTTTTTGGTGGAGTTGACCACATGTGGCTAGTAGGGGTTTGTTCCTCTTCCTGATGACTTAATCTTGACCCTTTTCCCCTTATATTCTTGTGCATTTGGGGTGTTGTTGTTTTACGTGACACTTCATGTAAGTGTTTCCCTTTTTACTTTTGTACCTTACTATTGTACCTTAATTAAGTATTTTTTCCTTTGGTCTTGGGTTGGTACCCCTTGACTTTGATTACTTTTTTTTCTAGCTTACTTTCTGCTATCACTTGTACCTTCTTGCTGAGGTGTTCTGTCTTTGGAATACCTCAGGTTCAGAGTTGTAGCTGAGTTCGGTGCTTGTTTTGGAGTGCTTGAGCGACAGTGTTGGCCGTGGTTGTTACCTCGCCATAGCGAGGTAGATTGTTGATTATTTTGCTTTACTAGTTCAGACATACTTGGACTTATATGGGTTCGTGTCAGTTTATTGACGCCCACAGGACTGTTGTTCTTTTTGGATACTTGCAGCTGCTTAGATTTCATTCTGTAGATGTGGATTACTTGCTCTTTGTGACGTTTTATGTTAGGATTGCTGGTCTCGCGCCTGCCGAGGGGACCCCACTCTACGAATACGGGGTTGTACACGATCCCCGCTCTTTTCGAGGTTGGCACAAGCTCGGAAAGAAACATCCAACCCAACGTATTCGCTGAGTGACCTTATTAGAGTTGGGAATACTCGGCCTCCCCGAGGGGTCAACCTGTCATGCTAGCTAGCGGGAGCCTGGGTGACGAGACGGCCTCGGGGTAAAAAAGACTTAGGGTCCTCGAGAGGTACCACCGGCTCTGCCAGCTAGTGAAAGTATGACAGCAAGACCATCTTGGAGCAAAGAGACTAGGGGCATCCACGAGAGGTACCACCGGCCCTGCCAGCTAGTGAGAGCCTAGCAGTGGGACCATCTCGGAGCAAAAAGGAACAGGGGCATCCACGAGAGGTACCACAGGCCCTGCCAGCTAGTGAGAGCCTGGTAGCGGGACCGTCTCGGAGCAAGGAGAACAGGGGCATCCACAAGAGGTACCACCGGCCCTGCCAGCTAGTGAGAGCCTGTCAGCGGGACCGTCTCAGAGCAAGGAGAACATGGGCATCCACGAGAGGTACCACCAGCCCTACCAGCTAGTGAGAGCCTGACAGTGAGACTGTCTCGGAGCAAAGAGAACAGGGGCATCCACGAGAGGTACCACCGGCCCTGCCAGCTAGTGAGAGCCTGCACAACAGGACCGTCTCGGAGCAAAAAGGAACAAGGGAATCCACGAGAGGTACGACCGGCCCTGCCAGCTAGTGAGAGCCTGACAGCGGGACTGTCTTGGAGCAAAGAGAAACAAGGGCATCCACGAGAGGTACCACCGGCCCTGCCAACTAGTGAGAGTCTAGCAGCGGGACCGTCTCGGAGCAAAGAGAACAGGGGCATCCACGAGAGGTACCACCGGCCCTGCCAGCTAGTGAGAGCCTGACAGCGGGACCATCTCGGAGTAAAAAGGAACAGGGGCATCCACGAGAGGTACCACCGACACTGCCAGCTAGTGAGAGTCTGGACAGTGGGACCGTCTTAAGGTGAGACCTACCCCACCCTCCGATAGATCAACCCGCCATGCCAGCTAGTGAGAGCCTGACAATGGAATCCATCTCGAGATGAGACCTACCCCACCCTTCGAGAGATCAACCTACCATGCCAGCTAGTGAGAGACTGACAGCGAAATCCATCTCGAGGTGAGACCTACCCCACCCTCTAAGAGATCAACCTGCCTTGTCAGCTAGTGAGAGCCTGGTAGCGGAATCCAGCTTGAGGTGAGACCTACCCCCCCCCCCCTTCGAGAGATCAACCTGCCCTGCCAGCTAGTGAGATCCTGGCAGCGGAATCCATCTCGAGGTGAGACCTACCCCACCGTCCGAGAGATTAACCTGCCCTGCTAGCTAGTGAGAGCCTGGCAGTGGAATCCATCTCGAGATAAGACCTACCCCCCCCCCCCCCCCTCCGAGAGATCAACCTGCACTGCCAGCTAGTGAGACCCTGACAGCGGAATCCATCTTGAGGTGAGACCTACCCCAACCTCCGGGAGATCAACCTGCCCTGCCAGCTAGTAAGAGTCTGGCAGTGGAATCCATCTCGAGGTGCGACCTACCCCACCCTCCGAGAGATCAACCTACCCTGCCAGCTAGTGAGAGCCTGATAGTGGAATCCATCTCGAGGTGAGACCTACCCCACCCTCCGAGAGATCAACCTGCCCTGCCAGCTAGTGAGAGCCTGGCAGTGGAATCCATCGCGAGGTGAGACCTACCCCACCCTCCGAGAGATCAACCTGCCCTGCCAGCTAGTGAGAGCCTGACAGCGGAATCCATCTCGAGGTGATACCTACCCCACCCTCCGAGAGATCAACCTGCCCTGCCAGCTAGTGAGAACCTCGCAGCGGAATCCAACTCGAGGTGAGACCTACCCCACCCTCCGAGAGATGAACCTGCTCTGCCAGCTAGTGAGAGCCTGGCAGCGGAATCCATCTCGAGGTGAAACCTACCCCACCCTTCGAGAGATCAACCTGCCCTGCCAGCTAGTGAAAGCCTGACAGCAGAATCCATCTCGACGTGAGACCTACCCCACCCTCCGAGAGATCAACCTGCCTTGCCAGCTAGTGAGAGCCTGGCAGCGGAATCCATCCCGAGGTGAGACCTACCCCACCCTCCGAGAGATCAATCTGTCCTGCCAGCTAGTGAGAGCCTGGAAGCGAAATCCATCCCGAGGTGAGACCTACCCCACCCTCCGAGAGATCAACCTGCCCTGCCAGCTAGTGAGAGCCTGACAGCGGAATCCATCTCGAGGTGAGACCTACCCCACCCTCCAAGAGATCAACTTGCCCTGCCAGCTAGTGAGAGCCTGACAGCGGAATCCATCTCGAGGTGAGACATACCCAACCCTCAGAGAGATCAACCTGCCCTGCCAGCTAGTGAGAGCCTGACAGCGGAATCCATCTCTAGGTGAGACCTACCCCACCCTCCGAGAGATCAACCTGCCCTGCCAGCTAGTGAGAGCCTGGCAGCGGAATCCATCTCGAGGTGAGACCTACCCCACCCTCCGAGAGATCAACCTGCCCTGCCAGCTTGTGAGAGCCTGGCAGCGGAATCCATCTCGAGGTGAGACCTACCACACCCTCCGAGAGATCAACCTGCCCTGCCAGCTAGTGAGAGCCTGGCAGCGGAATCCATCTCGAGGTGAGACCTACCTCACCCTCCGAGAGATCAACCTGCCCTGCCAGCTAGTGAGAGCCTGGCAGTGGAATCCATCTCGAGGTGAGACATCTGGGCATCCACGAGAGGTACCACCGACCCTGCCCTGCTAGTGAGAGCCTGGGTAGCGGGACTGTCTCGGAGCAAAGAGAACTGGGCTCCACGAGAGGTACCACCGGCCCTGCCCAGCTAGTGAGAGCCTAGGCAGCGGGACCGTCTCGGAGCAAAAGGACTAGGCATCTCAATTAAACCTTACCAAATCCAACATCCTCGAACGGGGAAAATATGGGTTACATGGTCCCCTGACTCAGCTGGTCAGGGGTAGAGCTTGTTACATGACAAGAAAAAGGAAAAAACTCCCCCAAGGTGAGGCATCCTCAGGGGGCCTGGGTATGATGGCCATCTTCCGCTTCCTTCTCGTCGGACACTTCCATACTGCTCAAGCTCTCCATGACCTTCTCCATCTCCTCCGCCTTAGCCCACCAAGAGATGGTGTTGACGGCCGTGATGTAGCATTGTCTTGCCATCCTGGCATCTCCCTTGATTCTGACCTGGATCCCTCCTGAGTTGAACTTGAGACACTGGTGGAAAGAAGACGGCACATAACAGAAGGCGCTGATGAGGGGCCTTCTGAAGATGGCGTTGTAGTTGTTTGGAGCGTCAACAATGACGAACCAGCAGTTTCTTGAGGTTCCTCCCAATTTTACTTGGAGTCCTACTCCACCTTCGACCTCCTTCCTCTCTCTTAAAAATCCGAACAGGGGTCCGTCTGAGGCCAACACCCTCCTTGGCTCCACCTTCATCTCGTCAAACGCCTTCTTGAAAACGACGTTGACGGAGCTCCCGTTGCCAACTAAGATCCGGGAGACGGTGTAGCCCTCGATGGCCGTCTAGATGACCAGCGCATCGCAGAACGGATCCTCATGATCCGGCATGTCCTTCACCGAGAAGGTGATCTTCTCCTCCTGAGGCAGGGTCTAGGATGTTGAGGCGACACTCCGTCGGTACATGACATGGAGGTTTGCCTTCCGAGTAGCCTAGATCCCCACTCCACCATGGATCACCACTATACCGCCTCGAGGTCCGACATCGACCCGGTCCTCACATATATCATCCCCCCTATTCTGGGTGAAACCTCCTCAACCTGCACCGGCGGCTGCTACTGGGTAGGGCCTCTCGCCCCCCTCACTTCCAGGAACTCGGGGCAGGTAGCTGTTGCGTGACCTTTCAACTGGTGAAAGTCACAGTAGGGTAACTCTACCCTGATCCTTCTCCTTCCCGTGCGGTTCCTCCTCTCCCTTCGACTAATCTCCATCGCTTGTTGTGGTGGGGGTAAGAGCTGCCTAGGGGCTTGCCTTTGGAAGTTGAACCTCCCTTGGCCCCCATGAAAGTTCCCTCCGCCCTGGATGAGAGCTCTTCCGGGCAGGTCCTCCCCGTTGCCTCCAGCCTGGTTTCGGACCCTCATGTCCCTGGAACCCCTGAGCCCTCTGCTCCTCTCTCCTTCTTCCTTCCTGATGTCTTGAGCCACCTTGCTCCTTTGACACCGTCTCTGTTAGCTCTTCCAACTTCTTAACAAATGCCGGGTTGGCCGCCTTCATGGCTATCTCCTCAGCCACCCTTTCCATCAGCTCCTCAATGGAAAGGGGGACCTTTCGAGTCAGGCTCATCTTGAAGAACCCATCGCGTAACCCCACCGTGAACGCCATCTGGAGGGCATACCCTGACATCTCCTGGACATCCAGGATCTCCTCTTGGAACCTATCAATGTAACGGGCCAGCGACTCCTCGGCCCCCTGCCTTATTAGTAAGATGGACTCAGGACTTTTCTTCCTCTTCTTGGAGGTGGAGAAGCGAAGCTGAATGCTCCGGCTCAAGTCCTCGAATCCATAGATCAACCTCGGAGGGAGTTGATGAAACCAGTCTCTTGCCTTCTCCTTCAATGTGATCGCAAAGAGGTGACACTTGAATACATCCGTCATTGGCCTGATGGAGACGACATCCTCGAACCACTGCAGATGCTGAACGAGGTCATCCTTCCCGGTATAGTAAGCCATGTCAGGCTCTCTGAACCCCTCGGGAACAGGAGCTGAGATGATCAGCTCGCTGAAGGGTGACCCCCTGAGGGGTGGTCTCGCAGCCTCTACTCGCGCGACCTGCTCGCCTGGAAGGCCGACACTCGCCGGGCTGGAGAACAACTCCCGGCCGGGGAGGTCTCGCTCGACCCCATCTCCCATCCTCTCCTTCCCGGGCCTTCTTCCTGGTGCACTTCCTTCTCCCACTGCTGGGGTCATCTCGTCGAGAGGGGGGAGCTAGCTCCTGGGGGGTCGGGGTGGAGCTGCCACCCTGAGGAGCAATGCTTCGCAGCATCTCCATGATGCCTTGGATGGAGGCCATGAACTCCTGCCTGCCCACAAAGGGTCCTGGGCTGGGGAGCTCGCCGAGATCATCACTACCTCCCTGACCTCCAGCCATGACGCTCTCCCGAGATTTTTTGTGTTGGTTACTCTCCACGCTCACCGCACCAAAAGTATTGAAGCCAAAATTGACCTCTGTGGAGTTCGGGGTCCCAAAAGAGGGGTGACCTCACACCTACTACACTCGGGGGAATGTCACGGACCAAAGACTTGGGAAACTAGGAACAGACCCTCGGCTCTAGCGCGGAGGTCCCAACTCATACCCGGAAGACCTTTGAAGTCTCCCCCTCCCTAGCCAATGCTGAGCTAGATGCCTTGGAGGAAAAAAGCAAAGGGATTTTTGGTGGCCAAGATCCAATCCCTCCAAGGCACCCTTAAGGGTCTATTTATAGTTTTCTCAATCCCACAGACCAAAAAGTCAGAAATACCCTTACGCCAAATAGGCCTTGGGCTAATAGAAAACACCCACACCGGGGGGCAAAGAGGTAATTCCACCCCGAGGGTAAAACAGTAAAAACACGGCCAAAAGAGGTCCTGGGGAATAGGAGGCTAAACCATCCCCCTTACCTTCCCCGGACTCCTGAGGGGAGTGGGGGTTAAACCACCCCACTCCTCCTCCACCTAGGGGCCGAGCGCAGGGGCGAATCCCGAAGAACTGAGGAGCAGGGGGCAAGGCGAGACCCCGGGCCTCGGCCGGTCTCGCCCCGCCAGGCCGCGGGGCAGGGGCGAGACCCCGAGCCTCTGCCGGTCTCGCCCCGCCAGGCCGCGGGGCAGGGGAGAGACCCGGGCCTCGGCCGCTCTCGCCCCGCCAGGCACCTAACAGGTCGGGGGCGGGTGTCGGCCAACTTGCTGCGCCCGCCCTTCTTAGAAAAAGGAAGGGGGGAGGCAGACTTTTTCCTCCCCCTATTAGTATATTCCAAGAGCTAGGTCAAAATTGTTCACCAAGAGCGCAAACCACTCCAAAAGCTTAAAAATTCAAAACTGGTCTCGCGCCTGCCGAGGGGACCCCACTCTGCGAATACGGGGTTGTACAAGCGTGTTACAGAACTCGAATCAAATCATAGACACGATAATCCCTAAAAAATTATGCTATAATCTAAGGCTTTATTTGGGGGAACTTATTTTCACTTCTCAAACGATTATGATCGCATGAATCAAACCTTAATTCCAAAAGGAGCATAAATAAGATGTTTTGCAATATTGTTAACTGATTTTAAGCACAAAAATTCATGTTAGATGACTCCACTATTCTTTTAGGTTTTATTTATTTCAGCATTTTTGTCCGGCATTTGGAGCAAACTCACGGCCGGTAAACAAACTGGGTGCCCACGGCTTTTGCAACGTTTCCACGTGCCAGCCAGAAGAAAAGCTCCGTTCTTCTTCTCCTTCAACGCGCTTCCTCTTCTCCTACGCTTTTTTCTCCGTCCCGGTAAAATACTTGGACAGCTACATGGACGGAGAGCTGAGGTGAGAGGGGAGCTCAACGTCGACTCGAACTTGCATTCTATCAATCTCGCGCCGTCTTTATTTCTGCAGTATTCTCGATTGTCGAAACCCTAGCGCGATCGGTAGCTTCACATTCGATGGGTACGCCGGCGTTCCCTGATCTTGGGAAACATTGCAGCGTCGAGGACTGTAAGCTCATCGATTTCTTGCCCTTCACCTGCGATAGATGTGATAAAGTAAGCCATTCCTCTTCGTCAACTGTTCCCTTTTTTTTAATTTCCCCGATGTTATTTGCCTGGATACGCTTATCTGCTGTGATTCGTTGAAAAAGTGAACATTTTTGGTTTCTGGTATAGTACTGTTGGAAGTTACCCACGGATTCAATCATTTTTACATTTGCTATGCTGTTAAGTTTGTCATTGCCCCTCTAACTACTTTTTTCGGTTATATGAGTTTTGGTGCTTTGATAATCTCCTATTTTCCACCATTATGAATGACATTTGAAACTTGATGGCACATTGGGCAGTTTACTTGGCTGAATCTGAGTGATCTTAATTTTCTTGTTTGCCAATTATCGTTTTTGTTGCCTAATTTGCAACTCATGTTTCATGAATCATCATACCTTGCCTTTGAGTTCTCGACATACTTAACTCATGTTTGTTCGGTACCGACTCAATTATTCCCTTTAAGTGATAGAGCTGCTCACCGCGGCCATAATAATAATTAATTCATCAGTACACCATGATTATTTGATAATCTCATATAAAACTCATTATGTATTTTTTAGTATAATAAGAAAAGTAAGTTGATGTTAATGTATATTAGAAAGTAAAATGCTACAAATTTCATAAAGTCAATACTTTTCTCTTGCAAAGATATATCATGTTTTCATGAGAAATCCCAAACATACAAATGAATGAGATAGCTCAACGGAAGAACGAGTTTTAAAAGTATAATGCCTAATCTAACAATACAAAGAGGCCATAATTTTGATCATTAGTTGAGCAAAATATTTGGGAGGCGAGGTAGAGAGAACAACTGGAAGGGATGAAACTTGAAAGGGAGAAGAATACAAAGAGAACAGGGGTTGGATTGAGGGAAGAGAGTTTCTAAATTTAGTTGCTAACTCATTGTGATTAAACTTAGAGAGAGAGATAGAGGAGTTGGAGGGGAAATGCCAATTTAATATTTCATAGTGAGAGATACAGTAGGAGAGACTTTTGAAATGTTAATAGATGAAAGGAAGGAAACAAATTTAGATGTGGCTCATAGAAGGTAGTGCAGCGAGGTGAGAGAATGAGTCAATAGCGGAATTAAAATAACTTAAAGCATAAAAGATATTTATTGTAGTTTGATTCATGGGATTTCAAGGTCTATATCGCACCTTCTTTAGTGCAACTAAATCCGCCTTTGCTTGCATGATTATAAAAAGGGCCTTATATAAGGACTCTAGGGTGATGCCCCACCCCATAAAGCAACAATAGTAATACTGAGTGAGAGTGAGAAAACAAGCCCTATATTAAAGTAGACAAAAAAGATTACAATATAAGAGAAATTTTATGATATATCTAAAAATAAATAACTTATAATGGATATAGTGGGATTTCAGGGTAAGTGTGAAAAATGAGCGAGAAAACGACCAAGAGGTAAATAAACCACATATTTTATTGCTCCAAAAAGATAAACAATACATAAGTATGCCCCCATATTTATAGAAAATGAGGGAAATGAGAGAATACAATAGGAGATGTGAGACTAAATAAGTATCTGCAACTTCTAGCCTCCAGACCGCCACTACTAGCCGTCAGATCGCCTGCTAGCCGCCAGACTGCTTGCTAGCCGCCAGATCTCCAATGCTAGCTGCCAGATCCCCTGCAAGCCTCCAAACCTCCAACTCTAGTTACATGACCGAAACAACGGTTAACACCCAAACCGCTGATGCGGCTAACCAGCAGACCGCAGTTGTGGGAAGCCCTCAGACCGCAACTGCTAAGATAAGCCACCAGACAACCAGACCGCTGGAGTAACTGCCAGACCGCCCGAATAGCTAACCGCCTGACTAGACTGTCAAATCGCCCAGCTCTAACACTCCCCCTCAAGCTGAAGCATATATGTCAATCATACCCAGCTTGCTAAAAATATCTGCGGCGGGAACTGGTTTCGTGAAAAAGTCTACCAGTTCTCTCTCTGAGGTAACAAATGGAGTACAAATCTGATTCTTCAAGATCTCTCTGATAAAATGACAATTTACCTCGATATGCTTTATTCTCTCATGAAATACTGGATTCCTCAAGATAATATGGCTACCTTGTTGTCACAGAACTTTGGCAGATGATGATCATAAATCTCCCCAAAATCAAGCATAAGTGTCTGTAACCACTTCAGCTCACATGTAGTAAGAGTCATGCTCCTATACTCTGCTTCTGCACTTGACCTAAACACTACAACTTGCTTTTTACTCTTCCAGCTGATCAGGTTTCCTCCAACAAAGATACATAACCCTGATGTAGACTTTCTATCTTGCTTATCATCAACATAGCTAACATCTGAGTATGCCTTAACCTTCAAATGTCTCTTTTTCTGAAACAGAAGACCTGTCCCTGGAGCACCTTTCACATATTCTAGAATCTTTATAGCCGACTGAAGATGACACTCCTTAGGTGCTTGCATAAACTGGCTCACTCTTCCTACCCCTCCTGGAACAAACCAAATAACAAAAATAACTTCATTGAACTTGTCAAATCAAGCCCTGAGACTTTGCTTGAGACCATAGATAGCCTTCCGCAGTTTACATACTTGAGACTCCCCCAGTGCAACATACACAGGAAGTTGTTCCATATAGACTATTTCCTGCAAATCCCCATAAAAGAAAACATTCTTCACATCCAGCTGAGACGAGGTATTGATGAAATCAACACCATAGGTTTGCTTAAACCCCTTGACAACAAGCCGAGCTTTGTAACAATCAATAGTACCATCAGAGAGAAATTTGATGACAAAGACTCAGCGACAACCAACCACATCAGCTCCAGGAGGGGTAGGAACAAGAGTCCAAGTACCCCATTCAGTGAGAGTGTTCATCTCTTCATCCATAGCAACTTTCCAATGAGGATAACAAGAGCGTCATGATAAGGGGCTGACATAACACTTGCCGATAGAGCCAGAGCAAAGCTCTTAGAGGAAGGAGACAGCTGCGCATAAGAAACCACATTCTAAAGAGGATGTTGAGTGCATGAGCGAACACCTTTCCGAAGAACAATCAGAAGATCAAGGTCACTCCTTTCTGGAGGAGGAAATGCATTGTCAGAAGAAAGAAGAGGCCATGGAATAGACACCGATGTCTCCAAGGGCAAAGCAGCAGTCTCAAGAGTAAGAGACGGGGCAACAAGAACAGATATGAAAAATACTGGTTCCGGCGGAGGTGCGGAGATAATTGGCAGTGAAGAAGAAGTATCAGAGGACAAGAAAGAAAAAGCAGGAGAAAAATACGGTTTATCTTCAAATAAGACAACATCTGCTGAAACATACTATTTGTGCAGAAGAGGATCATAACAACGATAGCCCTTTTGAGTCGGATAGTAACCAAGGAATATGCATTTAACAGAACAGGGTGAAAGTTTTTCACGACTATGAGAAGGTACCGTGAACAAACGTCGTACATCCGAAACTCTTAAGAGGTAAAGGAAATGACTCAGCCTCAGGATACCAAATAGAAAATGAAGTCTTGACTTGAAGAATGGACGAGGGAATACGGTTGATGTGATAGCAAGAGAGGAGAACATCATGACCCCAATAAGACCGAGAAACATTCATTTGTATGTAAAGGCTGCGAGCAACATCCAGGAGATGTCGATTCTTGCGTTCAACAACGCCGTTTTGTGGAGAGGTATATGGACAAGTAGTTTGATGAATCAAACCATGGCTCGCACAAAAACCAAAGAATTTTCTGCGGAGATATTTCTTGGCATTATCAGTACGCAGAATCTGAATAGACACATGAAATTATGTGAAGATATCATTATAAAAGACAGTAAATATAGACTACAACTCAGAACGATCTTTCAAGAAATACAAACAAGTACACCTGAAGAAATCATAAATAAATATTACAAAGTATAAACTTCCTCTAACCAACAGTGGCAGTAGGAGAAGGACCCCAGATGTCAGAATAAACTAGTTCAAAAGGACGCGAAAACTACGTCCCGTCCGAGTTGGAAAAGAAGAGCGATGATGTTTACCAAACAGACAGGCTTGACAATTCAAAGGAAAATCCTCGGAAGGAAGTTTTGAGAAAAGTTGATGAATGAGGCGGGAAGGAGGGTGACCAAGACGACGATGTCATTGTTGAATAGATGAAGAAGCAGAAAGAGCAACGTCGTGGTCAAAAAAGAAGAGGTCAGTACTGACAACCCCAGTAGCAATCGTACCTTTGGAGACAAAATCAGAGGAAAAACAAGTGGTGCCAGTAAAAGTAACCATGCAATTTAACTGAGTGCAAAGAGCATGAACATAAAGTAAATTGCACGAGAAAGTGAGGATATAGAGAGTGTCCTCAAGCAGTAAAGACGGAGAGAGACGCACAATGCCAACACCATGTATAAAAGCAGAAGTCCCATCTATAATAACAACAGGAAACAGCCTGTTCTGATCAAGCAGAGAGGAGAACAAACGAGAGTTGCCGGTCATGTGACAAGTGATATCAGAGTCAATAAGACACTTATCAGAGGAGGTCACAAGAGCACGAGCTGTAGAGGAGAGAAGAGAATCCATCTCAAAAGAAATAGAAACCAGAAGGAAGAAAAACTAACCGTACGGTTAGAAACAAGCTGTCAAAAGAAGACAAACTGAATAGGACGACAAACAAGTCACAGAAAGCCAACGACCAAAAGAAAGAGAGAGATAGAGAATCAAACTGCACGGTTTGAAAATAAGCCGGAGAGAACCGGACACCAAGAGGAGCAAACCAAGAAGAGACCGTGCGAGAAGAGAAATCAACCCGCGCGAGAAAAGAGAAGTCGCAGCGAACAAACCGCGCGGGAAGACCACACGGTCACGGTGACACCACACCAGCGGCAAGAAAAGAGGCCGCGACCAAGATGTGGAGCCCGCCACGGTTAGAGAAGCCGCAACGACAAGAGAAGTCCAGTGAACAAGGAAAGAAGCCATAAAGAAGAAGAAGAAGAAAGAAAGAAAAAGAGAAGAGAAAGAGTCTGTACGGTCACGGTGACAACACACCAGCGACAAGGAAGATGCCGCGACCAAAATACGGAACTCGCAACCGAGAAGAGAAGAAGCAGCGAACAACTGAGAAGTCACAACGAATGCGACTATGCAAAAGAAGCCGCGCGAACAAAACACGCACAAAGAAGAAAGCGCAGGAGAGAGACAAGCAAGGGAGGGAAGGGCGGGAAGCGAACATGAAGAAGCCGACGCGGGAAGCAAACTGGAAGAAGCCGTGCGGGAAGCAAACCGAAAGAGGCAGGCGCGGTTAGACAAACAAACCACAGTCTGATTGGAGCAAATGATTGATTCGCTCTGATACCATGTGAAAAATGAGTGAGAAAACGACCAAGAGGTAAATAAACCGCAAATTTTATGGCTCCAAAAAGATAAATAGTACATATGTATGCCCCCATATTTATAAAAAATGGGGGAATGAGAGAATACAATAAGAGATGTGGGACTAAAATAAGTATCTGCAACTTCTAGCCGCCAGACCGCCTGTTAGCCGCCAGACCACCACTGCTAGCTGCCAAAGCGCTTGCAAGCCTCCAAACCGCCAACGCTAGTTGCCTGACCGCAGCAGCGGTTAACACCCAAACCGCTGTTGCTGCTTACCACCAGACCGCAGTTGCGGGAAGCCCTCAGACCGCAACTGCTAAGATAAGCCACCGGACAACCAGAACGCTGGAGTAACTGCCAGACCGCCCGAATAACTAACCATCCGATTAGACTGTCAAACCGCCAAGCTCTAATAATAAGGTTACCCTCTTTTTTGCAGAATTTTGATCTTGAAATCCTCATGTAGAAATGTGGGTTTTTGAAAATGCTTTTTTGCATAATTCTAATTATTTGTTTGGTTTAGTCCCATGTGTCTTATCATTCCTGCTGTGACTGTAATGTTCATTTAGGCATTTCAAAGTTATTTCATGCACTATAATATCTCTTTCTCCCTCTTCAAAATCGAATTCCTAATTAACATAAGATCCAATTGCTTGTCACCCGGACTCTTAATTCTTCGATTCAATCCTTTTCTGGTGAGATCAAAGTTAACATCTATTGGTGCTCTGTTAGCTATATCAGGGCCTCTCTACGGAGTTATTCTTCATGATCACCTAGGGGTTCCTGTTACGGTCTTTCAATTCTCTGTTGGTAGTTTATTCTCTATTGACCTCATGTATTTATATCAGATCGTTCAACTCTTTATCACACTGCTCACCCCATATTTGGATTAATTTTGATCCCACTTTGTTTCTCATTACTTTTAGTCTCTCTTATCGTTGTTGTCTGTTGAAATAACTTGCACAAAGACCCATAGATTGACCCATGTAGAGCCCATCACTTTCTTAGGGATTAGTCCTACATCTCCGAATGGAGATTAGGCTTCACTCCTTCTTTCTCTATATATCTGTACAAAGGCTACTATTCATTAAGAGTTTTTATGAGAAATAGATATATTATTATTTTTCTCTCTTTTGTCGTGCATTTCTACATAGTATCTGAGTTAGGTTCATCCTCTAGTTCATTTTTTCGGTTGAGCTCGTACTCCCATCGCCGGCCTGTGAACGTCCCACACTTAGACCGCCGGCTCACACATGATCTTGCGGCCTCCTTTTTTGAGTCAACTTCTCTGCATAGAACCTCTCCCGTGCGTCTCTTCGTTCTGCCTCCTGTGTCTATTTTATAGGCTTCTTCGCTGCTTTTGGGACCCCCTGTTGCTGCTTGCACAACCTGCTCATTGTCGTGCGTTGTTTTCGCTGAAGCCACTCCCTCCGTGACCGCTGAAGCCGCTCTTTCTGTAACTGCTGAAACCGCGCATTAGTGGTCACCTCTAAAGGTCGCTGACACCGTTGTTTGTCATGCTTGTCGAGCTCGTGTCTTCTTGCCACACTTGATATCTTCTCGCTAAGAGTCCGCTCCTTCTAGACTTGGCCGATCTTGCAGATCTTGCCAAACTCCTCTGTTCGCTATTCTCTCGCGCTCTTGCGGAGAGCCCGCGAGAAGAGCATCTTCCTCGACTGCTCGCCGCGCCGAGGACTAGGATTGCTTTCCTTCGAGCTTGACAAACTCGCAATCTCTCTTTACTGAGCTCGCTGTGTCCGCTCGTGATCTCCCCTTTCTGAGCTCGCAGTGTTCGTCCCTCCTCTTCTCCTTAGATCCTTCGTAGCTTCTTCTCACTACTCCCCTCAGTCACTTCTGTGGCCTTCCTCTATCCCTTGTTGTTTCTCCTTTGCTTATTGCCAGTCATGGATTTGAATGATGCTCCGTCCCTTACAGCCCGTGTCGTGACCACTCTCCTTGAAGTCTGAGATAAACTCCGAATTACTACTATCTCGCTTACTGGAAGGAACAATTTTGTCGAGTGGGACCACTCAGTGCTTCATGTTCTCCAGATAAAAGGCCTCCTTCATCACCTCTATAAGGCCCCACTTACTGCGCCCACCGAGGAATGGCTCACTATGATGGGTGTGTCCAATCATGAATTCTGAATTCTATAAACGATGAACCCTCTCGTATGATCATGTATCATTAGACCGTCAAAGCCATGTGGGATGAATTTCACTTCCTCTATTCTTGTAAGGACAGCCTGCAACACTTATTCAATATCTTCACGAACCTCCAATCTCTTGAACCAGAGGTGAATGATGACTTGACCTCCTTTGTTGTGTGATCAAAAACTCTCATTGAGGCGTGGATTCATCATAAACCTCCTATGTTGAATCTCGCCGCCCAACGTTCTCAGAAAAAGGCTGTTGGCATCGCCATGATGATGACGCGTGCCCCTCCACATCTCCATAACATCTGTGCCAATATACTTTCTTCCTCCATCACTCCCACTCTTTTGGATGTTTGCTCCATTCTTTTAAAGGTGACGCTACCCCCCCCCCCCCAAGGGATTGTCTTTTCGGCTCTTCTACAACAATCTTCTGCAGTTCATCCAGCCTCTCCACCGGTTCTCCGGGCAGGGGTCACAACGGTCTGCCTCGTCTCAAATATACTTATTCTGGTTGGGATGGTCATCTTGAGGCCACTTGCTATCACAAACATGGTGTGCCTCCACAACATCATGCCTCAATTGCGGTCGATCCTGCTTCCACCACCCGCACCGACATTGATGTCTTGCGCGCCCAGCTCCAGCATCTTTAGGGGTTAATCAGTCGTTCTTTTGGCTTTGTTGCATCTATCTCCAATGAAGGTGTCTCTCCTTATTCTTGCAATCCAACGTGAATTGTGGACTTCAAGGCCACAAATCATATTATTCCGCAGAAGCCTTCTCGGTACTTGGACTCTACATATCCTATGTTCATCACGGTGGCAAATGGAGAAACCACCCCGGTTTGCGGTTCTGGTGATGTATCGTCATCTTTCTCTCTTCACTCAGTTCTTTATGTTTTGAGATCTCATTTTAATCTTTTTTCTGTCAATCTTCTTACTCAAGACCTTTACTGTTATGTAATCTTTTATCTCTCTCCCTTTGTTGTGCAGGATCGACAAACACAAAATATCATTGGTAGAGACGACTGTCTAACGAGCTCTACACTCTGGATGTTTCCCTAACTGCTCTCTCCTCCGTCACTTCTGTTGATTGACATCGGTGTCCCAGGCATGCTCCTTTCCCGATTCTTAAGATAGCTCTTCCCAATCTATCCCTGGCTAACTTCACTTGCGAGTCGTGTATCTCCGACAAACAATATCGTTCTTCTTTTCCCCCTCATTATACTCAAAGCAGTGCCCCTTTTTCTTTAGTTCATTCTGATATTTGAGAACGTTACAAAATAGTTAGTGTTTCTGGTTATCGCTATTTTCTTACATTTATTGATGATTACTCTCGTATGTTCTATTTGTATTTACTTCGTGATCGCTCTGAACTAACTCGTATATTTTGTGACTTTATTGCTGAGACATGTACACAGTTCTCCATCTCAATTAAAACTCTTCGGGCCGATAATGCGCGTGAGTATACGAGTCACGTTTCACAATATTTGTAATGAGTCAAGTATCATCGATCAAACGTCTTTTGCTTATACGCTCCAATAGAATGGCATAGCCGAACACAAGAACCATCAAATTGTTTTGGTTACTCGCTCACTTATGTTTCAGATGCGGTTTCCCAAGCTTTATTAACATTTATTAGTCTCTATCGCTTGTCATCTCATCAATCGCATCAGCATGTCTTCTCATCAATCGCATGTCATCTCATCAATCGCATGCCCTCATCTATTATCAACTTTGTGAATCCCTTTGGGCTCCTCTTTACATCCACACCGCCGTTTTCCTTGACGCCTCGCGTCTTTGGTTGCGCCTTTTATGTTCACTCGTCCCTCTACTGACAAGCTTTCTCCTTGAGCTATCAGATATATGTTCGTTGGATATTACATAACTTAGAAAGGTCGTATTTGTTATTCTCTAGCCGATCACAAGTTAGTTACGTCAATAAATGTGACCTTTCTTTAAGACTAGCCTTTTTACTCCTTGCCTATGTCTTTTTCAACACCTCCTACACTAATGCCCCCTAACATTCCTGTCACCTCCACTTCTCTTCTCATCCTCCTCGTCCGGATACTCTGCAGCAGTTACCCTCTTCTGATGACGCTCTGCAGACTTCTAATCTGATATCGATATCTACCGCTTACCCCTTGTCCAATTTTGTCTCATTACATCGTCTGCCTCCTGTCTTCACCAATTTGCGACTTCTTCGTCGTCTATTTCCACCCTTCTTTGCAGGAGGCGCGTCAGCAACAAGGGTTGCAAGCAGCTATAGAAGAAAAAATGTCTGCTCTCTGACCCAATCAAACTTGGGATGTTGTCCCTCTTCCCCCTAGCTAGATTTATGTGGGTTGTAAGTGGGTTTTCGTCATCAAGCATGGTCTAGACGGGAAGGTTGAACGTCTAAAAACTCATCTTGTGACCCGTGGTTTTACTGAGCAACATGATCTTGCCTATGACTAGACCTTCTCACTTGTCGCAAAGTTGAATATTGTTGGGTCTTGATCTCCCTGGCTATTCATCGTCATTGTTGTTGCATCAGTTAGACGTCAGAAATGTCTTTCTGGATGACAACCTCCATGAGACTGTCTTCATACAACAACCTCCCGGGTTTGAGATCATGAGATTGTCTCTTGTAATTAACTTCAAGAAATCTCTCTATGGTCTCAAATAATTTCCTCGGGATTGGTTTGAAAAGTTATGTCGGCTTGTTCAAGATGGTGGGTTTACTCGAAGCTCTAACGACTTCTCTTTCTTGACTCGTCATTGTTCGATATGTACTGTGATCTTTTGGTATATGTTGATAATACTTTGATTACGCGTGATGATCTCAAAGGCATACACATGATCAAGCTAATGACATTGTTCTATCTCAATAGAAGTAATGTCTTGATCATTTTCATGATTCTGGCTACTATGGATGCGAGCCCGCTGACATACCTATGGATGTCAACCACAAGCTCTGTGCACATACCACCGACTATGATTTGTCCCTTCAAATCCTTGAGCACTATCATCGTCTTGTGGGGAAGATGATTTACTTACAATTACACGACCTACTATATCATTTGCTATTGGGATTGTCCGTCGGTTTATGCATGCTCCACGAATTTCTCGCCTTCAGGCAGTTGAGCTCATTCTCCGATATCTGAAGACAACTTCTGGACAAGGGCTTGTATATTAACCCGCCTCTTCCTTATCTCTCATTGTTTATTCTGATACTGACTATGCTAGCTCTCTAGATGATCTTCGTTCCACAAGTGGATACTGCACATAGCAACATATTTTGATGGACACCTTGTCCCCCGACGAAGCAAGAAACAATCCATGGTTGCCCGCTCATCAACAGAAGCTGAGTATTATTCAATGGACTCTCTCATTTCTGAACTTACGTGGTTGGAAAGCCTTCTGAAATACCTGAGTATCAAACTCTCATCTCCAGCCACTTTGTTTTGCGACATCGCCAAAAATCTCGTGTTCTATGAATGTACTAAGCACATCGAGGTTGATTGTCAATTTATTCGGGTAAATGCTCAACTAAAGAAATTGGACCTAATACATGTTCCTACATCTGGGCAAATTGCTGATATTCTTACCAATGTCTTACCGCATCCACTATATCTTCAGTTCTTGTCCAAGTTTGGTTCTTACGATTTGCGTGCTCCAGCTTGCGGGGGAGTGATAAAATAACTTGTATCAAGGCCCATAGATTGACCCGTGTAGAGTCGATTAGTTTCTTAAGGATTAGTCTCACATCTCCAAATGGAGATTAGGCTTCACTCCTTCCTATATATTTGTACAAAAGCTTGTATCAGTTAAGAGTTTTTTATGAGAAACAAATATATTATTATTTTTCTCTCTTTTGTCGTGCATTTCTATATTGCCAAACTAATATATGTACAAATATATCATATCCGCTTCAATCACAAAATTTTCATATCTCCCTGGGAGTACAACTTTGTTGCTCAAACCACCAGGGTTCGACCTATGGATGTTTTAGATCTCAACCTTGTGGTATTTCTTAATAAAGATCACAATGCTATTGTTTCCCTTTGACCTTCAACGCTCCTCCTCTCTCCATCTCTTCTTGGTCCTCTCTTCTAGCTTGGTCTTTCTTTGTTATTTTGGTTGAACTAGGTGGCTCTCCATATCTCACCATTTTGCATACACCACAATTCGCAAAAAATTTGATCGTGCGAGTGCTCACAAGGAATGCATAAGTGTGTTCTTAGATATATCATTTAGATCATTGCCCGTGATGAGAATTTCATCAACATGCACAAAAGTATCATTGTGCCAGCTGGGCGGCAACGAATAAAGAAGGAAAAATCTGTCGAGCTCTGAATGAAGCCAAAATCCTAAACGACCTGATTGAACTTGTTAAACCAAGTCCGAGGGGATTGCTTGAGGCCATATGTAGATTTCTTGAGGTGACAGACAAGAGACTCCCTTGTGGTTTCATAATTAGGAGATTATTGTGTGTAGACAGTCTTTGCTAGATCACGATTAATGAATGCATTCTTAATAGAAAGCTGATGCAACTGTCAATGACAATGGACAACCAAAGAGATGAAGACCCATACCATATTCATCTTATCGATTGGAGAGAACGTCTCTTCATAATCGAGATTATATTGTTGAGTGAAACAGTGAGCCGCAAGATGGGCTTTGAAGCGCTCATCTATCCCATCAGGATCATGCTTCACATTAAAGACTCATTTACATCCTTAACAGGATTGACCGGGAGGAAGAAAAACATGGTCCCAAGGCTGATTGGACCAGAGGGCAACTGTTTTATGATCCATTGCGGCCTGCCACCCTGGATGTTGAAGTGCTTACTGCGTAGAAGATGGAGTGGAAATAGAAGAAAAGAAAGTGACAAACACATGTAGTTCTAGTGGTGGAACTAGAATTTACACGCTGCTCGGGCAAAAAAAAATTTAGTCAAAAAGTAGTTGTAAAAAATATTGCTCAGCTTTTAGCCATTTGTTCTTACATCAATGCAAAACCGAAATATACAGATCAAAGCTTTTAATGACGAAAATGGGGAAACAAATTGGGACACAACTACTAATCAAAGGCAATCAGAACCATTAAAAATGAATTGGGTACCTATTTCAACTTTTATTTAGTAATTCATGGTTCTTATAACTTTTAAAGTTAGCTATAAATTAATTTTCATAATGATGGCAGGACCCCCCGATGAATCTTTTTAATTTGTTTCTTTTGGTAAACCCTCATTTTTAAAATTAGAGTGCTTTTCACTGCCGATTTTGAATCTGTACATTGAATTTGGATCATTCCATGATGAAATAATTCACAACCTCAAACTTTCCTGATGATTTCCATGAGGATGTCATGGTGAGAGCGTAAAAATGTATCAGAGCAAGTTTGCTTCTTCTCCATATTCAAATGGGTCGAGAAGAAGAGGAGATTATATTAACAAAGATCGAATACAAAGAGCCGAGGTATACATCTAATAGCTAAAAAATTCTAAGAAAATTGATCCTGATAAGACGTGGGAAGGTAATTCTCCTTCAGTCAGCGTTTCATGTCTTCCCAATGGATAATAGGACGGTGCTCATCTCGTTGCAGAGACCTCTCTAGGCTGATCCAGAAAATTTTGGCTAGACTGACTAGCTTCATTTTCGCAAACCTAACACATCACTCGTCACTCATATCATACTGCTCAAAGTAGTGGTCCATCTCTTGAAGCCACTCGCTAAAATTCTTCGGGTCAAGCTGACCATTGAAGGTGGGAGCATTAATGCGTATGCGACAAGTAATATCGTAATCAACGTGTGGTGCTCGACGTGGCTCAGTATAATCATCAAAGTAATCATTCAACCCGTAGTCATAACGGTCCTGAGCTCTATCCTGTGGAGCTAGATGTCATGGGGGAGCAGGTGTAGGCTGACGGGCTTGAACATAATCAAGAGGTTCCCTTCGGTGTGGAACAAGCTCTCAAAGTGGAGCGGCCTCTCATGGAGGTCGATTCCTAATACTCATGCCTTGTGGTGGGAGGGCAACCCGTCCTTCCTATAAGGGAACTTCAAGTGGAGTGGGTTAGTTGTCCCTCTGCTTTGGGGAGGTCGCCGTGACATCGGGGCGATGAGAAAGCCCGTCGAGTAAGGTCATCTCGATTCTTTTGGCGAAGTCCTCGAATGTCGCCATGGTCATGAACTTGCCGCCTCGCGCGGGATTACCAGCACCCGCCGAGTTGCCGACCAACTCTCCATGCTTGCCACCACTTGTCATCTCGCCAAACCACAAAACTTTCCTCTTTGGCTGCGATCCACGCTCACCGCACCAAGTGTTGAAGCCAGAAAAAATTCCTACTTCAAAAATCAGATTAAGGCAATCTAAGACTACTTGCTCCGCAACAAGGCTAAACGGCTAAGGAGACTTGACGACAAAGTAGTCAACAAACATGACCCCGGATGATACGGCAGGAAGGTCCCACCACTTACCCGGATGTTTGAAAGATGCAACCCCTCCACAACCAAAATTGGCCGAGCAAGGTACGAGGGAGACTAGATGATAACTAAGTCGCGAGATTGCGACCTGGTCTCTAAGGAAATGGAATCCAAAGGCTCAGCTGTTATCCAAAAAGAAGAGCTCGCGAGATCCTTACCGGGATTTTTCCTGTTTCTCCTCGTACCCCTGGGGTCCTATTTATAGGGATATCCTGGGGGGGGGGTCTATTTATACCCCCACCCCTCGGCGACTAGGAGACTTCCTGGAGGAACTCGCACGGCTGGGCGAGCAACTGGCCTAGTCGCCTACCTGGCGAGTATGCGAGGGGAGCTCGCCATACTCGCTCAGGCCTTCTGCGGGCTAACACGTTGACTCTGACGTTCGCCTTGACTTGCTGACTTTGACCTGTGCTGACCTGGCCTCTGTGGGGTCCCTCCTCGACGAATACGAGTTGTACAACTGCGAGCTTAGAAAAGGGCATATCGCGACCGGATAAGCTCGAAGGAAGGCGATCCCAGTCCTCAACGCAACAATCTGTCGAGGACGATGGCGCGGGCTCTCCAAAAAAAGAACTACTTGGTGTGGGCATTCTGCAAGTAGCAAACAAAGAGAATCAGTGATCAGAACTGTGTGAGAGGCTTCCCCGAGCTCTGTAGGCAGTACTTCGAACAGGAGCGGAGCTCAGCGAGCAAGAGCAGATCTCTGCGAACAGGGATCTCGGCAAAGCTTGTGCTGAGCTTCGGCGGACAGGAGCCGTAAGCAGAAGGATTTTTGCGACCGGAGGGAACTCAACAAACACGGATGTTAAGCTTCGACGAACAGGAGCTGCGAACAGAAGGATTTTTACGGCTGGAGGGAGCATGGCAGGCACAGATGCCACGTGAGAGTTGTAGCGCAAGCATAAGGTGCTCGGTGATTGCACGATTTGCGATCACAACGAGTTACAGGGATAGATTCTGCGTAGAGGAAATTTGCTACTTGATGGAGCCCAGCAAGCGCTGCGGGAACTTGGCGAATGAGCGAAAAGAACGGACACCACTCGAGAGGTGACAAGAGACACCAATCAAGTGTGTCCCGAAAGGCAGCTTGGGACCTATGAAGCACCAACACTTCAAAATGCCCAGCGCGTCGATGTCGGACTCTCCGACACCCGTCTGACTCTCCGACACTCGTGTCGGAAGTCCGACACGCTGGCTCGCGCGGGACTCACGTGTCTAGCTCAATCGAACATGCGTGTCCCTAAGCTAACTACTCATGGTAAGGCGGAAGACAATTTATCTTGAAAGTGTAATTTTTGTAAAAAATGTTTCATAAGTTCATATACAAGAATGAGAGCACATTTGTTAATAATTGGTGGAAAATGAATTGAAAAATGTGTAAAATTCTCAAGAAGTGGTCTATTTGACGTGGAAAAACTAGAAGAAGAGGTGAATGCTAGAATAGCGGGTCTTGCTCCTAAAAAATTTTCTTTGCCCCTTCTAGCATTTCAAGTAGTGAAAGTGGATCTACTAGTGGAGTGAATATTTTCTTTAGAAAAAAGAATATTAAAAGTGGGGGAAAAAGTTTGCTTTAAAATCCATTATTTTTACTGATGATATAAATGATAATGTGTTAATGTTCTTTCATTTTTTGACCTTTTGTTAAGTTTTGCATTTGGATTTTTGATGAGTAATATTCAAACATGACTTTGGTTTATTTTAATATTTGTTAATTGTTTATTTTTTGTTAAATATTTTTGCAATTTTCATAATTATAAAAAATAAATATTTAATATATGTGTCCCAGCGTGTCAAAATATGATATTTTTTGAGAATTGACGAGTCACGTGTCGTGTCATGCCGCGTGCCGCGTGTCGTGTCGATGCAACATAGCGTGGGACTGATAAAAAGCTATAAGAGGTGGGGAGATGAAGGTTGAAATGAGGCGCAAAGATGCAGACTTGAAATAGGAGTCTGCCAGTCTACGTGCACAACCAGAGAAAGAGAGTCTGGCAGAGGACTACGGCGGGAGCACAGTACTTTAGGATCGATTTGACACTGACATCATGTAGAAATGGAAGATTAAATGAGCAAATATTTTATTATTCTCATAATCACGTTATTATTTTACATTGTACCAACTACAAAGGGTCTCCTTTTATGAAAAGAGAGAGAGAGAGAGCTAAATACATACTCAAGATATGGGATTAAAGAAGGAGCTAGAGGTAAGAGGCCTTATGGTCCTAAATACATGGGTTTTTATTTATTTCTTGTAACAATTTGTTTTTGGATATCAAACAATCATTGCTATATTATTATAAGTTCACCTCTCTGAAACACATTTGCTTAACTTGGACAGGTCTTCTGTCTGCAACATCGAAGCTACATAAAACATGTGTGCCCGAATGCGAATCAAATGGATGTGACTGTGCTCATCTGCCCCCTCTGTGCTCGAGGAGTTCGTCTTGTTCCAAATGAAGATCCCAACATCACTTGGGATAACCATGTGAACGGAAACTGCGACCCATCCAACTATCAGAAAGCAACCAAGAAGAAACAGTGCCTGGTTCCCCGATGCAAAGAAATACTCGTGTTTTCGAACACAATTCGATGCAAGGACTGCGCCCAAGAACACTGCCTGAGACATAGATTCGGTCCTGACCACAATTGCCTTGGACCGAGGAAACCAGATAACGGCTTCCCGTTTCTTGTTGGGTTAAGGAGCACGAATCAAAATACCGGCTCCTCCAAATGGAGCTCGAACCTACTAAATGCAGCATCTAGCATAAGGGCCTCCGCCGAAGCCAGCATGCAGAGGCTGAGCCTCGCGACCAATCAAGCATTGCAGAAGGCGAAGGATGGAATGGCTCAGGGCGATGGTCGCTGCAGCGATCTCTTCGAAGAGTGCGGTCAGTGCGGGGCTAAATTTGCTAATGTTTCCGCTCTAATTGATCACGTGGAGAAGGCACACGAGGGTAGAGAGAGACGAAGTAGTCCCGGCAGAGTAACGGTCGATGTTTGCCCCAGGTGCAGTAAAGCATTCAGGGATCCGGTGTTGCTGGTCCAGCATGTCGAGAAGGATCACGGAGGCTTCTCCTGATCTTGATGGTGACTTGAAGTTGGTCTCCGCAGTGCTCTTCCCTCTCTTTGAAGAAGTTTTTGCAGGAAATATCTCCTTGATTTTCATGTCTTACCTGGCTTCAGGTAGGAGTTATATTTAACATTGACGAGCTGAATTGGCTTTTATGGTAATTGAGAGCACCCTCTATATTTTGAAATTAAAAAAAAATCTCTAAGTTTACACTGTTAATACACACGTATAAAATAAACCTCCTGGTGGGGTCTTCTAAGTTTTTTTTAATTGTGTGCATGTCTTTTATCGGTGTAAATGTAGAGGGGAGGACTTGCAATGATGTAAAGTTGATGTGCTAGTCATTTGTTGTAAAGTTGATGTGCTAGTCATTCTGCGGACTGCGTGGCCAAGAAATATGGCTTCTTTTTCAGGAGCCCATCTATTGTGATTTCATGGCTAAAAAAGAACTTTTTTCCTTTTCATTGATCTCCATGCGAATAAAGGTGGAGAGTCTCGGAATATCTTGAGACTCAGGTCATGCTCCTTTGAACTGTGCAATTTGGGTTGGTTTAGATCAATTTTACTTGAAATTAAGAACTGAATCATATAGGTTCAACCCCGAGGATATAGAATGAGTTCTGAATTGAATAATTTTGTTCGGTTTTGATTCAATTCTCTATGGCAAAGTAACTCATGATATATATAAAAAAGTAACTCATGGTATATAGACTTGGGGCCTCTTTGAAAAGGCTTTTTAGGTCCTTTGCGTTTTTTGTAAAACGTCACAACTCTTCCATAAACGTTTGTTTTGGCTGCCAATTGAAAACGCCACCGCCCAAAAGTCCTTTTAGGGCTCTTTTCCGAAAGTCATCGAGGGCCTCCATTTCACGGGTTTTCTAGCCGTTTTCTTCTCTGGTTCTCTCTTAGCGTAAAATGCCCTGGCTGGAGGCCAGACGCTCTTCCAGTTCGACGAATCCAATTTGCTCTTCCAGGCCGACGATCTTCCAACCCGACAATCTTCCAGCCCGCAATCTTCTCGTCTCCACTTTCCTTCTCCTGATCGTCTACTGTTTTTGATTCCAGTTTTGGATTCCGCCTCCTTCCTCCCCAGTTCGCGAGTTATCAACAGTTTTCGATTCACAGTAGCATTGGTCCTTTGCGTTTTTCAAGTATGTTTCCGCGCGTCCTGTTCTCATGATTTCCCCCTTTGTCGCAAAACCCTCCCCTGCGGCATGCCCTGCCCATCGTCGTGCATCCGCCGACATTGCGATATAGGGCAGAGTTCGTAACAGTTTGGAAGTCGCAAACAGCAAGATGCAGAAGTTCTTGCGGTCATCCTCGTCTTCCATCCCATCATTCCTAATCTTCAGCAACCGTGAAGCTCACATCTCCTTCCTAGGCGACGCCCGCTTCCTAATCTTCCGCAGCTGTGAAGATCATTGCTTAAGATCTCTCGTCTGGTTCTCACTGGGCTTGTGATTCGATTGGAACTGGGGGTTTTTGCTCTTCAAAAATGTTTTATTTTTATTTTTGACATCTTTCGGAAATCAATCACATGATTTTTGCTCCTCAAAAATGTTTGTATTGGAGATCTCAAAATGTTTTCTGCTACTGATTTTATTCGAAGAAGAAAGTGCACTTCAATTGCTGTTGATATTTAAACAAATTTTCATACAAATATATAGACGATAACATGTATAAAAAGACAAAAATCAAATTATTTTATGCCCGGACGTGCATTTTCTACCTGGGACATTTTTTGCCAGACCGCTCATTTTCCCTCTCGAGCGTGCATTTTGGGTTCAAGCGCGCATTTTCAGATTAGGCGTGTTTTTTTTCACACGAGCGTGCATTTAAGAATTTATTTTTTGCATTTTATCTATTTTTCTAAAACAGTCATCGCGGAGATTTGTCAAACAGTTTATAAGGTGATTCTCCGTTCTGAAAAACTCTGCAAAATGAGTTCACACAAATAGATCTTCATTTGCAATAAACATTTTTTAAAAACTTCTTTTCCTACCCTCCTACCATCATTCCTTTTCCTAACACCATTGCTCTCCCAAACAGATGCTATAAGTCAGACCCTGTGATAATCTTACGTCCTGGTTCAAATCAAAATGAAATTCCTCTAAAAGAAAGAATAAGTATGAAAAATAGTCCGATCTCCTAATCTTCTCGTCAAATAAATTGTGTATTTCACTCCAGCAGGTAATAAAATGCACTGACTACAAAAACCTTACCCAATCTGCAAACTTGTCCAGGGAAAAACTTCCCCGAACATTTTATCAAACAACTTATGGGTATTCTATACAAAAATGTATGAAGATGAAGGCTATACTTAGTTCGGCGATGGCGGGTGCAGCCGGCGGGTTGAAACGAGACTTTGGAACCGGAGGTGGAGAGGCGGGGGTCGAAATGGAGCGGATTGGGGCCGTTTCCTCTTTGTTGCGGGTGCAAACGTCGCCGACGCCCATTAGTTTACGTCTGGCAGTGTGGAGGTCCAATCAAAAAGTACGATGAACTGAGCTGTCCAAAAGGAGCAAGTAGAAGCTTGGTCACTCCCCGGATTGATGATTCTTGTCCGGAAAGACGCGGCATTCTCGCGGAAAGCGATTCCATCGGTACTTTCGCCATCAAACAGAGATGAAAACTGATGAGGCGAAGGGGCCGGCCTTTTGAGTTCTGAACTGTGAAGCGGCATGGCGCGCTGCAGCTCACATGGTTTTAATCCTCAAACCTGAGAGAAGGAGGTGTCTATTCCAGTTATTTTTGAAGTCCAGGGAGGAGAGAGCTTCCTTATTTTTGAACACAGGAAATTTGAGAGAGAGAGAGAGAGAGAGAGAGAGAGAGAGAGAGAGAGAGAGAGAGGGAAGATGATGTGGGAGCAGGAATACCTTGTGATGGGAAGGTGAAAGCTTTGTTGTCCTCGATGGAGGAGATGATGGACGGCGGTATGCCCTAAGAATAGAGCTTTGGGGCTAATTGTGCACATAAAGTCTGGCAGATCCAGTTCAGGATCGGGCTTGCTAGGCTTTTTTCCCAGACCCCTTATATAAAAGGGGACTAATTGGGCCTCTTCAGCTAGGCCTACACCAGGCCCAGATCGGGTCTGACCAGGCTCGGGTCTGACCTAGACCGATATTTTCAAAAAAAATTTAATTTTAATATAAATACAAGATTAAATATTTAGTTTTTGATATATTAAACATTTATAAAAATAAAATAATTTTTTTAAAAATTTAAAAACTAAAAAAAACTCGAAAGACGTTGGAAACGACACTCATAGTGCATGGTACATTGAATCGCTCAGCCATTATGACAATTGGTCATTATGGCAATTGACCATTATGTCACGTCTCTTCTCAACTTCTTTTAAGTCTTTAAAGACGTTGGCAGTTGACAATTTTTAAATAATTTTGCGCGACAATTTTTGTCGCGTTGTCTTGTTTGAGTCAGTCTTGGGCTAGGCCCAAGCAAGTCCTGGGATCGGGATCGGGCAAAGCCTAGGACTGGGCTTAGCCCGTGCCCGGTCCAGGTAAAACACTAGTATGGGGCCTTTTTAGGTAAGTCCTGAAGGATGGTATGAAAGATACCACCTGAGGGGTTAGATCTGCTTAACTCTAGAGGGGGGGGGATAGAGTATTTTGAAATCTTATTAGATTTTTATTGCGGAATTAAAATAGTAATACCTATATGTGTAATCAGATAGTGCAGAAATAAAACTAAACTATTCAGCAAGCAGCACACAATGAAGATAAGAGAGAATCACAGACGACGCAAGAATTTTATAGTGGTTCCCCTAAACTTGGGTACATCCACTCTTCTACCACCCTGGTAGGAATCCACTCAGGTTTTTGATCAGGTGCCCTGCCACCAATCAGGTTTTTGCTCAGGTGCGTTGTCACCACAAGATCTGATTCAGGTAGATCAGGAAACCCTTCAGGATTTTGATCAGGTGTCCAAAAACCAAATCAAGTCTTTTGATCAGGAGACTTGCAACCAAGTGTTTGACTTTTGAAGGGAGTTAGAGCCCTGTGTACAGTGGGGTGAAAGAAATAAAACTATATGTTGTCTTCTATTTTCACAAAACAACTTATAAGACTTGTGGATCCTTGATGGTGTCAAAGCTCCCCCTGAGATGAAGTTCTGTTCAGGAAAATTGAGAGCTTTACATGGTGTATATGTCTTCTTGAAAAGGTTCTCCAGAAAGCTGTAGATAGATGAAGTTGATTGTCTTTTAAAAGCTTGCTGGAAGAAGAACACTTGATGAAGACAGTGCAGAATTCTTTCTTTTTTTTGAATAATTTTTTTGTGTTCTGTATTTCTTACAAACCTAACTCTCTGTCATCTGCAGTAAATAGGTCTTGGAATTTTAATTCGATTGCCTTGATTGAATGCTTAAATCTTGGAACTTGGGCAACGACTAGAAGAGCAATAATGCAATTCCTTAATTGTCCCAAGAAATGCTGTATAATGACTCTGCGAAAACCAGTAATTAATGCTGTCATATGAACGGCTATATTCTGAGAATCTAAGCATTAATTACTCAGAGCAATATAAGCAATAAAAATAAGCCTAATCAATTTGAAATAACTGCAGAGAATAGAAATGTTGAACTGGCAATTCTCGTCGATCTGAGATCCTGGATCGTCGAACTCAACCTCTCTTTCGTCGAGCTGAGCCCTGAGAACTTTGAACTGAAATACAACTTTCCACACTGGGCTCCAAAATCGTCGAACTGAGATAGAAGATCGTCGAACTCAAAGTCTGATAAAAGATTAGAGTTCGTCGACCAGAGATAGAAGATCGTCGAACTCAAAGTCCGATAGAAGATCAGAGTTCGTCGAATGACTTCTTCAACATGAAATTTCTCCCTTGTTCTAGTTTCTGCAATCTTCTAAGTCTTCTGAGGGCTTCGTCTGATCAATATGACTTGTTTACCTACCTTATAATTTAATGAAGACCTATGACCCTAGACTATACAAGGAGGGTCAATCTATGCAACCCTAATAGTGAACCTTAGCCCAAATCCTAAACACAAGTGGGGTTCCAACAATCTCCCCCTATTTGGGTGAGATCATTATGTACAATGCATAAGTAAAGAAAATACAATCATTCAAAATGAAAGTAAATATCTGACAGAATGAAAAACAATTCAGCAGATAAAAATATATACAGAGAATAAAATTATTTTAGGGCTTGTCTGAAGGAGGAGCAGAAGAAGAAGATTTAGTAAATACAATCTCCCTAAGAGGATCTTCTGCTTCTCGCTTGGACATCTTCAGGTCTTGAACTCCCAGAATTTTTACAGTATAAGCTCTTGGAACAACAACTTCTGGGTGTACCTGCATGTAAGCATTAGGATCAAAGAGATGTTTATCTACCTCAAATTTGTCAAGTTCTTTTTGTCTGTAGGTATACATTGTGGTGAATTGTGATGGATCAGATCCTTCTGCTTTAGCTTTGTTTATCAGAGACAAGCCAACCAATTCTTGGAATCTAGCCATTTTGATGTTGGGATCTAACTCAGGTTCATAACCTGGAGATGGAGGTCTCCCTGTATCAGTTGAAACATCCTGAGCAGTCCTTTGTGGCTTCCTGAAAATAACAGACTGTTGCTGAAAATTTGTTGAAGGATAATTCTCTTCAGATTTTCCAGCATAATAAAAACTTGGAGGTCTGCATTCAGTATGTTTTCCAGCAGATCTGTCTTGGTGCTGTCATCCTTTCCCACTAGAGTAGCCACCTCTGGAATAATATCTAGAAGATCTTCCTTGACTGTTAGGGGCATAAGGATTAGCTTGCTGGGAGGAGGTTGACCTGGAAGCAATGTTTCCTGAGGCACCTGCAGTAGGAGGAGGAGGAGGGGTGGATCTTTCCTGAATCTCTTCACTAGAGAAGATCTAGACTTCTTCTTCTTCTGAGCTTTTGCCTGGTTCCTTAACAACTTCATCCAATGAGGAGTTGTTGGAGTCAAAGGAATGTTATATAAGATGTAATAAGGAATATCATTGTTTGGATTAGACTTGGGAGCAGCCTTTCCTGGAGCCTTCCTCTTCTTTGATTTAGAACTCTTGAAACTGTCAGAGTCAGAATCATCCTCAGAATCCTCATCATCTTCATCAGAAGATCCCTGAGGATCATCATATAAGACATCAATGACCTTCAGAAGATCTTTGGAAATTGTCTTTTCAACCTGAGGCTGTGCTTGAGATTCTGGAAGAGCTGGAGCAACTGTTTCAGTAACTTTTTCAGACAATAACCTATTTTCTTCTTCAATATCTGCCATAATGATCTCATCCAGATTAGGAAGAGGACTGTCATCCATCTTGTATGTTGGATCTGAGATGGCCTCTGGAGAAGAAATGTCCTTGGGAGGGGATGGTACAACTGATGGCTCTATTGCTGCAAAACTAGCCTTAAGTTGCTCTTCTGAAAGAGATACTCCTTGAGCTGGAGCTAGAATTGCCTCTACAGATTGCTTTCTTCAACATTCTGCTTATATTTAGCCATTTCTTCATCTTGAATTTTATCCATGTCAGGTAGTGGAGAAGAGGAGGAGACAAAAGTTGGAGGAGAGAGAGCCTTGGGCTCAGAAGACTCATCCTCAGCAATTTTAACAGACTCAGCCTCTAGAGCAGGAACAAGCTCAGGCTCTGGAGATGTAAAGCTGTTCTGAATAAGCTGTAAAATTTCTGTGCTCACTGGAGCAGTATAACAAACAATATCTGTGCAAAACTGATTGGAGACAAATGAAATAATATTGTTGTGAGTCAAATCAAAAGAATTTAGAATAGCAGTCAGTTCAGCTGAAGGAGAGATGGTAACTTCTCCAACAGAAAGAACATCCAAAGAATAAACTGAATCATCTGTCTCTGAATCTGTAGCCAAAATTTCTACTAGCTCTGTTTCTTGTGCTTCTGGTATCTCAGTATCTGAAATTACTGTATCTGCAAGAACTGCTGCTTCTACTACTACTGTTGCTGCTGGAGGAGGGGGAACTTCTTCATAAAGCATCTCCCCCTGCCTGGTATCAGGAAGACCTGATGTGAGGCCCCTAGGTGAAGAAGGGCCAGAGAAAGAAGCAATCTGAGTAGATAAGGAATTGATGGAAAGAATTAGAGGTGCAATGACATCCTCTATGAGAGATTTGATGGTTGTAGTGAGAAGAGAGATGATGGTAGATGGATCAGATGAGGAAGATGGGAGAGAAGAAGTTGTGATACCACAAGAAGTACAGACATTTAAGGAAGAGGAGGGAGGAGAAGGTAGAATTGAGGGGATGATGGTGGATGTGGAGGGGATGACTGGAGGAATGAGCTGAGGGATGTCAAATGTGATATCCATAGAAGTGTTATCAGCAAGTAGAGATTGTGGAGATGTATTGGTGATTGTATTGGTGATGGGGATGGTGTTGTTGTTGTGAGGAGATTGAAGGTGGGAGATATTTGTGTAGATACAGAAGTGGTGAATGGAATCTCCTGAGGGTGGTGAGGTAGAGGAGATTGAGGTAGTGAGGTATGAGGTGGAGAAGGAAGTATGGTAGAATCTGAAACCGAAGGAGGAGGAAGAATCTCTGGTGCCTCTTCAGTAGGTTGAGGAGTGACTACTATAGTCCTTGTGTCCTCTGAAGTCCTTAAGGAAGAGGAGGCCCTGGAGGGCTTTAAGATGGTCCTTTCCCATTTTCCAAAGAGAGCTGAGGTCAGTCTCTTGGAAGCATTGATGAAAACTGGTTGAGAGACCAACAGTTGAGGACATTTCTCCTGGAGGAAAATGCCCAGAATCCTCCCAAAGCAGACTTCTCTTTTATTATTTTTCTTCTTAATCAAATCAAACAGAATGTTACCCCAATTCACTGATTTTAAATTTACCAGGGCACTCATCAGAAGGAATTGATGCCTGGTAATATAGTCATGGGCGGTGTGCTTCCCAAGCAGCACCTTACCTACTATGTCATCCAAAAACTTGTGAAAGATATGGTACCTAAACACCTAGAGGGGGGGGGGGGGTGAATAGGTGACCTAATCCTTTTTGACTTTTGTTTGGCAGCACAACAGCTATTTCAGTGAATTCTACAGCTAACAGCATTTACAGCATATAAACAGTAATTCCACAGCACAGCACAGCACAGCACAGCACAGCACAAAAGACACACTAATTTATAGTGGTTCCCCAATCTTTGGGTACATCCACTTTCCCCTTCGCCTATCTAGCAGTATACTAGATTCGGCCAAACTTCTCCACTAACTCAGAACCCAACTAGGTTCCTACCTCAGGCCCAAAGCCTTACACTCAGCCAAAAGGCCTACACTCAGCCACCCAGGCCTACACTCAGCCAATTAAGGCCTACACTCAGAGTTCTTCAACTCCTACACTCAGGCAATCAAGCCCATACCCTCAGCCTTTATAATATAGGCTTACAATTCTCTCAGATCCAATGGATCCTACAAGTTAAAATAGAAATACAATTGCTAACTCTACAACTCAGAAAATAAGAGAGGAGTTGAGAGTTTCTTGAAGAGTTCTTGGAAGAACTCAGTTAGATCCAAACTGACTTAGCTTCCTTCAAAGCTTCTTGAGTTAGAACTGAATTAGTCTGAATCTTCTGCAGTTGTTCCTTGACCTCTGCTTCTTGAGATCCAGATGGTTCTGAATCCTTCTTCTCAGCCTTAGTTCCAAAGACTGAATTCTTGATTGGAGCTCTCTCTCTCCAACTTCTTAGATCTGCAGTTGAACTGTCAGATCTTCTTGTGTTGATCCTCTGTGTATCACTTCTTGATTTAATCTGATCAACTACTTTGAATATTCTCACAAGTTGTAACAACAATAATCCTTCACACACTATTTCTGTAAACAATGGGTGCCTATTTATAGGCTTCCTTCATGGTAACCGGCTGATCCGGTTCATAACAGACTTCTGATTTCTCTGACAGTTGCTGTAGACCGGCTGGATCGGCAGCTGTCATGTCAACCAGTCACTTCTTGAAATTCTCTAACTGTCAGATAGTGTCGAGACTTTCTGTTCTTAAGTGTCGACACTTATAGGCCAAGTGTCGACACATGTTGTGTAAGTGTCGACACAAGTCTACAAGGTGTCGACACAATTCCTTGTATGTCTCGACACAGATTCTTCTGCATGTGTCGACACTGAAATTGAGTGTCGACACAAGTCTTGTTCTTCATTCTTTAACTGTATTCTTCTAAGTGTCGACACATCTCCTTTGTGTCGACACATCTTCACGTGTTGAAACTGTCAAGTGTCGACACTGCTTCTTGGTGTCGACACAAGTCTTCACTTTTGTTTCTTCAGCTGAGTGTCGACACATTCCTTTAGTGTCGACACTTGTACTTAGAATATTTTGTAACTTTTCTGTTCTTTGCTAAGTGTCGACACAGCTCCTTGTGTCGACACTTTCTTCAAGTGTAGAGTCTTCAATTAAGTGTCGACACATTGTGCTGGGTGTCGACACTTTCTTCAAGTGTTGACCCTTCTGGTTGTGTGTCGACACATTGTGCTGAGTGTCGACACTTTCTTCAAATACTGACTCTTCAGCATAGTGTCGACACATTGTGTTGAGTGTCGACACTTACTTCAAATACTGACTCTTCAGCATAGTGTCGACACATTGTGTTGAGTGTCGACACTTTTACTTAGACTCTGCAGACTTTTGCTGAGTGTCGACACAGCTCCAAGTGTCGACACTTTCTTGTGTAGACACAGCTCTTCTAGGTGTCGACACTTCTGCTAAGTGTCGACACAGCTTTTCTGCATTCTTCTACACTGAGTGTCGACACAGCTCCAAGTGTCGACACTTTCTATCTGGTGTCGACTCTTCTTCCCAGGTGTCGACACAATGACTCCAAGTGTCGACACTGCTTGTCTGGGTGTCGACACAAGCTTTCTCAAGTGTCGACACTTTCCCTCTGGGTGTCGACACATGGACTTAGAAATTTTTAGCTTCAGTCCAGTGTATTCCTAACCTGCACAAGTAACTCAAACAAACATCAAATACACTATGATGTATATCATTGAGTTAGGTGAGGCTTCTTCAAATCAGGTACATTTGACCAATGTACCCAACAATCTCCCCCTATTTGGAGAAGTCATAACCCTTAGTCAATGATATACACCACTCATAATTAAAAATTATAAAATGATGTAAAACAGGTATATGTCAACAGAGTTAAACTTAAACATGTAATAAAGCACACATGTATACTCATACAGCATTACTGAACAAACAAGAATTAGACACATTCTACTAAACAATCATGAAATATATATTTATCAAAAATTGTTCATACATTGTTTGCAATATATTTTCAAAGATTTACAATAATGTTTAGATGTAACAGAGTACAACATTCTTTAGTCTAAGCTTAGTCTAATTCTGCTCTGGTTCTTTTATGACTATGCCTTTTCCAGCTTGCACTTTGGCCTTTACAGCAGTAGCAGCAGCAGGCTCAGCATCAGCAGGCTTCTTGCCTTTGGAGTCCTTCTTCTTAAGTTCTTCAGCCTTGATTTTCTGCCTTTCAAAATAATGATAGGGCTTAGGAAAGTACTTGCTAGGCTCCACAGCTGTAGGAGGTAGCTTTCCTAACTTAGCCTTCCTTCTATACTGGACAATGACTTCCTGCCTACTCTCATGCTTCCTCCATTCTGCCTCTGAGAACCACTTGTTCCTCTCATGTGCATTGTCCTTGGCTGCTTTCCAGGCTGTGAGAATGATGTTCCTAGAAGTAGGGCTCCACTGTTCAAAATCTGGTTTTTGCTCAGCCAGTTCCCTGAACTTCTTCTTTGATAGCCTAGTCTCTTCTTCTTTGTCCAAAGCCTCTTGCATAGCTGCTGTAATAGGTTGAACAACCTTTTCCAGGACAATATTAGGCTTAACAGCAGTTGGACTATACATTGTGCTTACATCAGCATGAACCATGTCAAAATCTGGAGGTGGATAGATCACCTGAGCTACTTCCTGTTGCTCACCTCCAAGATATGCACTTTGAATACCAGATTCAGCTACATTATCATCATCACACAGGGGAGGATAGCCCAGTGTAGCTCTGATGGAATTAGAAATCCATTTGGCATGGTCAGAGCTAGCTTTGACTAACACCCTCTCCCCCTTTATGACTTCTTGTGCTACATGATCTCTCACATCATCTTTTTGGAATCTGATCTGACTGTCCAAATACCTTATGCCATCCTTAAAGAAAGGTCTAAGCTTGGTAAGCTGTTCAGAAATGACCTTCTGTGAATCTTTAATGGCAGTCTTTACAGCAGCAATTTCTTCCTGAAAGACTTTATCAAATTCAGCCTTGGCAGCAGCAGAGGATGTTGAAGGTTCAGCAGACTTATTCTTGAGTTCAGTGACTATTGCATTGTGAGATGCAGTCAAATTATCATTCATCCTCAATTGATTCTCCAGCACATAGCCTTGCTTTAGTGCTATATCATCCACTTGAGTCTTTATTGTCTCTTGATGGGTTGCCAGATAAACCACTGCATTAGCACCCTTTTGAAAACAGTCAGTCATCTCCTTTTTATTAAGGTTCATTTCAAACCTGATTGACTTGATGTCCTGTGCCAGATCCGATTGAAGGGCCTTGTTGCCTTCATCAACATAAGTTTCTATAGCTTTCCTTTGTTCATCCATCTTGATTTGCATTGCAAGCAGTAGAGCACTGTAATCAGTGGATGGAGCTTGTTGAACTAAGGAGTGTTGAGCAACAGTTTGTAGAGCTTTCTTATAGCTCTGACTCCTTCTTTTGAATACAAAGAATTGTTTCTTCTTAGCTTGCTCAGTTTCATCATCCTCAGACTCTGAAGTACTGGCTATATCCACCCTATCCTTAGGGCTTGATGGTTTTTCAGTTTGCACATCTTGTGCCTTCTCAGTATCTAGCCTTATAGGCTCTTCCTGAACATCCAAGTTCTCCCCCTCAACAGCAGCACTCTTCTCTTCATCAGCAGCAGTCTTGTCCATGTCAAAATCTTCTTGATCTAAATTCAGAAATAGATCTTCCATTGTATATTCTGGGGGTGACTGTGCAGGAGATGTTCTGTGTTCATCAGCTACAACAGATGTGTCTTGGAGAACAACATCAGGTGCTTGAGTTGCTTGCTGATTGTGCTGATGGACATCAGACAAATCAGAATTTATTATAGAAAAATTGAAAGTATTAAGGTCAACAAGTACCTCTTGGATGAGGATGGTGGCTTGCTCACTCTCCAGTGTAGATGGTTCTGCTACACCTGGAAGCTCCCCCTGGCTTGGATCCCTAGGGATGGGGCTAGTGTGAGGCAGCTCCCCCTGAATCTCAGCCACAGCTTGACTAGCAGGGGTCTTTTCTGCTATCTCCTCCTCTTGCTCATCAGGTGTGAACACCACCATGTTCTTCACTCTCAGAACTGCTTGAGGACACTTGTGTCACAGCAGCAGTTTTTCTTTTCTTCCTGGGAGGAGAATCTGTCTTAGTAACTTGCTTTTCTGGGGTTGGAACTTCTTTGGACAGCACTCTTTCCCATCTAGAGAATATCCTTGAATCCATTCTCCTCATGTGATTGATTTTAGTTCCAGCAGCAGTGCTCATTACCTCTGGAATTGATCCAGCCAGGTAGAGACTTAGTATCCTGCCCAGATTGGGCTTCTTCAGACTTTCCTTCACTTTCTCAAATACAATCATAGACCAGTCTGTTTTGAGGTTGAAGATGATTCTGGTCATAATACTGAACATAGAGGCTGACACCCTGTCATGTCCTCCTGGTTTGCTTAGTATAACTTTGCCTACAACTTCAGACAGGAATTTGCCTTGATTATTCATTCCCTTCCTGTTGAAAACTGAACCTATTTTCATCTTAGGATCAAGACCACACCAGGTAAGTGCTTCTCTGGTCTTAGATGTGGTCACTTCCTCTTCTTCTTGAACTTTAGGTAGCTGAAGTACCTTTCTCAAAGACTTGGGTGAAATCTTGACCTTGGTGCCATGCACCCTTGACTTAATTCTGTAGCCTGAGTCATCTACAGACGCTCCTGTAAGGAATTCAATAACTTCCTTCTTCCAAATTTTGGTTGGTTCTGAAACCAAGAACTCCAATCCTGAATCGGTGACTAGGGTTACCACCGACTTGATTTCTTGATCGCCATCGTCAAAAGCACCTCGCACGAGCTCATACCCTTCGTTAACATTCTCCTCGAGCTTGGGAGCCATTAGGGTTTGAAGATTTAGTCTTGAGAAGAGAGAAATGTCGACACAAGAGTTTTGGTCTCGAAACTTTTGAAAGCGTGTCGACAAACAAAGACAGAATCCTATTTATACCTTTCTGGTTTGAAGACGAACAGGCGGGATAGCGAGCTAAACATGTGTCGACACTGTCAATAAGTGTCGACACTGACTTATAATGTCTCGACACTCATGTGTCGACACAAGTTTAGTCAACAGATTTTATGTGTCGACACTTGGTTAAGTGTCGACACCACACTACTCGACATGTAGTCGAGACTTTACTTAGAAAATTCTGAGTAAAACTTAAGTGTCGACACCTTATTGAATGTGTCGACACCAACTCGACATGTGTCGACACTAACATTCTGAAGTGTCGACACCAGCTTCCTAGATGTGTCGACACCATTTTCCTGAAGTGTCGACACTTACTATTCTGTGTCGACATAGACTTGTCTATGTGTCGACACCTTTTTACTTAGCCAATTTTTAGTTCTGTAAACTTAGTCTAAGTTTATCATACCTAGTTCAATTTTGAACCTATTAAACTTAGCTTCTTCCTAAGGGCTTAGTAAACATATCAGCTATCTGATTATCAGTTTTAACATATTCAAGTGCAATATCATTTCTTTCTACATGCTCCCTAAGAAAGTGATATTTAATCTCAATATGTTTAGTTCTACTATGTGATACAGGATTGTTAGCTATTGAAATAGCACTAGTAGAATCACAGTAAAGTGGAGTTCTACTTACCTGAAATCCATAGTCTTCTAACTGATGTTGAATCCACAGAAGTTGAGCACAGCAACTTCCTGCAGCTACATATTCTGACTCAGCTGTGGAAATAGCCACACTGGTTTGCTTCTTACTACTCCATGAAATGAGTCTCCCACCTAGGAATTGACAGGATCCAGTAGTGCTCTTTCTATCTTCTTTGCATCCTGCAAAGTCTGCATCTGAATAGCCTGTTAGATCAAAATCTCCATTCCTAGGGTACCAGAGGCCTAGATAGGGTGTGCCCTTTAGATATCTCAAAATTCTTTTGACTGCAGTCATATGAGACTCTTTAGGGCAGGCTTGATACCTGGCACAAACACATGTAGCATACATAATGTCAGGCCTACTTGCAGTCAAGTATAGTAGGGAGCCAACTATCCCTCTATACAAGGTTTCATCTACAGGTTTCCCTGCATCATCCTTGCTTAGAGACATACTTGACCCCATAGGAGTCTTCATGGTACTGGATGAATCCATACCATACTTCCTTATGAGTTCTAGGGTGAACTTGGACTGACATATGGATAGACCACTTCCAGTCTGTTTAACTTGGAGACCCAAGAAAAACTTCAGTTCTCCCATACTACTCATCTCAAATTGACTTTGCATAAGCTTTGCAAACTTTTTGCAAAGGCTACTTTCAGTAGACCCAAATATAATGTCATCTACATATATTTGGACAAGTATTACTTTGCCTCTAGATTCCCTAAGGAATAGAGTCTTATCTATTTTCCCCCTTGAGAACTTGTTCTCAATGAGGAAACTAGATAGGGTTTCATACCAAGCTCTAGGTGCTTGTTTTAACCCATATAATGCTTTCCTAAGTCTATACACATAATGAGGTAAAGTTGGATCAACAAAACCTGCAGGCTGCTCCACATAGACTTCTTCTTTCAAATTACCATTTAGGAATGCTGACTTGACATCCATTTGGTATACCTTGAATCCTTGATAGGTTGCATAGGCCAAGAACATCCTTATGGCTTCCAGTCTGGCTACTGGAGCAAAGGTTTGATCAAAATCAATACCTTCTTCTTGCCTATATCCTTTTGCAACCAGTCTTGCTTTATTCTTTATGATGACCCCTTGTTCATCTAACTTATTTCTGTAGATCCACTTAGTTCCTATAACATTGTGGTCTTTAGGCTTTGGAACCAGCTCCCAAACCTTGCACCTTTTGAACTGATTAAGTTCTTCTTGCATAGCTTCAGTCCACTGTGGATCTTGTATAGCTTCTTCAAATTTCTTTGGTTCTATTTGAGACAGAAAACTTGAATATACTACAGCATTCTGATTTCTGCTCCTTGTCTGAACACCTTGTCTTGGATCTCCAATAATTAGCTCTACTGGATGATCTCTTAGATGCCTGTTGGCTGGAGGCATCCTTACCTCTGGTTGAACTTCTACAGCATCTTCATCATGCTGAATTCCTTGTACTTCTTCAGTTCCTGGTACATGTAGTTCTCCCCCTGGACATAAGCCATCTTCTTCTACTTGCTGTCTTGCAGCAGGTACATCTTCTATGGCTAGCTTGTCCATCTTCTTAGTAAGACCTGTGGGGCTGCATACATTGCTAGACAACTCATTGTTAATTAGTTGTGTCTCATCAAAAACTACATGCACAGACTCCTCTACAACTTGTGTAGTCAAGTTGTAGACTCTATAAGCCTTACTATTATTGCTGTACCCAACAAACACTCCCTCTTGGGACTTGGCAGCAAACTTAGTTAGGTAAGACTTTCCATTGTTAAGTATGAAGCATTTGCAACCAAAAATCCTGAAATAGGATAGATTTGGTTTCCTGCCTTTCACAACTTCATAGGGGGTCTTGTTTAACCTTTTAGTGATGGTAGCCCTATTTATCACATGGCATGCAGTGTTAACTGCTTCAGCCCAGAAATATTCTGGCAGTGATGAATCACTTAATAGGGTTCTACCAGCCTCTATCAAGGTCCTATTTTTCCTTTCAGCAATGCCATTTTGCTGAGGTGTTCTAGGTGAAGAGAATTCTTGAAATATCCCATAGTCTTCACACAGCTTTGTCATGCTTTCAGACTGAAACTCAGTACCATGGTCACTTCTAATTTTGACCACTGTACAGTTCAATTCATTCTGAATTTGCTTAACAAAACTATAGAAGACACTAGGTGTTTCAGATTTCTGCTTTAAGAAGAACACCCAGGAAAACCTTGAGTAGTCATCAACAACTACAAAGGTATAGACCTTCCTACCTAAGCTGTGAACTGGCATTGGACCAAATAGATCCATATGCAAAAGGTATAAACACCTCACAGCATCTTTGTTGTCTAAGCTTCTAAAGGTGGATTTAGTCTGCTTGCCCTTTTGACAAGCTGAGCAAATGCCATCTTTGACACACTTAACTTGAGGACCATTCCTCACTAACTCTTTGCTAAAGAGTTTGCTAATAGTCTTGTAGTTAAGATGAGCTAGCCTCTTGTGCCACTTGACACAATGAGAGATTGTCTCATTAGCTACAAGACAGACAGGAGAACCATTGTTCTCAATCATAATGTCTAAACAATAGACATTTCTCTTCCTATATCCTGTCAAAATGATCTCTTGATCACTTGACCTCTTGATATGACAACCATTTTTAACAAATGAGATGTCATACCCTACATCACTTAACTGACTTATACTAATGAGGTTGTGTTTCAACCCTTTAACATAAGCCACTTGAGTAATGGTAACAAGGTTTGAAGAAATGTTACCAAACCCTTTGATGATTCCTTTTTCAGAACCACCAAAGGTCACTTTAGGACCATTTTTGATTGGAATGTAATCCTTCAGTAGTCCCCTAGTTCCAGTCATGTGTCTGGAACATCCACTATCCAAGTACCATGTAGGGGTATGGCCACTTGGACTCACCTGCAAAACAAATTAATGAACCTTAGAACCCAAAGTAAACTTGGGTCCTTGGTGATTGTTAGTTTGCAACTTGACAAAGCCACCTGCTGGCTTTCCAGCAGGTAACTTGCTACTCCCAATGACACTTGCATTGTGCCAATAGTCCAAGGCAAAGTGGCCAACTTTGCCACAGCACCAACATTCAAACTTGTTGTACCTTTGCTTAGATACAACCTTTGCTGTCTTGACTACAGCAGGCTTGTTGAATGTTGGGGCTTTACCCTTGGACTTGAACTTGGACTGTACAGTCCCTGCAGGTCTAACAAAACCTAGTCCAGCTTTGCCTTTTTGATGAACAAATTCATCAATTAATGGTAATACTGATTTAGGTTTTGAAAACCTGGCAGCAAGTTCTTTTTCCTTCTGGAGATTGATCTCCAGTCTCTTAATTTGATCATTCTTAAATGTAATAGTACCCATCTGAATCACTGTAATGTGTTTCAGCCTGGCTACTTCATTCAGTTTTTGATCATACTGTTTTTCAAAATCTGTTGCAGCTGCCTTGAGATCAGCAATCTCCTTTGCCTGACTTTTGGCTAGGATCTTGCTTTTCTTATAGGCTTGCAACAGTACTTGGTATTCATCTAAGAGCTGATGAATATCTCCCTCAGATTCAGAAACACTTCCATCACTTGATGAAGATGATTCTGACTCTGAACTAGAACTGGAATCTGAACTTAAGGTTAGACTTTGTACCTGACTAGGTCCTGGCTGCTCCAGGATTTTGGTACTTTCAGTCAATGCCATCAGTCCTTGGCACTGAACCTCTTCTTGTTCATAGATTGATTCCATGATCTGCATAAACTCTTCTTCTTCTTCAGCAAATAGCCCTATATAGGCTTCAGCATCTGTCTCAGTGTCTGAAGAAGAAATGTCTGAAAGAGTCTTCTCATTCTTTGCAACAAAGGACTTCTCCTTCTTTCCTTTGAAGTGAGTCTTCTTTTTGTCACTGGATTCTTTCCTTCTTTCAGGACAATCTGCAATAACATGACCCTGTCTATTGCAGCAGTAACACACAATCTTAGACCCAGTTGCCTTACTAGTCTTTGTCTTTTTCTTATCCTTCTTTGAAGGCTTCTTCTCCTGATACTGGACTTCTTTCCCTTTGGAATATGAAGGTCTGGACCTCCACTGTTTCTTCTTAAGGAATTTCTGAAAATGTCTGGTGAATGCAGCAAAATCTTCATCACTTTCACTGCTTGTAGATTTAGTGCTAACAGACTCATCAGATTCTGATTCAACTACCTCTGGAGGAGGAGTTGATGACTTAGTCCTGTTCTTTCTAGGTACTTCTGACTTAAAAGCAACAGTCCTTTCCCTGTGTTCAGTCCTTGTTGACTTTTCCTCCTCTTTTCTTACTGACAATTGCATCTCATAAGATAACAACTTGCCAAACAGTGTGGGAGGAGGAATTTCTCCCAACTTTGCCATTTCTCTGATGGCACAGATCTTGGTGTCCCAGTCTTTGGTTAGGGACCTTAAGAATTTATCATTCAATTCATAGTTAGAGAACTCTCTTCCATAGGACATGAGTTCATTAACAATTCTATAAAACTTCTTGTAGCATTCAGTGATGCTATCTCCTCTTCCTTGCCTAAAGCTCTCATATTCTTGATTAAGCAAGGACTTCCTATCTTGTCTTACTTCTTCAGAACCTTCCATGTAGACAATGAGGGTATCCCACATTTCTTTTGCTGTTTTACAGTGAATAAGGTTCTGGAAGGTGGCATCATCAATTGCACTAACTATGATGTTCTGTGCCCTTTTGTCCATTGTAGCTAGGACAATTTCATCCTTGGTCATCTCAGAGAAATCCTTAGGAGTCCTCTGATTTGCATCCAATACTGAGATCTTCATGGGCACATAGGGCCCCTCTTTGACTGTGATGTAGATCCTAGGGTCAGAGGCTTCCATGAACAGCCTTACCCTTTCTTTCCAGATTCCAAAAATCTCTTTTCTGCATATGGGCAGTTTCATTGAACCCAATTCCTTGTGATTCTCTGAAGAACCCATGTTTCTTGATTTTCTTGAAACTGTGTTCTGACTTATCCTAAATCTGCCAACCTGGATCTCCTCAGACAGTTAGTCCTTTTTGAGGAACCTCGCTTTGATACCACTTGAAAGATATGGTACCTAAACACCTAGAGGGGGGGGGGGGGTGAATAGGTGACCTAATCCTTTTTGACTTTTGTTTGGCAGCACAACAGCTATTTCAGTGAATTCTACAGCTAACAGCATTTACAACATATAAACAGTAATTCCACAGCACAGCACAGCACAGAAGACACACTAATTTATAGTGGTTCCCCAATCTTTGGGTACATCCACTTTCCCCCTTCGCCTATCTAGCAGTACACTAGATTCGGCCAAACTTCTCCACTAACTCAGAACCCAACTAGGTTCCTACCTCAGGCCCAAAGCCTTACACTCAGCCAAAAGGCCTACACTCAGCCACCCAGGCCTACACTCAGCCAATTAAGGCCTACACTCAGAGTTCTTCAACTCCTACACTCAGGCAATCAAGCCCTACCCTCAGCCTTTATAATATAGGCTTACAATTCTCTCAGATCCAATGGATCCTACAAGTTACAATAGAAATACAATTGCTAACTCTACAACTCAGAAAATAAGAGAGGAGTTGAGAGTTTCTTGAAGAGTTCTTGGAAGAACTCAGTTAGATCCAAACTGACTTAGCTTCCTTCAAAGCTTCTTGAGTTAGAACTGAATTAGTCTGAATCTTCTGCAGTTGTTCCTTGACCTCTGCTTCTTGAGATCCAGATGGTTCTGAATCCTTCTTCTCAGCCTTAGTTCCAAAGACTGAATTCTTGATTGGAGCTCTCTCTCTCCAACTTCTTAGATCTGCAGTTGGACTGTCAGATCTTCTTGTGTTGATCCTCTGTGTATCACTTCTTGATTTAATCTGATCAACTACTTTGAATATTCTCACAAGTTGTAACAACAACAATCCTTCACCCACTCTTTCTGTAAACAATGGGTGCCTATTTATAGGCTTCCTTCATGGTAACCGGCTGATCCGGTTCATAACAGACTTCTGATTTCTCTGACAGTTGCTGTAGACCGGCTGGATCGGCAGCTGTCATGTCAACCAGTCACTTCTTGAAATTCTCTAACTGTCAGATAGTGTCGAGACTTTCTGTTCTTAAGTGTCGACACTTATAGGCCAAGTGTCGACACATGTTGTGTAAGTGTCGACACAAGTCCACAAGGTGTCGACACAATTCCTTGTATGTCTCGACACAGATTCTTCTGCATGTGTCGACACTGAAATTGAGTGTCGACACAAGTCTTGTTCTTCATTCTTTAACTGTATTCTTCTAAGTGTCGACACATCTCCTTTGTGTCGACACATCTTCACGTGTTGAAACTGTCAAGTGTCGACACTGCTTCTTGGTGTCGACACAAGTCTTCACTTTTGTTTCTTCAGCTGAGTGTCGACACATTCCTTTAGTGTCGACACTTGTACTTAGAATATTTTGTAACTTTTCTGTTCTTTGCTAAGTGTCGACACAGCTCCTTGTGTCGACACTTTCTTCAAGTGTAGAGTCTTCAATTAAGTGTCGACACATTGTGCTGGGTGTCGACACTTTCTTCAAGTGTTGACCCTTCTGGTTGTGTGTCGACACATTGTGCTGAGTGTCGACACTTTCTTCAAATACTGACTCTTCAGCATAGTGTCGACACATTGTGTTGAGTGTCGACACTTACTTCAAATACTGACTCTTCAGCATAGTGTCGACACATTGTGTTGAGTGTCGACACTTTTACTTAGACTCTGCAGACTTTTGCTGAGTGTCGACACAGCTCTAAGTGTCGACACTTTCTTGTGTAGACACAGCTCTTCTAGGTGTCGACACTTCTGCTAAGTGTCGACACAGCTTTTCTGCATTCTTCTACACTGAGTGTCGACACAGCTCCAAGTGTCGACACTTTCTATCTGGTGTCGACTCTTCTTCCCAGGTGTCGACACAATGACTCCAAGTGTCGACACTGCTTGTCTGGGTGTCGACACAAGCTTTCTCAAGTGTCGACACTTTCCCTCTGGGTGTCGACACATGGACTTAGAAATTTTTAGCTTCAGTCCAGTGTATTCCTAACCTGCACAAGTAACTCAAACAAACATCAAATACACTATGATGTATATCATTGAGTTAGGTGAGGCTTCTTCAAATCAGGTACATTTGACCAATGTACCCAACAACTTGTACTCAACTGATAAGTTATTTTTCAGTAACTTACTAGGGTTTCCCTCGGAGTGACCCATCTGTGTAAGCATTTCACCAAACTCATTACTATTCAGTTCTATATCGTCATTTCCATTAATAAAACCAAATATCTCAGAAAGAATATCAGGAGTTAGAATTAGCTCCTGTCCAGTAATGGTGCCGACTAGGGTTTGTCCGTTAGGAGAAGACGACGAGAAAACCCATTCTTTTATCTCTGCTACAGGCAACTTCATCCTGGTAGTCATCACTTTGAGAAGTTGCGGCTCATCAAACAATTTCAAATATCTTGGAATATTTGGTCTATATGCTTGAAGGAGCTCACGTCTATATCAAACCCAGCATCGAACTTCATCCTGGAGAGGTGCGCCGCCGAAATCGCCATGAGAGCTCCTGCAAGGAAAAACAAGAGATCAAGTGCAAAGGAAATTGAAAGAGAGGGACAGATTTCGTCTAAAACTTAGATTATAAGGTCTTTAGAAGATGAAAAGACAGTCTCCATCCAATGAAAAAGAAAAGATCTTTGATCTGAGTTCGACGAAGTATTTTAATACAAAATGAGTTCGTCAATCTCAGTCTGAAGAAGATGAATAAATCGTCGATCTCCGTTCGACGATAAATTCACTGAAGCAGGGATCGTCGATCTCCATATGACGAAAACTGTTTCACTAAGAAGTGATTGTCGAACTCCATTCGATGAACTCTTCACGAGGAGTTCACAGATCGTCGATCTCCGTTCGATGAATTGTCAACAAATCGTCGACCACAGATAAAATTTAAATTAACTCATCTCCATTGATCATTCCTAACTGATTTAAGAAAAACAGATGTTTCTTCTCATCCAATGGTTTGGTGAAAATGTCTGCTCTTTGTAAATCAGTGGAAATAAAGACAAGATTAATTTTCTTTTTGTCTACACAATCTCTAATGAAATGATGTCTTATTTCTATATGCTTGGTCATACTATAATGCACTGGATTTTGTGCTATGGATATATCACTGGTACTATCACAATATATAGTTGAATTATTTAAGTTGTATCCATAATCCAGTAGTTGGTTTTGTATCCACAAGACTTGTGAGCAACAACTGCCAGCAACTATGTATTCTACTTCTGCAGTTGATGTGGACACAGAGGTTTGTTTTTTACAAAACCAGGACACTAGCCTATCACCAAGGAACTGACATGTTCTTGTTGTGCTTTTTCTATCCACTCTACATCTAGCATAGTCAGCATCTGAAAATTCAGTTAAGTCAAATTCTGACTCTGATGGATATAGAAGTCCTAGATTTGGACAACCCTTTATATATCTCAGAATCCGTTTTAGCAAAATATAGTGAGATTCTTTGGGGTTTACTTGGAACCTCGCACAAATATATGTAACAAACATGATGTCTAGCCTACTTGCTGTGAGATATAATAGGGACCCAACAATGGCCCTATACAACTTCTAATCAATAGATTTTCCATGCTCATCAGAATCTATCACAGCATTTGCAGCCATGGGTGTCTTCATTGCTGAGGCATCACACATCCCAAATCTTTTAATAAGCTCCTTAACATATTTAGATTGGGAGATGAAGATGTTGAGAACAAAGATCCAGCGGGATGTGTGGGACCGCATATTTGGGCTTCCCCATCGCGTTCCAGGTCTGGGTGTTGACCCCGGTGGGCCCCCGTGTGGCATATCCCCGCCATCCCGTGGATGGATTAGTCCCACATCGCCTGCAGCGGGTGGTCCATGTACCCCCGTCCCCCTTACCATCACCTCAAGATGACGGGTGGTTTCCACATGGTATCAGAGCCATCCCGCTGCGGGGTGTGTTGAGAATAAAGATCCAGCGGGATTGGGTGTGTGTGGGACCGCATATTTGGGCTTCCCCATCGCGTTCCAGGTCTGGGTGTTGACCCCGGTGGGCCCCCGTGTGGCGGAATATCCCCGCCATCCCGTGGATGGATTAGTCCCATATCGCCTGCAGCGGGTGGTCCTTGGTGTTTATGTACCCCCGTCCCCCCTTACCATCACTCGGGGTTTTGGGAAGATGTGTGGTGACGGGTGGTTTCCACAGAAGATACCATCAAATGATTGCTTCACTTGGAGACCAAGGAAATATGAAAGTTCACCCATGCTACTCTTCTCAAACTTTGAATGCATAAAGTCAGAAAACCTTTTGTATAGTTTGGGATCAGTTGAGCCAAAGATAATATCATCTACATAAATTTGTACTAATAAGATTTTATCTTTATGATGCTTAATAAAAAGAGTCCTATCTACAATACCTCTAGAAAATTTATGCTCTAACAAGAAGCTAGCTAAGGTCTCATACCAAGCTCTTGGAGCTTGCTTTAAACCATAAAGAGCTTTATGCAATCTAAAAACATAAGAGAGATAGGTTGGAGAGATAAAACCTGCTGTTTGCTCCACATATACTTCTTCTTTGAGTTCTCCATTCAGAAACACACTTTTGACATCCATTTGGTAGACTTTGAACTTTTTGAATGCAGCATATGCAAGGAAGATTCTTATAGCCTCAAGCCTTGCAACAGGAGCAAATGTCTGATCATAGTCAATGCCTTTCTCTTGCATATAGCCTTGAGCCACTATCCTTGCCTTGTTCCTCATAATGTTGCCTTCTGCATCCAACTTGTTTTTGAACACCCATTTGGTTCTAATGACTGGGTATTCTTTGGGTCTAGGAACCAAATCCCAAACTCTACATCTCTCAAATTGATTGAGCTCCTCTTGCATTGCAATGATCTAGTGGGGATCTTGTTCAGCATCTTTAATGGATTGGGGCTCAAGTTGAGAGAGGAAACAAGCAAACATCAAGTCAGAGTTGAGTTGATGCCTTGTTTGCACAACATCTGAAATGTCTCCAATCACTTGAGATTTAGGATGATCTCTAAGTGTGATAAAATCAGTGGGAGGAGGTGGTTGGGCAACAGCTTGGGGAATAAATTCCTCTTGTGGAATTTCATTAGCTGTTGGATAGGGTTCATCCACTTCTAAACTTTCTTCTTCACTTGCTTCTTAAACTTGTGGAGAGGGATGTATTGGAACCTCTTGGGTGAGACTTAGATCATCCACTCTCTCACACAAGTTAGGTACCTACAATGTGTTGTCGGTAGAAATTTCTTTCTCCTTATAAGACATGTTAGCTTCATCAGAAGTTACATGAACAAATTTCTCAATTTTTAAAGTAGATTTATTAAACACCTATAAGCTTTGCTGACTTGGGAATATCCTACAAAAATTCCCTCTGTAGCTTTAGCTTCAAACTTTCTAATATATTTCTTGTCATTATTATGAATATAACATATGCAGCTAAATATTTTAAAATAGGTGATTTTAGGTTTCTTCCCTTTAAGCAATTCATATGGAGTCTTATTCTTAAGTTTATGTATTAAGCTTCTGTTCAGTAAATAGTTTGTTGTGCTCACAGCCTCTGCCTAAAAGGATGGGGGCATGTAAGCATCTGTAAGTAATGTGCCTGCAACTTCAATTAGGTTTCTATTTTTCCTTTTAGCTATCCCATTTTGTTGAGTTCTAGGAGCTAAGAAGCAATGCCTGATACCTTTCTTCTCACAGAACTCTTGCATAAGAAGAGACTACAACTCAGTACCATGATCACTTCTGATCAATGCAACTTGAGTAGAGTTCTCAATCTGTATGGTCTTCAGAAAATCTGTAAGAACCTTGAATGTATCTGACTTAGCTCTCGGAAAGAACACCTAAGTGAATCTTGAGAAGTCATCTACAATAACTAGAGTATAAGATTTCCCTCCTAGACTTTGTATAACAATAGGGCCAAAAAGGTCCATGTATAGTAAGTACAAGATCCTAGGTGAATCACTCTTATTAACTGACTTAAAGCTAGATTTAGTTTGCTTGCCTAATTGACAATCCCTGCAGAGGCCTTCCTTCTTGTAGGGACCAGAAGGAAATCCTCTAACAAGGTTGTCTTTAGATAACCTAACAATATTTTTCAGATTAACATGACCTAATCTTTTATGCCATAAATCATTCTGATGCTAACAAGATTAAATAAACAAATATCTGATATTACAGATTGAAAATAAACTACATATATGTTGCCTTGTCTATTTCCAATTAAAACAGTTTGGTTTTCCTTAGTAAAAATAATACAAGAGCTTGAGTTAAAAGATACCTGATAACCTTCATCACATAGTTAACTTATGGTGATGAGGTTATGTTTCAATCCACTTACATATGCAACCTTTTTGAAAGTAACTGTGTAACGCCCCCGATTTTCCAGTGATTTATTTAATTTCTTATTTGACGTATTATGACGTCAGAGCGTTATGTAGCGCGTGTTGGTCATGTGATGTTGTTAAAGCGTGCTCTTAGCTCTTTAGGTTCCCTGCGTGGCTTGGTGATGCCTGGTAGCAAGATTCCCTAGCGAGCCGGAGTCTGTTTGGTGACTCGGTGGAGCCTCTTGGGGAATGCTTGTGTTTTGGCTTCGGGAGAAATTTGCCCGAGTTTTGTTCGTCGGATTTGGTTACCGACTTTGTCGTTAGCGCGTTTTGCGTTCGTTAGGTTTGACCGGCCAAATTTTGGGATTTGCGTCGGGAGTGGAAAATTTTACATTAGGAAATTAGATCGGCTAATTTTAGACTTGCTCGTCAAGTTTCGTCGCGTTCCGAGCATTTTTGGAGCCTCGGCGTGCGATTGAAGTTTGTATGTTTTCGCGTACGCCGTTAACTTTAGAAATTATTATCTCGAAAACGGTGCGTCGGAATTCGATTTCGACTTCGCCGTTGGATTCGTAGCGTCGTCATTCGCCTACGGTGCGAATTTCGTTCGATTCGGCGCGCGTTTGGCCCTCCGTAACGATATATGTTATATCATTTGTTTTAAATAAAAATAAATATTATTATTTTATATATAAAGAATTAATAAAAAAAATAATTAATAAAGGGAGATTCGGTGAGAATGATTCTCACCGAATCATGAATTCGGTGAGAATGATTCTCACCGAATCATGAGTTCTGATTCTCACCGAACAGCCCCCCCTTTTAAGTTATTATAATTAATATTATTATTATTATAATTAATATATAATTAATATATTATTATTAATATTATATTATTATTATTATTATATTAGTTAAAGAAGCATAAACCCCTTCTTCTTCCTCCGACCAGCAGCCCTCCTGTGCGAAATCTTAGGCGTGTGCGGAACCTCTCGTTCGCGAATCTTCCGGCGGCCGCCACCGCCGATCCGGTGGACGGAATTTCGATCCGATCGCGGCGTTGGAAAGCTCTCGGCGAGAGCTTCGAGATCGCGGTAAGCTTTTCCCGTTTCGGTGACCGTTTCGCCATATATTTTTTCGGCCCTAACCCCGGTTGTCCGTTTTTTTCGTAGATCTCGTCTCCGCGTGCCCCCTTTTGGACGGATATACGTGGTGGAGTATTTTGGGAGGACGTTTTCAAGATCGATTTGAGGCAAGTGGATTTCTCCCCTCTTGCGTGCCTCCATGAGTTGTATTTCGCTTTATTAATTCTCCTTGTCGTAGAATACCAGAGTAATATAGGTGAAATTAGAAATATTCCTAGGTTAGGGCTTGTGGTCGGCCTAAACTAGGAAGTTATCGGAATTTATTTTAAATAATTCGGCGGGTAGGGGGAAATAATTCGGCGGGTAGGGGGAAATAGTTCGGCGGGTTTTGGTTGTAGAACTTGGTAGTTTCTAAGTGCTGTTGTCGGCTAGTTTTGGTGCCGAATCGTGGATCCTTAGCATGTGGTAGCTGGGTTTCTGAAGGAGTATGGTACCGGGGGAGTTCGAGCCGTGGCCACCACCATTCCCTCCTTTGGACATTTTGGGTTCCTGTAAGAGGTTGGAACTCTATGTGTGTGGACCCTGTGGCGGCCCCTTTAGTACTCTTGAGACACCTGGACCTGGTTGTTCGGTTGTGACTGTTCTTAGTCTCCGACACAGGTTTGGGATTTGTGCCAGTGCTAACGATTTACAAGTTTAGGACTGTTAGTTCCTTTCATACTGTTCATTTGATGCATATTGGTTTCCTTTTTGTCTCTGCAGGCTTGAGCGGAGTTTGGTACGTTTTAGTACTTGTTGCTTTTCTCTCACTTTACTGATTGTTATACTTACATTTTGTCCCTTTTTGGATTCTTTAGCTGAGATTTTTAGCATTTCTCTTGCAGGGTTGGTAACCCTTTTCTTTCTGCTCTTTTCATTCGATTATTATCTGATGTTTCTTTGCCTCTTGTTTTATTATTTTTTGCTGAGGTGTTCTTCTTTTGAATGTCTCAGGTTCAGGTCTGTAGCCGGCTGAACGGCTAATTTTTCAGGAGTTTCCTTGTGGACTGCGTGTGGCAGTGTTTTTCTCACCTGTTGAGGTAGTTCCTTAGCTTTGTAGTAGTACATACATACATGCTCGCCAGCGAGTTCGTGTCAGGTTGTTGACGCTCGTTGGTGATTTTCCTTGGTGATACTAAGTCTTTGCTTAGCTGCTAGTTTACCTGTTTTGTGGTAGTTTCACTTGCTCTCTGGGAATGTTTTATGCTAGGTTGCTAGTTACCTTGAAACCTATAAAAAAATCTACTATATGTATTGCATGATCAGCATGTTTTATAAAAGCTCAATCATTATTTTCCAAATGCGTAAAAAGATTGTTTTCTTTATAAATGTTATAAATTGAAATCTAGGGCCTTGCATAGTGTAAGTTGTCCTCTTAGGACACTTATGCGCTCTTTTAGGATGTTAGGCATAAATGAAGTATTTTTCCGCTACGTATAAAAAAATAGTTTTCAAACCGTGGACTATCTGATCCACTGAGCCGAGGGATACGGCCAATTAATTTAAAAAATCAGTTTTCTATTCATTTTAACTTATGATTTGAAGGATTAGAGTGTTGCCTGAGCGTCAGCAGTTATCCCCTGCTTGACGTGGCATCACAGCTCGTAGTTATCTCGTGCTCTGATTTATTTATTAATGAGAAAAATGCGGGTTGTGACAGTTGGTATCAGAGGGAGGTTGCTTGACAAATTGTCGGGCAACCTGTCCCTGTAAGTATTAGGTATTTAGAGTCATATCATACACACACCGATATGTCATCAGCACGTCTTGGCTGAAGCACGAACACTACACTCATAGCATGACATGAAGTATACAAGGCATATTATGTAGTATGGGATGCATACTATGTGTTTGTATATGGATCCACCATAGGAGGCAACATGTGAGGGTTATGTAGTATGGGATGCATAACCTCACCACATGAATGCGGCTAGCACGTTTTATTTTTCGTTGCATGGAAATGTTATGTAGTATGGGATGCATAACATTTTCATGTGTACGCCGCTCATAACATGCATTAGGGCCTTTTTAGAATGCATAGCACAATCATGCATACCATAACATTGCATAAGCACAACGTGCCAAGCTAAAGATTTGCAGGATGACATGTGTACACACATAATTTTTGAGTCAAAAAGAATATAAATTCATGCATTCCCGATCTAGGCATAAGAGTTAGTGTGATGATAGTGAATCATCGTAGGTTAAGCATAACATCATTATTGAAAATCCCAGAGCAAGTTAGCAGCATGAGCAAGTACTTAAGTATGTATTATTTGTACTATGTTGTTTGGTTCTAGTGGGTGGGCTAGGTGTCTAATTAGTGTTTTGTTGTTCCATTAGAATGTCGAGGCGTCCTTCGACAAGGTTGACTCCCCAATCGGAGGGAGAATCTTCAGGTGCGCAGAGCAGCGCAATGATAGAAGGTCTGCGACAAAGCAATGAAGCCTTGTCAAAGCAAGTAGTGGATTTGCAGTCTCAGGTCCAGTCCTTGTTAGCAGTTGTAGCAGGGCAAATTCCGAGAGTTCAGGACCCTGTTGTGGGTCAAGCTGTCCCTGTTCCCCCCGCTCCTCTGGTGCCTCCGGTCGTGGTGCCACAAGAGATGACCTTTATTTCTCAGTTTCAGCGACTTAGGCCTCCGACGTATGATGGCAAGGCAGATTACATGGTTTTAGACGATTGGATGATATCAATCGAGGAGATGTTCTCATACTCCGGGATCACTGATGATCAGAAAGTGATGTTAGCCGCATATCAGCTCAAAGGGTTGGCAAAGGGCTGGTGGCAGAGGGAGAAAGAAGGTCTGAAGGACAGGTGTTCCTGGGAGTCCTTTAAGGAGCTACTTCTGAGCAAGTTTCTGCCATCGGTCGAGAGGGACCGTCTGATGAATGATTTCCTGCACTTAAAGCAGAGGCTGCTCACTGTTAGTGAGTACGAAATCGAGTTTAGTAAGCTAAGCCGATTTGCCCCAGACTTGGTGAATTCCGATGAAAATAGAAGCAAGCGATTTCTGGCTGGGCTAAGGAGTGACGTCCAGCAATTAGCAAGTGCCTATGCGACCTCAAGTTATGCTGGTATGGTGGAAGCTGCCTTAAAGGTAGAGGCAATTGATAACGCCAAGAATCGAGGTCAACAACTGAGAAAAGACAAAAGAAAGTCTGATGAGGGTAAGAGTACTCAGGTCCCTGACGCTGCTCCGAGGAAGAGAAACAAAGAGGTATGCAGTTTCTGTGGCCGACCGGGCCATCCATTTGAAAGGTGCTATCAAAGATTAGGAGCTCAGAAGAAAGAGCAGATTCATGCGATCCAAGGTATCCCAAAGAAAGACTTGCTTTGTTCTGTATGCAAGAAGCCGGGGCACGATGCTGCCCATTGCTGGAAGAAGGCTAGAAGTTGTTTCTTGTGCGGTCAAGAGGGTCATCTCAAGTATCAGTGCCCGCAAGCTCAGCTTACTCTGCAGCCAGTTCCTCTTCAGGCCTTGCCGCCGCCGCAGCGAGTGGACAAGGGAAAAAGGAAAGTTGAACGTGGTCTCTATGGAGGAAGCTCAGGCGTCCACGCAAGTGATATCAGGTTAGATTCTCCCCTAGTTTTAATGTTTAACTCATAGTTATAGTTTTGAGCGTTCGCTTCCTTAGTCGCGTGTGCAATTTTATAGGACGATTTAAGGTAAAGAACCGCTGGGCGCGTGTTCTGTTCGATTCCGGCGCTACCCACTCATTTGTGGCTAGGGCCTTCGTAGAGCGTTACCGTTTGAATCTCGATCGTGTTGGTGATGCGTTCTGTGTCAAGTTTCCTTCAGGCGAATCTGTAGTTTCGGATCAGGGTATTCAGAGTTGTCCGATTTTACTAGGCGATTTTCTCGCGATTGCTGATTTGAAGCTGTTGGATCTGGAAGACTTTGATGTGATCCTAGGCATGGACTGGTTGTCCAAATATGATGCTGTGATCCAATGCAAGGGTAAACGCTTGGACTTCAGGATGGACAACGGTCAGCCCGGGAGTGTTTACAGTTATCCGCGCCAGGATTCTCCGACTATATCGGCGGTATGTGCTCGGAAGCTTGTAGATTCCGGATGTTTTGCTTGTTTGGTTTCGGTTTTAGAAACCAAGGTTAGTTTGCCGTGTTTGGAGGAGATCCCGGTGGTTCGTGATTTTTTCCGATGTCTTTCCAGCTAACCTTCCTGGTCTCCCGCCTGATCGAGACGTGGAGTTTGTTATAGATTTGGAGCCGGGTACGCGTCCTATCGCCAAGGCGCCTTACCGGATGGCCCCACGCGAATTGGAGGAGTTGCGTATCCAGTTAGACGAGTTGCTTGAGAACGGATTTATAAGGCCGAGTTCTTCGCCTTGGGGTGCTCCCGTTTTGTTCGTCAAGAAAAAGGATGGATCGATGAGGTTGTGCATCGATTATAGAGAGCTAAGTAAGGTAACGATCAAGAATAGGTATCCGTTGCCGAGGATAGATGATTTGTTTGATCAACTGCGAGGCAGCGCCGTGTTCTCTAAGATTGACCTTCGTTCGGGCTACCACCAGTTAAGGATCCGTGAATCAGATATCTCGCGGACTGCCTTCCGTTCCAGACATGGACATTTTGAATTTTTGGTGATGTCGTTTGGTTTGACCAATGCACCTTCTGCTTTCATGGACATGATGAACATAGTTTTCAAGGACTTTCTGGACAAGTTTGTAGTCGTATTTATAGACGATGTGTTGGTGTATTCACGCAATGTTGAGGAGCATGACCAACATTTGCGTCTAGTTTTATCTGCCTTGAGGGACCATAGGTTGTTCGCCAAGCTAAGTAAATGCGAGTTCTAGTTGCCTCAGGTTTCTTTCCTGGGTCATGTGGTTAACAAGGACGGAATCTCTGTCGACCCAGAAAAGATAGCCGCAGTTATGGAATGGACGAGGCCTGCCACGCCCAAAGAAATAAGAAGCTTCCTAGGGTTGGCTGGCTACTATAGAAGATTTGTAGAGGGTTTCTCTACATTATCTGCGCCATTGACCAAATTGACGCAGAAGAATGCAGCATTTGTGTGGAGCGATAAGTGCGAAGAAGCGTTCCAAGAGCTAAAGAATAGACTGTGCACTGCTCTGATATTGATATTGCCTACGGAAGGATTAGACTATGCCGTTTACGTGGACGCATCCCACGTGGGTCTTGGTTGTGTGCTGATGCAAGAAGGAAAAGTGATTGCGTATGGGTCAAGACAGCTTAAGATTCATGAAAGGAACTACCCTACGCATGACTTGGAATTCGCAGCAGTTATTTATGCATTGAAATTATGGAGACACTTGTTGTATGGCGCGCAGTGCAAGATTTATACAGATCATAAGAGTTTGAAGTACGTCTTCACTCAAAAGTAGTTGAACTTGCGCCAGCGCAGATGGTTAGAGTATGTGACTGATTATGAAGTGGAGATTCCTATACCATCCGGGTAAGGCTAACGTGGTAGCCGACGCCTTAAGCAGGAAGACATGGAAAATTTTCAATCTCTCCACTGAGTTGTTAGTAGAAGAGTTCCTTTTAATGAATATTTCAGTTGGTAGATGTGACTCGCCAAGCAGTTTGGAAGTGTCTGAGCCTTCATGGATTTCTCTTACGAGGCTTCATCAAAAGGACGATCCTGATCTACTGCACCTTCATAATAGAACTGAGAAGGGGGAGCTGCCTGACTTTTCGATCGATGACGCGGATACTCTAAAGTACCGCGGTAGATTTTGCGTCCCCAATTTTCGAGACATTCGAGTTAAGTTGTGTAGTGAGGCACACAGTTCAAGTGTGGCCTACCATCCAGGGTCTACAAAAATGTATAAGGACTTGAAACAGATTGCCTGGTGGATTGGGATGAAGGGTGACATTGCAAGGTTTGTGTCAGAATGTTTTACGTGCAAAAGAGTTAAGGCTGATCATGGAAGGCCTGGTGGAAAGTTAGCGCCTTTAGAGATTCCAACTTGGAAGTGGGAGAGTATCTCAATGGATTTCATTACTGGTTTGCCGAGATCTCCCCGAGGGCATGACTCTGTTTGGGTGATTGTTGAGAGATTAACAAAGTGTGCGCACTTCGTACCCTTTCAGATTGGTTACTCGATGAAAAAGATAGCGGAACTATATTTGAATGAAGTTATCAGGTTACATGGAGTACCCGTAAGTATAGTATCAGATCGAGACTCCAGGTTTACGTCTCGTTTCTGGAAGAGCCTTCAAGAAGGATTGGGAACTGACTTGAGATATTCTACCGCATATCATCCACAGACCAATGGTCAAACGGAGCGTGTTAATCAGATTGTGGAAGATATGATCCGTTGTTATATATTAGACCACAGAGGAGCGTGGGATGAACGCTTGAGGTTGATGGAGTTCGCATACAATAACAGTTATCAAGAGAGTCTGCAAATGGCTCCTTTCGAAGCGCTATATGGAAGACGATGTAGAACTCCTCTATTTTGGGCTGAGGTTGGTGAGAGGCCGATGTTAGGTCCAGATGCCTTAGCAGAAATGGAAGTCTCTATAAAGCTTATTCGAGAGAAGCTTCGGATAGCTCAAGAGCGATACGAGAAGAACGCCAATCGGCGTAGGTCCGTTTTGGAATTTTCTGTGGGGGACATGGTATTCCTTAAGGTTTCCCCGATGGTTGGGGTGAAGAGGTTCGGTAAGAACCATAAGTTGGACCCAAGGTATGTGGGAACATTTGAAATTGTGGAGCGGATTGGTGTGTCAGCCTACAAGTTGAAATTACCCGCAAATTTTCCTGGCGTGCACAATGTTTTTCACGTGAGCCAACTGCGGAGGTGCGTGCTAAGTGACAGACAAGTTCTGGATGCAGTGCCCCAGTTGGAGCCTAACCTTTCCTACATGGAAGTTCCTATTCGTGTTTTGGATGTGCAAGATCGAGTGTTGCGGAGAAAGACAATACCGATGGTAAAGATTCTGTGGAAAAACCAAGACGTGGAGAGCGCGACTTGGGAGTTGGAGTCAGCTATGAGGGAGGCGCATCCTCATTTGTTCTCCTAGCTGTGCTCGGTAAGCATTCGATAACCCTTGGTTATTTTCTTTTCCTTCTTTGGTAGAAGTGTTTTATGCGTAAAGTTTCGGGACGAAACTTTCTTTTAGGGGGAGTGACTGTAACGCCCCCGATTTTTCCAGTGATTTATTTAATTTCTTATTTGACGTATTATGACGTCAGAGCGTTATGTTAGCGCGTGTTGGTCATGTGACGTTGTTAGAGCGTGCTCTTAGCTCTTTAGGTTCCCTGCGTGGCTTGGTGATGCCTGGTAGCAAGATTCCCTAGCGAGCCGGAGTCTGTTTGATGACTCGGTGGAGCCTCTTGGGGAATGCTTGTGTTTTGGCTTCGGGAGAAATTTGCCCGAGTTTTGTTCGTCGGATTTGGTTACCGACTTTGTCGTTAGCGCGTTTTGCGTTCGTTAGGTTTGACCGGCCAAATTTTGGGATTTGCGTCGGGAGTGGAAAATTTTACATTAGGAAATTAGATCGGCTAATTTTAGACTTGCTCGTCAAGTTTCGTCGCGTTCCGAGCATTTTTGGAGCCTCGGCGTGCGATTGAAGTTTGTATGTTTTCGCGTACGCCGTTAACTTTAGAAATTATTATCTCGAAAACGGTGCATCGGAATTCGATTTCGACTTCGCCGTTGGATTCGTAGCGTCGTCATTCGCCTACGGTGCGAATTTCGTTCGATTCGGCGCGCGTTTGGCCCTCCGTAACAATATATGTTATATCATTTGTTTTAAATAATAATAAATATTATTATTTTATATATAAAGAATTAATAAAAAAAAATAATTAATAAAGGGAGATTCGGTGAGAATGATTCTCACCGAATCATGAATTCGGTGAGAATGATTCTCACCGAATCATGAGTTCGGTGAGAATCATCTCACCGAACAGCCCCCTTTTATGTTATTATAATTTATTATTATTAATATTATTATTATTATAATTAATATAATTAATATATTATTATTAATATTATATTATTATTATTATTATATTAGTTAAAGAAGCATAAATCCCTTCTTCTTCCTCCGACCAGCAGCCCTCCTGTGCGAAATCTTAGGCGTGTGCGGAACCCCTCGTTCGCGAATCTTCCGGCGGCCGCCACCGCCGATCCGGTGGATGGAATTTCGATCCGATCGCGGCGTTGGAAAGCTCTCGGCGAGAGCTTCGAGATCGCGGTAAGCTTTTCCCGTTTCGGTGACCGTTTCGCCATAGATTTTTTCGGCCCTAACCCCGGTTGTCCGTTTTTTTCGTAGATCTCGTCTCCGCGTGCCCCCTTTTGGACGGATCTACGTGGTGGAGTATTTTGGGAGGACGTTTTCAAGATCGATTTGAGGCAAGTGGATTTCTCCCCTCTTGCGTGCCTCCATGGGTTGTATTTCGCTTTATTAATTCTCCTTGTCGTAGAATACCGGAGTAATATAGGTGAAATTAGAAATATTCCTAGGTTAGGGCTTGTGGTCGGCCTAAACTAGGAAGTTATCGGAATTTATTTTAAATAATTCGGCGGGTAGGGGGAAATAATTCGGCGGGTAGGGGGAAATAGTTCGGCGGGTTTTGGTTGTAGAACTTGGTAGTTTCTAAGTGGTGTTGTCGGCTAGTTTTGGTGCCGAATCGTGGATCCTTAGCATGTGGTAGCTGGGTTTCTGAAGGAGTATGGTACCGGGGGAGTTCGAGCCGTGGCCACCACCATTCCCTCCTTTGGACATTTTGGGTTCCTGTAAGAGGTTGGAACTCTATGTGTGTGGACCCTGTGGCGGCCCCTTTAGTACTCTTGAGACACCTGGACCTGGTTGTTCGGTTGTGACTGTTCTTAGTCTCCGACACAGGTTTGGGATTTGTGCCAGTGCTAACGATTTACAAGTTTAAGACTGTTAGTTCCTTTCATACTGTTCATTTAATGCATATTGGTTTCCTTTTTGTCTCTGCAGGCTTGAGCGGAGTTTGGTACGTTTTAGTACTTGTTGCTTTTCTCTCACTTTACTGATTGTTATACTTACATTTTGTCCCTTTTTGGATTCTTTAGCTGAGATTTTCTGCATTTCTCTTGCAGGGTTGGTAACCCTTTTTCTTTCTGCTCTTTTCATTCGATTATTATCTGATGTTTCTTTGCCTCTTGTTTTATTATTTTTTGCTGAGGTGTTCTTCTTTTGAATATCTCAGGTTCAGGTCTGTAGCCGGCTGAACGGCTAATTTTTCACGAGTTTCCTTGTGGACTGCGTGTGATAGTGTTTTCCTCACCTGTTGAGGTATTTCCTCAGCTTTGTAGTAGTACATACATACATGCTCGCCAGCGAGTTCGTGTCAGGTTGTTGACGCTCGTTGGTGATTTTCCTTGGTGATACTAAGTCTTTGCTTAGCTTTTAGTTTACCTGTTTTGTGGTAGTTTCACTTGCTCTCTGGGAATGTTTTATGCTAGGTTGCTAGTTATCTTGAAACATATAAAAAAATCTACTATATGTATTGCATGATCAGCATGTTTTATAAAAGCTCAATCATTATTTTCCAAATGCGTAAAAAGATTGTTTTCTTTATAAATGTTATAAATTGAAATCTAGGGCCTTGCATAGTGTAAGTTGTCCTCTTAGGACACTTATGCGCTCTTTTAGGATGTTAGGCATAAATGAAGTATTTTTCCGCTACGTATAAAAAATAGTTTTCAAACCGTGGACTATCTGATCCACTGAGCCGAGGGATACGGCCAATTAATTTAAAAAATCAGTTTTCTATTCATTTTAACTTATGATTTGAAGGATTAGAGTGTTGCCTGAGCGTCAGCAGTTATCCCCTGCTTGACGTGGCATCACAGCTCGTAGTTATCTCGTGCTCTGATTTATTTATTAATGAGAAAAATGCGGGTTGTGACAAACTGCTCCAATCTTAACTTCTCCAAAGCCTTCAGTCTGGCCACAATTTGAGTCACCAAAGATTACCTTTGGTCCACGCTTGGACTTGTAATTATTTAGGTTATCCTTGTTGCCAGTCATATGCTTGGAGCATCCACTGTCCAGATACCATTGTTGATTAAAAGTTGGACAGCTCTTTACCTGCAAAGGAAAAAAATTAGTGGTTCTTGACCAAAATTACCTTGGGCCCTTTATTTTCCTGATATGAAAAACTTGATATAACAGAAAATTCAGGTTGAGATATATATCCTAAGGGATGATATCTCTTAAGTGGAATTTCCCAGTTAGCAAATGGATTAATGGGTTTGCTAGTTTGATTAAAATTTCTGTTAAAGTTATGATTTTTGTTAAGTCTGATTGGGTACGACGAAGTGTTGTAAGTTTGTCGATCGGAGTTCGACGAGATGGGATGAGATCATCGATCTCTGCCCAGAGAATGAATACATTAATTTTCTATGCCCAAGTTCGTCGATCTCTGCTCGAAGAACAATACAAGATTCGTTGATCGCAGTAAGACGAATTATTATGGCTAATGTTGGAATTCATAGATAGTCGATCGGAGTTTGACGAACTAGCCACATTTCATCTATCTGAGTTCGCCAAATATGTTGAACATTGTTTTTATTTAGATTTTTCTTATTTCTATTCTTTTGATTTTTAGATTTAAGTAAGTTTTCTATGGGTTGCTTATTGTATATTACTTCTTTTTCTTTAGCAGAAACAAATTTTATGGGAGTTGATAATATATTTCTCTTAAGTATAAGAGTTACGCTTGATGAAGCATCTAAGCCCAGCTTGCCATTCAGTCTGTCATTGACTGTACTTGTGATGTCCATCAGCTTAAGGCTTCTCCCATTGAGAGATTCCTCAAGTTGCCTGGCCTCACATAATTCTATTTTCAGAGAAATGATTTGTTCATTTGCTAAAACTAAATCATCCTTGAGCTTAGTGTTTTCAACAAATAGATTATCAAATTCAGCTTGCCTATCTCTTAGCATTTTGATTTCTTTTTCAAATTTTATTAGGTCATTACATAAGGCTTTGAATTCATTTTTAAAATCAATAGAATTGAAATCAAAATAAGATATTACCTTATCCTCTTCTGTCTCTGATTCCTCTTTTGATTCTTCAAAATGAGTTTCTGCTTGGTCCTCAGCATCAGGCCTGCTGCATGAGGCATTGATTGTCATAAGGCAGACTTCTCTTGCCTTGGCTTCTTCTTCATCTTCACTGGAGCTGGAAGATGAGGTCTCTTCATCAGTATCACTCCAAGTTTCAGCAATGAAGCCTTTCTCCTTTCTTTTATGTTTGCTGGAGGAGTGTTTGCTTGAGTGCATGCTTGAATTCATTTTGTTTTCTTTCTCTTTTCTTCTGTCTCTTTTCTGAGCTTCTGGGCATTCAGGAAGAATGTGCCCAGGCTTTCTGCAACCAAAGCAGATAATCTCCTTGGTAGGAGTTCTGTCATACTTAGGTTTATCATCACTCATGAATGACCTTCTCCTGAAGTCTTTCTTGGCCAGTTTGTAGAACCTTTTGGCCAACAAACTCATCAACACTTCATTAGCAGGAAGGGTTTCTGATTTTTCTGTTGCTTTGAAAGCAATATTGTGCTCCTTCCTTGAAGAGGTGGAGGCCTTCAGTTCAGCAGTCTCTCTGGTCTTGATTAACTGCTCATAGGATTTTAGCTTTTCAAGGAGAGATTCAGTGGATATCTCATTCAAACGTCTAGCTTCCTTGATTGGCCAGATCCTAGAATCCCAAGTGCTGGGGAAGCACATTAGGATTTCATCATTAATCTCAGTTAAGGAGATATCTTTATCCAGGGTCTTTAGTTCATTGATGATAACATTAAGCCTGTTATATATCTCAACCACTATTTTAGATTCCTCCTTGAAGTTCTCATATTGAGATATTAGGAGGGATCTTCTGTCCTTTCTCTCATCTGCTGAGCCTTCCACCATCTGGTTTAGAGAGTCCCAGATTTCTTTGGAAGAAGTGCATTCAGCCACCTTTTGAAATATGTCATCTGACATAGTTTGGGCTAGAATATTCATAGCTTTTACATCAGCTATTTTGACTTTCTTCTGAGCATCAGTCCACTCAGGTGGTGGAACTGCATGAGTGCTTGAAGTTGATGTGGATGCAATCACTGTTGTGGGTTGAGGGGGTCTTGTCAAAATTGAATTGAATATATCCTCATCAATAAAATTCATGTAAAGCTTGATTCTTGCCTTCCAGAGTGCAAATTTGTTCAAGTTGCAGACTAGAGGTCTGGTGCTAGCATAATCTTTATTCTATGCCCTTACTGTAATAACAGAAAAACTAAAGAAGAGAAAAACAATCTAACATGGATCTTAGTTCAGATGTGAATCTGTGAAACCAAAGAAATCCTGGCTTTGATACCAATTAAAGGATGGTATGAAAGATACCACCTGAGGGGTTAGATTTGTTTAACTCTAGAGGGGGGGGGGGGGTGAATAGAGTATTTTAAAATCTTATTAGATTTTTATTGCAGAATTAAAATAGTAATACTTATATGTGTAATCAGTTAGTGCAAAAATAAAACTAAGCTATTCAGCAAGCAGTACACAATGAAGATAAGAGAGCATCACAGACGACATAAGAATTTTATAGTGGTTCCCCAAAACTTGGGTACATCCACTCTTCTACCACCCTGGTAGGAATCCACTCAGGTTTTTGATCAGGTGCCCTGCCACCAATCAGGTTTTTGCTCAGGTGCCTTGTCACCACACAATCTGATTCAGGTAGATCAGGAAACCCTTCAGGCTTTGAGACAGAAGAGAGTTATGTCGCTAATGCCGGGTGATAGTGACTATCGCTGGCGACAGCTTCCAGATAGCATTTTATTGATGAAGCCAGTCTCTCGGAGACCGTGTGGCTAATGTGAGCTGTGAGCTCTTAAAGGCCAGTGAGCAGAACGGGAAAGGGGAGGCTGACCCGCATCTTGTCATTCGCCATGATGGCTGTGACCGTCGGTGTTGACCTGGCGATTCGAGTAATGGTAAATAGCTGAACTGTATGCGCGATTCTTTGGAGCATATAATGAGAGTCTTAGTCCTGTAGCTGGAAAGACTAAAAATGCTGAAAGTTGATCGTGAAGTCTCGGACCTCTGAATGGTGGTGAGACCCTGGTAATCCGATACACCGAGAATGTGCCCTGAGTGCACGGAACATTTGGCCGTTCACGCATACGTTTGTGATATATTGAATTGTGCTTAAGTTGTACCTTCTTGTAATATATCTATGTATTAATGCTATGCCTGAAGGGAAGGAATACCACTGCCCCATGAATGGGGGAGGGTCGTTATAAATTGATCAGCTAAAAGCTGACCGTTTCCTTGCTTGGCACACTCTAGTGGATTGTCCCTGTGCAGGCGCTGGAGAGTCGAGTGGGAAATAGCAGGTTACAGCCTTGAAGCTATGTCGGCACTCAAAGGCAAAGCGATGTTTTATTGCTTTCATGTGTGGTCGGCCTGCACGCCGATGTCTGTAAATGACACTGCTAAAGAATAATTATAAGGCCTTAAGTCTGTAACGGTTTAGCTACTGTTGACTTTCGTCGGGCGACAGTGACTATCGCTGGCGATAGTAACTTGTGTATTTTTGTAAATACATTCCAGTGTTTATATAGTGGACATTGCTGAGATACTTGAGTTCAAAAAGTTAACCCTTGAAGCTTCCGCTAGAATGCTCCGAGTTAGGATTCATGTAGTCTTTGATATTAACAAATAACCCCGCTGGCTGTCAGTGGAATATGGCGTGGGGCCCTGACCGGACCCTCTGTTATATTTCATGTGATGGATAGATGTGTTACATAGCCGCTGCCACACGCTACAGTATCTCAAACGGTCCAAGGTATCTCAGACTCAGCTTTTTCAAGCATCGAATCCTTGACACACCCTTGAATGGTTTGATCTTCAGGTAAACCCAATCGCCCACGATGAACTCAACATTTCTGTGCTTGGCATTGTAATATTTAGCCAGTCTATCCTGTGCAATCAATAGCCGCTCCCTGATTGTTCAAACAACAAAGTTCGCATCCTTGACTTCCTTCCGCTTATACAACTTTGACTCGCCCGTCTCTAGCCATGACAACGTAGTACAACACTTTGTACCATATAAGGCCTCGAAGGGCGCCATTTGGATGCTTGCCTGGTAGCTATTGTTGTAAACAAATTCGATCATATACAAGTGATCCTCCCACGTTTTTTTCGAAATCTAGGGCACACATCCTAAGCATGTCCTCCATAGTCCTGTTTACCCTCTCGATCTGACCATCTGTCTGCGGGTGAAGGGCCGTACTGAACTTTAGTTGGGTTTCCAACAGCTGATGCACTAGCCTCCAGTCGTTAGACATGAAGCGCCCATCTCAGTCACTCACGATGCTACGGGGCACACCGTGCAGTCACACAATATTATCTACATACAACTTTGCCAGTTATTCCACCGAATCATCCTTCCTATTCGGGATGAAGTGTAACACTTTCTTCAAACAATCAACGATCACCCAAATGACGCCATTTCCCTTCTGCGATCTTGAAAATCCATGCACAAAATCCATGGATATATCGTCGAACTTCAATTCCGATATAGACAAAGACTTCAAAAATCCATTGGGCTTCGGACATTCGGCCTTCACCAAGGCACAAGTCTGACACTTCGCTATATATAGCGCTATGTCCTTTTTCAGGCTTGTCCACCAGAATAGCTTTTTCATATCTTTATACATTTTTATGCATCCCGAGTGAATCAAGTACTTGGTGTAATGAGCCTTGTACATTAATTCCTCCCGTAGTTTACCCACCTTTGGGAAACACAATCGACTGTTCTTCAACAACAGCCCATTATCAACAGTAAACTGGGTATTTGACTCATCCAAAGACTCGGTCATGTAGAATTTTAAACTGTCATCCAAATCCAAATCCTGTCGAATCTGGTCGGCGATGTCATACTATACCTCTGTCTAATTCAAACGTGCTTTCGCACTAGATCTCCTATCAACACAAGAGATTTGCAAGGCCTCCAAATCTCGAATAAGATGCTTGTCATACGCCTGTAATCAATTGACATGTGCGGGATCCCTGCGAATTAACGCATCTGCAACTACATTACTTTGTTAAGGACATAATATATTTTGAACGTGTAATCGCCAAGGAATTCCAGCCACCTCCACTGGCGTATATTTAAGTCCTTATGTTCCCACAGCTACTTCAAGCTCTTTTGGTCAGTGTAAATGTCGAACTTCACACCATACAATTAGTACCTCTAAAGCTTCAGCACGAATATTACGGTCGCTAACTCCAAGTCATGGACTTGATAGTTCTGCTCGTGTACCTTTAACTAGCGTGATCTGTGTGCTATCACTTTCCCATGCTGTAGTAAAACGCAGCCTAAGCCCCTACCTGAAGCATCGTTGTAGATCTCAAAGCCCTCTGTTTCACATGGTGAGCACAAAAAAGGCGTCGTGGTCAGACGACTTTTCAATTCTTCAAATGCTTGTGCGTGCGCTGGAGACTAAATAAACTTCTGGTCCTTCCTTGTCACGCTAGTGAGGGGTAATGCTATCCACGATAAATTCTTCATGAAGCTCCTGTAGTAGCCGGCAAGCCCTAGGAAACTCCGAACTTCACCACAGAAGGCAATATAGGCCACTCCCGTATCGCAGCAATCTTTGCCGGATCCACCACGATTCCACTCCACTAATAATGTAACCAAGGAATGCTACATAAGACAACCAAAACTCACCCTTGGAGAACTTGGCGTACAGTTGATTGCTCTTCAAAGTCTCCAAAACAATGTGCAAATGCTCCGCATGATCATCCTCGGACTGGGAGTACACTAGGATATCATCAATAAAGACTATCACGAACTGATCCAGATACTCCCTGAACATTAAATTCATTAAATCCATAAACATAGATGGCGTATTCATTAGCCTGAAAGGCATAACAGTGAATTCATAATGCCCATAACGTGTACTGAACGCCGTCTTGGGAATATCACTTTCCTGAATTCTCAGCTGATAATAACCAGACTTCAAGTCTAGCTTTGAGTACATCGTCGACCCAACTAGCTGGTCAAATAGATCATTAATCCTCGGAATCGGGTACTTATTATTTTTCGTTAGCTTTTCAGTTCCCGATAATCGATACATAGCCGCAAACTACCGTCCTTCTTCACAAAGAGGACCGACGCGCTCCAAGGTGACTAACTTGGATGCACATACCCATGCTCTATCAGTTCCTGAATCCATGCCTTCAATTCAGCCATCTCTTTTGGTGTCAAGCGGCAAGGAAACTGTGACATAGGTTTGGCTCCTAACAACAACTCGATGGTGAAGTCGATCTCTCTTTGAGGTGGAGCTCTAGGGATATTCTCAGGGAAAATGACAGCAAACTCTGACAACATCGGGATACTAGCCAAATAAGGCTTGGGTTCCTTAGCCTCAAATAAGGTGAAGAACAACTCCGCCCCCTCATGAACCACTTTAACTACTTGGAGAGCAAACATCAACGTCTTGCTCGATCCCTTCAAACCAGAGAAAGTAGTTTCATGACTTGTATTCAGCCCTAATTTGACAAACTTCAAACTACAATCAATAAAAGCACGTTGCTCCGAGAGCCAATCCATGTCAAAGATCATATCAAACTTTACCATCGGTAGTAGAGACACTACAAAGTCAAAAGGTTGACTTCCTATCAGCACCTTAATGCAACAAACTTTATCTGAGCTTATCGAACACCCGTTAGGCAGGAACACATCCAACTTATCATTTGTCATATAAGAAGACACTCCGACACGTGATACGATGTCCTCAGATAGGAACTGAGTGCAAAGCTCCTGTATCAAACAGTGCTCGAGCTGGATAGTCCATGACTACGACAAATCATAAAACGCGACAGTCACTCGGCCAAAGCATAAGTGTAAGGTACAAAAAGTATTATGGCTAAAATCTAACACATACATGTCACCACATCACCTTGCTTGATGGCCTTATATTGGCCAAGGTTGTAAGACCCCCCTCCCAGAACACAAGACACGACCGAGGGGAGTCTTATTCCCAAAACAACCACCTTGTGATAATGCCAACATATGGGTTTACCGATACTACAAGACGCCTATCCTGCCGGCTAAAACTAATATAATCCATGCCAAACCAACATAAAGAACAAACAGAAGTCAAAATCCATATAAGTATAAAAGTCCACTAGTACATCAAAAATAAGAAGCATCAACAGGCTTCTATTGTAGAACCCGTATTCGTCGAGGATGGGTCCTACCACAGCCAGGTCAGCAGAAGTCAAGGTCAACAAGTCAAGACAGAAGTCAATATCATCACGCAAGACTGTAGAAGGCTTGGGCGAGAATGTCGAGCTCTCCTCGCATACTCGCCATGTAGGCGACAAGGCGAGATACTCGCCCAGCCCGTGCGAGTTCCTCCGGAACTCGTGTAACACCCCCATCCGTCACATGGCATATAACAGAAGGTCCAGCTGGAACCCGACGCCATATACCACAGACAGTCGGAAGGGTTACCAAATGAAAATTCAAACCATCTAATTAAGACAACTCGTCCTACACAGAGCATTCTAGCGGAAGTTTTTAAAGTTGAAAGAACCCAAACTTAAAACCAATAAATATGAATGTCCACAGCTACAACTACAGGAATGAAACCCCAAATACACTGAAACGGGTACATGGCCTTATGGCCTTACAAATGTTCACTTAATATAACATGTCTTACATACATCGGCTCGCAGGCCGGCCACACATGATAAATGTAAAAACAACTATTCTACGGCCTTCTAGGGCCAGCACAACAACATGGGCTCTAGCCCGCTATTTGGCGCTCGGCTCCGCAGCACTTTCAAGCACATACCACCATATGGTGGCAAACAAGGCAACGGTCAGCTAAAAGCCGACCAAATTATAACGACCCCGCCCCTTACTCGGGACGGCGGTGCTCTTTCCATGCATAACATTAGTCCAATAAAACAATACACCGCAATTATATTTCACCACAGGTGTAGGCTCGCACGGCCAAACACCCCGTGCACTCAGGGCACATTCATGGTGAACCCTGACCAATCAGTGCATTCACCACCACCCCCAGGATGGCAACAACATGTGAGCATTTAGCCTATCTGACCACCGTCTAAGGCTCCGACTATGCCTACGGCCAGTGCCCGTTTTCGGATTTCTCGCACCGTACCACATAGCCTAGGTCCAATTCCACTTGCCCGTTGCTCACGCCGCATATACAATTTAAGTCCTACGCACGGGCCAAGCTTCTCTCGGATCCCAAAATTTTCCAAAACAATCTCATAACCCAGTTATGATCAAGGCTGGTTCCCAGACCGCCAAGTTAGCAGAACACATTTCCGCTCAATTTTCTGGGTGCGCCTTGAAGTTAACCTCCAAGGATCCTTGCTTCAATCTACCGCGTAGAAACTCGAAAAACCCAAAGCACGGAGTCTTCTCCGGCAAATCATAGCAAATGCAACATCACCGATCCAAATGGTACACGTCCGGGTAGGCTTCACACACAATGCCTATGCCCGTACCTACGATTCCGGACTCTTTATGCAACATAAGGGGGACTATTCACATCAACCCCAAGGAACAACACGCACTCACCGCACACTCGCGGGAGCGGGATTCCCTATGCAGAAAGAAAGAGCTTCAAATGCTCAAGTTGAGAATCGTTACCCTTGTAGTCCGTTTTAGCGCCATGGAAAAACTACGCGGACATAACTCTTCGCAACGACCTTCCCTCCACAGATCCGCTCTCAGACTTCGAAACGGTGCTCCGGTGCTCTGCCGGCGGCCGGAAACCTCCTTCTTCTTCCTCTTCTCTCTCACCTTGGAAAGAGAAAGCTTTGGAGAGAAAATGAGGGATTAACCTCCTATTCCCGGCCTTAACAGAGCAGGACCTCATCTGGGCCGTCAGATCTTAATTAAAGAAAATGAACGGCTCAGATCTGCACAAAATTCTCCAAACCTAGGTCGAACATGGCTTGGCACACGACCGTGTCCCAGGCCATGTGCCTCGATCCAGGCACGATCGTCGAACTGAGAGACGCACACGGGCCAAGAAACTCCCGTGTCTCACCTGACACGCCCATGTCTGGTTCCTCGACACGCCCGTGTTCAGTGGCGTGTCACGCATAACTGCCATGACAACGAACACGACTTAACTGCACACGGGTAGGGACACGAGTTGGCACACGCCCGTGTCGGATGACACGCCCGTATCATCCGGCCGTGTTCCTGGCCGTGTCCTTCTCGGGATGAAAATGGCAAAAAATCACCAGCCAGACACGGCCTTGGACACGCCCGTGTCCTAGGCCGTGCACACAATATTCGGGGCGTTACAAATCTCCCCCACTTAAGGAATTTCATCCCGAAATTAAATAAAGGTACACAAAATCTAACTGATACCTGAGTGGAACAACTCGGGGTATTCCTCCAACATAGCTTGCTCTCGCTCCCAAGAAAGCTCCTCACGTCCGTAATTATCCCAACGGACTTTAACCATTCGGACCTCCTTATTGCGGAGTCGTTTGACTGCGACATCTTCAATTCGTACTGGCCTGACCCTTGTTGTTAACTCATAATCAACCGGTACCTGATTGTCCGCAACGATCTGCGAAGGCTCTTGCACTGCCTTATGCAACACCGATATGTGGAACACGTCATGTAGCCCACTCAACTCCGTCGACAGCTTCAACCTATACGCCGCCTCGCCAACACGCTCCAGGATTTCAAATGGTCCAAGGTATCTCGGACTCAGCTTCTTCAAGAGTCGAACCCGCGATACACCCTTGAACAGCTTGATTTTTAGATATACCATGTCGCCAACGTTGAACTCCACATTTCTATGTTTGGCATTGTAATACTTTGGCTGTCTATCCTGAGCAATCTTCAGCCTTTCCTGAATTGTCCGTATCATTGAAGTGGCGTCTTCCACCGCTTGACGTTTATACAACTTCGATTCGCCTGCCTCCAACCAAGACAACGGCGTACGACACTTCCTCCCGTACAAGGCTTCGAAAGGCGTCATTTCAATACTTGCCTGAAAGCTGTTGTTGTACGCAAACTCCACCATGTATAAGTGATCCTCCCAATTCTTCCCGAAATCTAGGACGCACATGCGAAGCATGTCCTCCATAGTCCTGTTGACTCTCTCGGTTTGGCCATCTGTCTGTGGGTGAAAGGCTGTGCTGAACTTTAGCTTAGTACCCAATAGACCATGCACCAACCTCCAGCCATTCGACGTGAAGCGTCCACCACGATCACTAACAATACTGCGAGGCACACCATGCAATCGTACAATATTATCCACGTAGATTTTGGCTAGCTTTTCCACCGGATCTTTCTTCTTGACTGGGATAAAGTGCGACACCTTTGTCAACCTATCTACGACCACCCAAAGGGTGTCGTTTCCTTTCTGCGACTTCGGCAAACAGTGCACAAAATCCATAGATATGTCGTCAAACTTCCATTCTGGGATAGGAAGGGATTTCAAGTAACCTCCGGGCTTCTGGCATTCCGCTTTCACCAATGCACAAGTACGACACTTGGCCACATAAAGTGCCACATCCTTCTTCAAACCCGGCCACCAGAATAATTTCTTCATGTCTCTATACATTTTCGTGCTTCCCGGGTGGATTGAGTACTTGGTATGATGAGCCTCATACATCAATTCCTCCCGAAGATTATCCGCACTAGGAACGCATAGACGACCGTCCTTCCTTAGCAACCCATCTTCAACCACAAACTGGGAATTTGACCCATCCAAAGATTCATCCAAGATCTGCTTCATGCTGCTATCCTGAACCAAAGCCCGCCGAACTCTATCCGCTAGGTCACACTGCACCTCTGTCCAAAACATTTTCGCCTCGGCACTAGACTGCTTATCGACACAAGATATCTCCAATGCCTCCAACTCTTGGACCAATCTCACATCATGTACCGATAACCGGTTGGCTTGTGCGGGAATCTTACGACTCAACGCATCCGCCACTACATTTCCCTTCCCAGGCACATAATGTATCGTGAAGGTGTAGTCCCCTAAGAACTCCATCCACCTCCGCTTCCTCATGTTCAGATCCTTTTGATCCAACAGGTACTTCAAAATCTTATGATTGATGTAAATATCAACCTTCATACCGTACAGATAGTGCCTCCAAAGCTTTAGAGCAAATATCACGGCCGCTAACTCTAAGTCGTGGACTGGATAATTCCTCTCGTGAACCTTCAGTTGTCGTGAACCATAAGCTATCACTCTCCCATGCTGTAGCAGAACACAGCCCAAACCACTGCCCGAAGAATCACTATAGATCTCGAACCCTTCGGTTCCACTTGGCGAACATAAAATAGGCGTCGTGGTCAACCACCTCTTCAACTCTTCAAAAGCCTGTTCGCACTACGAAGACCACACAAACTTCTGGTCCTTTCTTGTCAACGTCGTGAGTGGTAGTGCTATCCGTGAGAAGTTCTCTACGAAGCGCCTGTAGTAGCCAGCAAGCCCTAGAAAACTCCGGACCTCTGCCACCGTAGTCAAAGTAGGCCACTCTCGTATCGCCACTATCTTCGCCGGATCCACAGCTATTCCTTCTCCACTGACAACATGACCAAGGAACGCTATCGAGGATAACCAGAATTCACACTTGGAGAACTTTGCATACAACTGACTTTTCCTCAATGTCTCCAACACCATGTGTAAATGCTTGTAGTGATCCTCCGCGCACCGCGAATACACCAGGATATCATCGATAAATACTATCACGAAATGATCCAGGTATTCTCTGAACGTCCTATTCATCAGATCCATAAACACGGATGGCGCATTCGTCAACCCAAACGGCATGACCGTGAACTTGTAATGCCCAAACTGCGTACTGAATGCTGTCTTTGGGATGTCGCTCTCCCTTATCCTCAACTAATAGTAACCGAACTTCAAATCTAACTTCGAATATACTGTTGATCCAACCAACTGATCAAACAGATCATCAATCCTCGGGATTGGATATTTGTTCTTCTCCGTAAGTTTGTTCAATTCCCGATAATCGATACAAAGCCGCAAGCTCCCATCTTTTTTCTTGACAAAGAGAACTGGTGCGCTCCAAGGCGACAAACTTGGACGTACATAACCTTGCTGTAGCAACTCTTGCAGTTGCACCTTCAACTTCTGCCATTTCTCTTGGAGCTATCCGATATGGGGAGCGTGACACCGGTTTGGCACCCGGTACCAACTCTATAGTAAAGTCTATCTCCCGCATAGGAGGGGCTCCTGGGAGATCATCTGAAAACACATCAGGATACTCGGACACAACTGGGATGCTGTCCAAACTAGGCTTAGGCGTCGAAGTCTGCACTAGAGTGACATACAGTTCTGCCCCAGACCAAACTGCCTTGAACATCTGAAGGGCTGACATCAGAACTTTCCCTGACCCCTTCATGCCCGCAAAAGTAGTCTCCCGATCAGTGTCCAGACCAACTTGACTTCTTTACGGTTGCAATCAATGCATGCACTCTGCTCCGAGAGCCAATCCATACCAAAGATTACATCGAACTCCAATAATAGTAGAATCAACGCCCGCAAATCAAACTCCCGGTCTCCAATCCGAATCTTCACAACACAAATCCTATCCGCACGCATTGAGCACCCATTAGGCAACAACATATCCAACTTGTTTTCTGCCATCAAGAATGGAACTCTGATGCGCGATATGAATTTTTCGGACAAGAAGGAATGTGATGCTCCCGTATCAAAAAGGGCTCTCGCCGAAAACCCAAAGATTAACACAAAGCCTAGCACTAAAAAACGTAAGCTAACAAATACAAAGGTAACAACTATAAAAGTTAAACCACTGTAATTTAACTCATACTTGTCACCATGTCCGCTTGCTTTATGGCCTCTTGCAGACTAAGGTTGTAGACTCTCGGCTGGGCTGGAGCATGATGGGACGCGGTTGACTCCACCACCTTCCCTTTCTCCTCATAAGTCACTCCAGGTCTCCTCTCGGACTTTGAACGTCCGCACCAACACTCCCGAGCAAAATGCCCCGTCTTCCTGCAGTTGTAGCAAGCTCCGGGGACTCGACTTGTAGTTGCCCCCGATGCATCAGCCGAAGGGGATGAGTTCGAAGTCCTCCGCTTCTTGTTCCACCTGCGGAAGCTTGACTTATTATTTGGCACCTTGAACTCGGACTTCTTTTCTCTTGGGTCCTTCTTCTCTTGAACTTTCTTCGCAACCTTTTCCAATGATCGGGCTGAATTGACCAAGGCTAGGAATGTAACGCCCCGTATTTTTTTCGTTGAATGATTGCATACGCCTGATGGGCGTTACGTTGGCTTTGACCGTTGTTCGAGCATGGTTTTCACGCGGGCTTTCGAGTGGCTGTTTTGGTAGCCTAATTGCACGATTCCCCAGCAAGCCGGAGTCCAATTTGGGGACTCAGTGAGGCCTCTTAGGGAATGCTTGCACTTTTTCGAGCCCGGGTAACGTTACTCAAAACGGGTTGCTTGTATGGAAGATGTGGTGTGGGGTAAAAAGTCCTTAAGGAAGAAATGGTGTAGGACGAAACAGAAACACTTTTCCAAACAGTGAAAAATGGTCATTTTTTTAGTGACACGGCCTGGGACACGGGCGTGTCCCAGGGCGTGTCTAGCTCCGGATGCGGTTTGGCTTTGTGGTCGTCGAACTTCGTTCGACGAAGTTGCGGGAGGAACACGCCCCCCGACACGGGCATGTCGGGGCGTGACCCAGGGCGTGACCTGGGCGTGACCTCCTTGACTCGACTAATTTTCTTGCGGCGAGTTAAGCTCGACGAATGGGGTACACGCCCCGTGACACGGGCGTGTCACGGGCTGTGTCCCGCTATGTCGAGTGTCGAGTGTCGAGAGTCGAGTGTCGAGTGTCGAGTGTCGGGTGTCGAGAGAGGGGACACGGCCTGTGACACGAGCGTGGCACAAGGCGTGTCCAGCTTTGTCAAAGTGTCGACACTTTTGGTCGACGAGATGTCGAGACACAGGTTACACGCCCTAGGTCACGGGCGTGACCGACCCGTCACGAGCATGTACCCGGCCGTGTACCTTGTGGATAAACTGGAAATTGTCGGAGTCTACGCCGCTTAAGGTACACTCCCTGTGACACGGGCGCGTCACAGGGCGTGACAGGGCCGAAAATCAATTTTTTCCAGTTTTTTTGTGCCGTTCATTTCTTTGATTCTGGATCAAATGGTCCAACTCTGTTCTGGAGGAATTAAGGCCGAAAAAGAGATTCCTCCTCCTCATTTCACCTTCTTCTTTATTCTCAAAGTGAAAGCAAGGGAGAAAAGCTAAGGAAAGGGAAGGAGAAAAAGAGGAGCAGCCATCGCGGTGTCATCTCGGTTCAGGCAAGCGATGTTCTTCACCCTTGCCAATCTTGTTTTCTTGTTCTTTGATTATGCAAGTTTAGCTAGTTTTCCCCTTTCAATTTTAATAGCTTGTTCTTCTTATTTTGCACCTCACTTTTGTCTAAATTGGTTAGCCTTGTTACTCTACTATTGTTTAGGACTCACAAGCATAAATTATCTTGTCTTTCAAGAATATCCCAAGCTAGATGCTTACCTATTGTTCATCTCATTTTTTCGTGTTTTATCTTATATTTCTCTATTAGCTACCTTTCTTGTTCCTATGATTCACGAGCTTGTTGTGTTTAATCGATGTTGTTACTTGTGGGGTTCGCTTATGGTGAAGTAGAGACCCAAATTCTATCAAGTTTGACATAACTTAGGTAATTTGTAGTCATGAGTGAGGACGATGAAAGGAAACAGGTATAGCTTGGATTATGGTGAGTTTTGCGAGCAAATTGTGAACCATGGCAGGAGCTTTTGTGTGACGGTTCGGTAAGGGGTGGTGTGGTTTCAGCCTTGGTGGCCACCGGATTTTGTTTTATGGTGTAGAGCACCGTTTTGGCCCCGATTTGGGCTGGCTTTTTTTGGTGCGTTCCACTTTAGGGCCGCCACCAAAGGACCCTTGCGGAATCGAACTTAACTGCTGCTTATGTTTCACTAGTATAGTTGTTTCTTATTATCAAGATGATGGAATGGACGTATATGTATATTGCCTTTTTGCTCCTGCGGGTTGAGCAGGACTTGATGAAAACTTCATGCACTTGTTGCGTTACGTGTTGGATTGGCAGTGTTTAACACTTATTTTCCACCCTGTTCTTTTCACTCGTTTACATGAAATGTCTACGGGGTTGGTAAGCCCCTTCATTATATTTGATGAACTTAATGCTCTATTTTGTGTAGCTTTGATGATTGCTGAGGTGTTCTTTCTTGAATGCCTCAGGTACAGGTTGTAGCCGGCTGAGCAGCTAGTGCTTGGGTAGAGTCTCTTTAGAGCTAGCCGAGCTTACTTAGCGAGGTAGTTCTTTACTTTGGTGTACATACATACATACGCCCCAATGGGTTCGTGTCAGCTTATTGGCGCCCATTGGTGGGTTTCTTTACTTGCTACATATGAATGCTAGACTGCTATTATGAATCATTTGAATGAGATGATGTCTACTTGCTCTTGGAATGGTTTATGGTAGGTTGCATTAGGTATTTTGAAGCTAAACAAAACCTATTATTGTATAACATTCATAACATGTTGAAAGATATGGTACCTAAACACCTAGAGGGGGGGGGGGGTGAATAGGTGACCTAATCCTTTTTAAACTTTAATGGCAGCCAACAGTTTATAACACAGCTTTCTAACTTATTTTATCACAGCAAACACAGCAATAATCACAGCACAGCACAACACAGCATACACAGTGGTTTATAGTGGTTCCCCAAGATATGGGTACATCCACTTTCCCCCTTCGCCTATCTAGCAGCGTACTAGATTCGGCTAAACTCCTCCACTGTCTCAGAACCCAAATTGGTTCTTACACCTCAGGCCCAAAGCCTTACAACTCAGCTTTATCCCAAAGCCTACACTCAGCCAATCAAGGCCTACACTCAGCCAACCAAGGCCTACACTCAGCCTACCAAGGCCTACACTCAGCCAACAAGGCCTACACTCAGAGATCTCAATCTCCTACACTCAGGCTCTCAAGCCCTACCCTCAGCCTTTATAATTATAGGCTTACAATTCACTCAGATCCAAAGGATCCTACAAGATAAAAATGTATTACAAATACTAACTCAACAACTCAGAAATAAAAGAGGGGAGTTGATAGTTTCTTGATGAGTTCTTGGAAGAACTCGGCTGGATTCAATCTGACTTAGCTTTTTTCAAAGCTTCTTGAGTAGAACCGAATAAGACTGAATCCTCCTGCAGTAGTTCCTTGACCTCTGCCACTTAAGATCCAGAATGAATCTGAATCCTTCTTCTCAGCCTAGTTCTAGAGGCTGATTTCTTGGATGGAGCCCTCTCTCTCCAACTTCTTAGATCTGCACTTGGACTGCAAGATCTTCTTGTGTTGATACTTTGTGTACCACTTCAATGACTTGTTCAACAATAATCTGAACTAGTTGATCAATCCTTTCAACATCAGTTTCTGTAAACTGTAGGTGCCTATTTATAGGCCTTCTTCATGGTAACCAGCTGGTCCGGTCCATAACTGACTTCTGATATCTCTTACAGGTGCTGTAGACCGGCTGGAACGGCAGCTGTCAAGTCATCCAGTCATTTCTTGAAAATCTCTAACTGTTTGAAAGTGTCGAGACTTTCTGTCTTTAAGTGTCGACACTTATAGACCAAGTGTCGACACATGTTGTGTAAGTGTCGACACAAGTCTACACGGTGTCGACACATCTTCTTGTATGTCTCGACACAGATTCTTCTTCATGTGTCGACACTGAAATTGAGTGTCGACACAAGTACTTGTTCTTCTATCTTTAGCTGAATTCTTCTAAGTGTCGACACATCACCTTTGTGTCGACACAACTTCTTGTGTTGAATTTGTTAAGTGTCGACACTACTTCTTGGTGTCGACACATAGTCTTCTATGTTGATTCTTGCTGAGTGTCGACACAGCTCCTTGTGTCGACACACCTTCTTCTTGTTGAGACTTCAGCTGAGTGTCGACACATTCCTTTAGTGTCGACACTTGTACTTAGAATAATTTTGTTGATATTTCTGATCTTTGCTAAGTGTCGACACAACTCCTTGTGTCGACACTTTCTTCAAGTGTAGAGTCTTTAGTTGAGTGTCGACACATTGTTCTAGGTGTCGACACATACTTCAAATGCTGACTCTTCTGTTGAGTGTCGACACATTGTGCTGGGTGTCGACACTTACTTCAAGTGCTGACTCTTCTGCTTAGTGTCGACACATTGTGTTGAGTGTCGACACTTATACTTGGTCTCTGCAGACTTTTGCTGAGTGTCGACACAGCTCCAAGTGTCGACACTTTCTGGTGTAGACTCAGCTTCACTGGGTGTCGACACAGCTCCTTGTGTCGACACTTTCTGTCTGGTGTCGACTCTGCATCCCAGGTGTCGACACAATGACTCCAAGTGTCGACACTGCTTGTCTGGGTGTCGACACAAGCTTTCTTGAGTGTCGACACTTTCCCTCTGGGTGTCGACACATGGACTTAGAAACTTTTTGCTTCAGTCCAGTGATTACTTAACCTACACAAGTAAACTCAACATACATCAAATACATTATGATGTATATCATTGAGTTGGGTGATGCTTCTTCAAATCAGGTACATTTGACCAATGTACCCAACAATCTCCCCCTATTTGGAGAAGTCATAACCCTTAGTCAATGATATACACCATTCATAATTAAAAATTACAAAATGATGTAAAGCAGGTTATATTCAGCAGGGTAAACATAACATGTATTAAATCACACATGTATACACATTCATCAGCACAGAACAAATAAGAAATAAACACATTCACAGAACAAACATGAAATATATGAATCATATATTGTTCTAATATCTGTCTTATACATTTTCAGAAGTTTACTAAATGTGTTACATCCAAAAGATTACAACATAAACTTCAAGAAAACTCTTAATCTATTTCTTCTCTGGCTCCTTAATTACTATGCCTTTGCCAGCTTGAACTTGAGCTTTGACAGGGGCTTCAACAGTTTCAGCATCAGCATGCTTCTTTCCTTTCAAGTCCTTCTTCTTAAGCTCTTCAGCTTTGATCTTCTGCCTCTCAAAATAGTGATATGGCTTGGGGAAGTACTTGCTAGGCTCCACTGCAGTAGGAGGTAGCTTTCCAATCTTTGCCTTCCTTCTGAATTGAACAATGGCTTCTTGTCTTATTTCATGTTTTCTCCATTCAGCTTCAGAGAACCACTTGTTCCTGTCATGAGTATGGTCTTTGGCAGCTTTCCAGGCAGTTAAAATTATATTTCTAGAGGTAGGGCTCCACTGTTCAAAGTCTGGCCTTTGCTCTGCTTGTTCCTTAAACCTCTTTTTGGACAACCTTGTCTCTTCTTCTTTTTGTAGAGCCTCTTGCATAGCTTCAGATATAGGTTGAACAACCTTGTCAATGTGGACATTGTCCTTGCCCTCAAGTGGGCTATACATTGTGCTCACATCTGCTTGAATCATTTCAAAGTCTGGAGGTGGATAAATGACCTGAGCTACTTCTGGTTGCTCACCTCCAAAATAGGATGGGTTAATGCCTGATTCAGCAACATCTTGGTCATCACACAGAGGAGGGTATCCAAGTGTAGCCCTGATTGAATTTGATATCCATTTTGCATGCTCAGAACTTGCCTTGACTAACACTCTCTCCCCCTTTATGACTTCTGAAAGTCCACCTAGTGTCAACTATGTGCACCTATGAGGGGGGGGGAATAGGTGACGAGCAAAGCTTTTGCGGAATTTACGACGGTACCTGCACAATAAAAATAAAAAGAACAGCACACAGAATACACAGGCAATTTATAGTGGTTCCCCGACTTGGGTACATCCACTTTCCCCCTTCGACCTATCTCCCCAACAAGGGACGACTCGGTCACTTCTCCAACGGGATTGAAATCCAATCCCTGCACTACCGGAAGGAACCCTTCCACACGTGAGAGTCAACACTCCCACAAAACGGGTTGCACCCAACCCTTACAACACGGAACAAACGTTCCTTTACAACAAAAGAAAATATAGAATGTACACGAGATACAAACTTCGTTTGGAGACTACGGTGTTCCTCTTCGTTCGACGACGTGTTCGTGAAGTCAACGAAAAGTCTACAACCTTGGTCTCTCTTGGAAAGGATCTTCCCGAAACCGGCGGCGGCAATCCGAGCGGCGGCTTGGTTCGGGATCGACGACAACGAAGGTGCGCGGCAGCAGTACTTCTGAGATCCAATCTTCGTTGCAAAGCAAACTAGGTCTACCAACGGTCACTCTAGGATCGGTCGTCTCGATCGATTCGGACGGGAGAGTTTTTCCCGGTCAACAAATCGAGAGACAAGGGATCTCTGGATAAACATGTGAGACTCAAGCTTTGCTAAGCTTCTGTCGCCGGAGATCGGGAAGAAATGCGATCAGCAGCGGCGACGGACTAGCGCGAGCGGCGACGGAGGCGGCGGAGAGATTTCGCGATTTTAGGGTTTGCACTCGCTCGGCTTCTTTCTGTGTTGGTATTCCGTTCAAAATACCCGAGTATAAATACTGTAGATGCTTTCCAAAATGACCGTTGTGGGACCCACAAGCTGAATCCCTAAGTCCCGGTCCAGAATCTTAACAGCGGCAGAATCCGGTTCAGGAAGTTCCAGAAAAACGCCCAAGTCAAAATCGGTGAGAATCGAAAGTGATTCTCGCCGAGTCGCCGAGAATCAAGAGTGATTCTCGACGATTCGGCGAGAATCAAAGATGATTCTCGTCGAATTTGCCTTGGTTGCACGCACTGCTTTAGGCCAGGTCGAGACGGCGAGAATCAACCAGTGATTCTCGACGATTCGACGAGAATCACTAGTGATTCTCGCCGAATCGGCGAGAATCACTTGGTGATTCTCGTCGATTCTTACTTAGAAGCAGAGGTGCTTGCTTAGAAGTGGCTAGGTCGAGTTCGGCGAGAATCAACTTCTGATTCTCGACGAATCGGCGAGAATCACAAGTGATTCTCGCCGAATCGGCGAGAATCACTTGGTGATTCTCGTCGATTTAAACTTAGACGAATTTTCGTCTTTCCACCTATGAGGTGCTCCTTGACCCATCCTTGCTCCTTGTCTGCTCCTGCATATTTATAGCCCTGTGCTTGAAAATAAGTGCACTCCAATAGAGAGAATACACGTAGGCCAACACACTGATCTGCTCAACGAGGGATTACGTCGTGCAGACCCGTGTATATTGACCTACTGCACCCTGACATTGGTGTGCACTTAGCATGGAAAAACTGCAAGCACAACTAGAAAGATTTTATCAAATACATAGTCTATTGACCTTAGCTTGTCCAGGGGCTTCTTCAAATCAGGTACATTGTGGATACAATACCCAACAATCTCCCCCTATTTGAAGAAGCCTAAACCCTACAAGCTAAGGTGAATAAGCAAATGAGAATGAAAACCATAAACTTAAAATTGAGTTGAGAGAGTTATCCCTTACCAATACCAATTTCTTGGGAGCAAGCTTGGGGCCACCTTAGCCTTAGCCGAGAGGGTAATCTCCCCCTTTTCGGCTTCTGCAAATCGGGGTCTGTAGCGTTTGGCCCTTTGCTCCCCCTCAGTTCTTGCATCTGTACTCACGCTGGAGTTCCTTGCTCCCCCTCAGATCATGCACGAGCCTGGAGCTTCTGTAGTCTTCAGTCCTCATAATTGAGCATTCCCAATTCAGTCTTGAAAAGATTGAACTTGGCCTCGTCTAAGGGATTTGTGAATATATCAGCAATCTGCTTGTCCGTGGGGATATAACAGAGAGAGATGTCCTTGTTTTCCACGTGCTCCCGAATGAAGTGGTAGCGCACTTCAATATGCTTCGTTCTGCTGTGCGATACAGGATTGTTGGCAATGGCAATTGCACTGGAGGAGTCGCAGTACATGGGTACTTCCTTGAACTGAAGGTCGTAGTCGGCTAACTGGTTTCTGATCCATAGAAGTTGTGCGCAACATCTTCCTGCTGAGATGTACTCGGACTCTGCTGTGGAGGTTGCAACACAATTCTGTTTCTTGCTGTTCCATGAGATAAGCCTCCTGCCGAGGAATTGACACGTCCCGGAGGTGCTTTTCCTGTCATCCCTACTCCCTGCAAAATCAGCATCTGAAAAGCCTATTAGCTCGACATCATTGTGTCTCGGGTACCACAAGCCAAGATTAGGAGTACCTTTAAGGTATCTTAGAATTCGCTTTGCAGCGACATAGTGAGATTCCTTAGTGTTCACCTGATATCGGGCACAGACACATGTGGAGAACATAATATCCGGTCTACTGGCAGTAAGGTAGAGCAGGGATCCAATGATGCTTCTGTATTTGGTTTCATCAAAAGGTTTACCTTTCTCATCCTTATCCAGAGACATGGTGGATCCCATTGGAGTCTTCATAGAGATTGCACTCTCCATACCGAATTTCTTAAGGAGTTCATTTGTGAACTTCGTCTGAGAGATGAAAAATTCCATCCTCAGACTGTTTCACTTGAAGTCCTAAGAAATACTTGAGCTCTCCCATACTGCTCATTTCAAACTTTCCTTGCATAAGTTTAGAAAACTTTTTGCAAAGATTGTTGTCCGTTGAGCCGAATATTATGTCATCGACATAGATTTGCACCAGCAAAATCTTGCCTTTGACTTCCCTGAGAAACAATGTTTTATCTATTTTACCTCTGGAGAACTTTTTCTCAAGAAGAAAACTAGATAAAGTCTCATACCAAGCTCGTGGAGCTTGTTTCAACCCATATAAGGCCTTATTAAGAAAATAAACATGATTGGGATAAGTAGGATCGATAAAACCTGGGGGTTGAGCGACGTATACTTCCTCTTTCAGGTCTCCGTTCAGGAATGCCGATTTCACATCCATTTGATAGACTGTGAATCCTTTGTGTGAAGCATACGCCAGGAACAACCTGATTGCCTCGAGCCTTGCTACTGGTGCGAAGGTCTGGTCGAAGTCAATCCCTTCCTCCTGTCTGTAACCTTGAGCCACCAGCCTGGCCTTGTTCTTTACGATGACACCATGTTCATCCAGCTTGTTTCTGAAGATCCACTTCGTGCCAATCACATTCTGCTTGTATGGTTTGGGAACCAGCGTCCAAACATTGCAACGTTCGAATTGATGTAGTTCCTCTTGCATGGCCAGAATCCATGCCGCATCCTTGTTCGCCTTGTCGAACTTCTTTGGCTCAACCTGTGACAGGAAGCTAAGATGCAATACTTCGTTAATTGTACCTCTTCGAGTTCTGACACCAACACGAGGATCCCCGATGATCTGATCTCTAGGATGATCTCTCACGTGCCGGAGCTCTAGAAGTCTGGCGTCTGGAGCTTCAACTACTTCTTGGGCTTCTCTTTCTTCTAAGAGATTTGTTCCATCTTGATCTTCAACATTTTCAGATGACGTGGAGGTGGAGACTTTGACGTACTTAGGAGCGTCATCTTTAGCGGTCTCATCCAGACTCAGCTGTTCTAGTCGTTCACCTGCATCTTCAAGAATACTGCTGGAAGAGTTGCTGTTAAGCAAACTTCCTTCATCAAATACAACATTTATTGATTCTTCTACCACTAGGGTTTTCTTATTGAAGACCCTATATGCCCGACTGTGGGCACTATAGCCCATGAATATGCCTTCGAAGCATTTTTCACCGAACTTAGTACGCGGGTACTTCCCATTATTCAGTACATAGCATCTGCAACCAAAAATCCTCAAGTAGGACATGGTTGGTTTCCTGCCTTTCAGTAGTTCGTAAGGCGTCTTACGATGATGCTTGTTGATCAATGCTCGGTTTTGTACATGACAAGCTGTATTGACAGCCTCTGCCCAGAAGTATTCCGGGAGAGAGGCGTCTTTCAACATTGTCGTGCAGGCTTCAATGAGAGTTCTATTTCTCCTCTCCACAACTCCATTTTGCTGAGGAGTGCGCGGGGAGGAAAACTCATGAAAGATACCTTGTTCTTCACAAAATTCTGTCATAGCACCAGACTCGAATTCTGTTCCATGGTCACTTCTGATTTTGACCACTGAGCAGTTAAATTCGTTCTGAACCTGCTTGACAAAACTAGTGAAGATGTCAAGAGTATCTGACTTTCGTTTCAAAAAGAACACCCATGTAAACCGAGAGTGATCATCAACTATCACTAGCGTATAGGACTTGCCTCCCAAGCTATGAACTTGCATTGGACCAAATAAGTCCATATGTAAAAGGTAAAGACATCGGGAAGAGTCTTTGTCAGCGATGCTCTTAAAGGTAGCCCGAGTCTGTTTGCCCATCTGGCATGCAGGACATGGGCTATCTTTGATGCACTTGATACTGGGAGCATCCCTTACCAAGTCCTTAGAAAACAGCATACTAATTATCTTGAAATTAATATGTGCCAATCTCTTGTGCCATTGTTCACAAAGAGATGCACTGCCTGTTGCCACAAGGCATACGTGGGTAGATGAATCTAAACTGAGAAAATCTAAACAAAAGATATTTCTGCTCCTAATGCCTGATAATACCGTTTCAGAAGAGGTACGTGAAATTATCAGACATTTATCCTTGCAGAACTTAACGTCATAACCTTTATCACATAACTGACTTACACTGATCAGGTTATGGTTTAACCCTTCAACATAAGCCACGTCGGTGATAGAGATTATACCGTTGGAAATCATACCATAACCTCTGGTGACTCCTCGATCTGACCCTCCAAAGATGACTTTGGGTCCATTCTCGACTGGAGTGTAATCACGCAGCAGGCTTCTTGTCCCGGTCATATGCCGGGAGCATCCACTGTCCACATACCAGATCGGCGTTTTGCTGGCCTTTGGACATTCCTGCAAAACAAAATTAATTTGCCTTAGGAACCCAATCGAACTTGGGTCCTAGATTCCTGGTTAGCACACTCCCCCTCGGTTGGTTAACCCTACGAGTGGTCGGTCTCGCATTGCTAACATGGGGAGTCTCGTAGTTCCTTGGATTAAACCAACAATCCACGGCAAAGTGACCGACTTTGCCACAGCACCAACAGTCAAATCTGTTGTACCTCTTCCTAGGCTCCTGCCTTACCCTGGGAACGGTGGGTACTGCTGGGGCCTTGGATCTGGAGGTGGAGGCCTCATGGTGACAACAGTCGCATGACTTTGTCACCTTCTGTATAACAGGCTTGGCTTTTGGTGCCTGCTTTCCATTATGGCCGCTAGAGAACGGACCATAATTTCCTATGTGGATTTCCTCATAAGGTGCCTTGAAGGCACTCTCACCGAAGTTCCGGGGAAAGTTCCAACCGTCATACCGGCTCTTTGGCTTTGCAACCGAGGGCCGGAAATGATGCCCAAATGTTGACTCAAAGTCGTGTTGGTTGCAAGGAAAGCCAGGCTTTCTGAACGCAACAGGACTAAGAGGAGCCTTACCCTTTTCATCAGCAGAGGCCTTCTTGGCGGCCTTATTCTTCCTCTGGTTCTTGTTTCTCCTAGATGAAGAACCAGATACCCCTATATGCCCCACGCCAGCTCCTTTGGCATGAGCAGAGAAGGTATCAACGACTGGAAGAACTGTTTTTGGCATGGAGAAGCTCTTAACGATCTTCCTTTCTGCCGCAAGTAGTTCTTCCAACTTGTCGACTTCCTCCTGCTTTAGATCAAGGAGCTTCAAAGACTCTGAATGCTTGGAAGTCAGGTCAAGGTGTTCCTGTCGGAGAGAAATCAAGCTAGTGACCTCTTCCCTTAGGGATACACACTCACCCTTAAGGAATTTTACTTCCTTCTTCTCAGCCTTCAGTCTCTTTCGGCACTCATCGAAAGTGTTGAGCAGAAGCTCATACTTCTCGAGGAGCTCAGCTTCACGGGCTGAAGGGCCATCCTCAGGTTCATCATCCTGAGACTCAGGATCAGAGTCGGAGTCAGAGAGAGGGGTGTGAGCTTTTACCTTCCCAGTAAATGGGGGACATTCTCCTTCTGAGTCGGAGCGACCTACCAGCCCGAAGTAGGCTTCCTCATCATCACTGGAGTCTGAGGAATCAGACTCACTTAGTGTCTTTGGCCTTCTGGCGATGTAGCTCCGCTCCTTCTTCTTATCTCTGGAGGATTTGAGCTCCTCTCCTTTCCCTTTTTCTCTTTTGCTTTGATGGCAGTCGGCCATGACGTGTCCTGGCTTGTTGTATCCAAAGCAAATAATATCAGAAGAACGATGTTTGTTAGGTTTAGATGCATACCTGTCAGAAGAATAATTTTTGTTCTGATGCCTGGAGGAGGAGCTGTCTTTCTTTCTTTGATTCCTCATCTTGAGGAACTTCTTGAACTCTCGAGTGATGAGGGAGAAATCCTCCTCCGACAGCTCTGAGCCGGAGGAGCATGGTTTAGAGTCCTCCTCCTCTTCCTTATTCCTCGCACGGTATGACATCGCACCCTTGCCCTTTCTGGAGTAGCTGGCTTTTAGGACCACAGTCTTTTCTTTTGCAGCAGCCTTCTCTGCTTCTTCCTCTGCTTTCCTGGTGTTCAGCTGAAGCTCATAGGACATCAGCTTCCCAAACAGGATTTGTGGATCAGTTTCTGCTAGTTTGCCAAATTCTCTGATGGCGCAGATCTTTGTGTCCCATTCCTTAGTAAGGGACCTAAGGAATTTGTCATTGAGTTCACCATTGGTGAACACTCTTCCGTAGCCCTTGAGGGCGTTGACAATCTTTAGGAAGTTCTCGTAGGTGACTCCGATCTCTTCCTTAGGCCCTTGCCTGAAGGCCTCATATTTTTGGTTCAGGAGGGATCTCCGATCATCCCTCACTTCATCCGTGCCCTCCATTAGGATGATCAGGCACTGCCAGATCTCCTGAGCTGTCCTGCAGTTGCTGAAATTTTGCATCATGGAATCATCAACTGCGCTCACCAGAATGTTTCGTGCCTTCTTGTCCAGTCCCACGAGCACCATCTCGTCTTTGTCCATTTCAGAAAGTGTCTTCGGCACCTTCTTGGTGGGATCGATGGTGGAGGCCTTAGTGGGGACATAAGGTCCCTCCTCCACGATCATGAAGAGTCGAGGATCGACTGCTTCCATGTAAAACCTGATTCTTTCCTTCCAGATCGGAAAGTTTAGCCTGGTGCACACTGGGATCTTGCCGGAAAACTTGAGCCCGTCCATAGTAGATATTTGTCTTCTTCTTGACACTAGGGGCAGGATTCAACTCAAGGTGTTGACCTTTTTGATGAGTAACCTCGCTTTGATACCACTTGAAAGTCCACCTAGTGTCAACTATGTGCACCTATGGGGGGGGGGGATAGGTGACGAGCAAAGCTTTTGCGGAATTTACGACGGTACCTGCACAATAAAAATAAAAAGCACAGCACACAGAATACACAGACAATTTATAGTGGTTCCCCGACTTGGGTACATCCACTTTCCCCCTTCGACCTATCTCCCCAACAAGGGACGACTCGGTCACTTCTCCAATGGGATTGAAATCCAATCCCTGCACTACCGGAAGGAACCCTTCCACACGTGAGAGTCAACACTCCCACAAAACGGGTTGCACCCAACCCTTACAACACGGAACAAACGTTCCTTTACAACAAAAGAAAATATAGAATGTACACGAGATACAAACTTCGTTTGGAGACTACGGTGTTCCTCTTCGTTCGACGACGTGTTCGTGAAGTCAACGAAAAGTCTACAACCTTGGTCTCTCTTGGAAAGGATCTTCCCGAAACCGGCGGCGGCAATCCGAGCGGCGGCTTGGTTCGGGATCGACGGTAACGAAGGTGCGCGGCAGCAGTACTTCTGAGATCCAATCTTCGTTGCAAAGCAAACTAGGTCTACCAACGGTCACTCTAGGATCGGTCGTCTCGATCGATTCGGACGGGGGTGTTTTTCCCGGTCAACAAATCGAGAGACAAGGGATCTCTGGATAAACACGTGAGACTCAAGCTTTGCTAAGCTTCTGTCGCCGGAGATCGGGAAGAAATGCGATCAGCAGCGGCGACGGACTAGCGCGAGCGGCGACGGAGGCGGCGGAGAGATTTCACGATTTTAGGGTTTGCACTCGCTCGGCTTCTTTCTGTGTTGGTATTCCGTTCAAAATACCCGAGTATAAATACTGTAGATGCTTTCCAAAATGACCGTTGTGGGACCCACAAGCTGAATCCCTAAGTCCCGGTCCAGAATCTTAACAGCGGCAGAATCCGGTTCAGGAAGTTCCAGAAAAACGCCCAAGTCAAAATCGGTGAGAATCGAAAGTGATTCTCGCCGAGTCGCCGAGAATCAAGAGTGATTCTCGACGATTCGGCGAGAATCAAAGATGATTCTCGTTCGAATTTGCCTTGGTTGCACGCACTGCTTTAGGCCAGGTCGAGACGGCGAGAATCAACCAGTGATTCTCGACGATTCGACGAGAATCACTAGTGATTCTCGCCGAATCGGCGAGAATCACTTGGTGATTCTCGTCGATTCTTACTTAGAAGCAGAGGTGCTTGCTTAGAAGTGGCTGTGTCGAGTTCGGCGAGAATCAACTTCTGATTCTCGACGAATCGGCGAGAATCACAAGTGATTCTCGCCGAATCGGCGAGAATCACTTGGTGATTCTCGTCGATTTAAACTTAGACGAATTTTCGTCTTTCCACCTATGAGGTGCTCCTTGACCCATCCTTGCTCCTTGTCTGCTCCTGCATATTTACAGCCCTGTGCTTGAAAATAAGTGCACTCCAATAGAGAGAATACACGTAGGCCAACACACTGATCTGCTCAACGAGGGATTACGTCGTGCAGACCCGTGTATATTGACCTACTGCACCCTGACATTGGTGTGCACTTAGCGTGGAAAAACTGCAAGCACAACTAGAAAGATTTTATCAAATACATAGTCTATTGACCTTAGCTTGTCCAGGGGCTTCTTCAAATCAGGTACATTGTGGATACAATACCCAACAACTTCTCTAGCCATGTGATCTCTGACATCATCCTTTTGAAATCTGATCTGACTGTCCAAGTACCTGATCCCATCTTTAAAGTAAGGTTTTAGCTTTTGAAGTTGTTCAGATATGACCTTCTGGGAGGCTTGGATAGCAGTCTTTACAGCAGTAATTTCCTCTTGAAAGACTTTATCAAATTTAGCTTTAGCAGCATCAGTAGATGTAGAAGGTTCAGCAGCCTTATTCTTTAATTCAGTGACAATAGCATTATGGGATTCAGTCAAATTGTCATTCATTCTTAATTGATTCTCAAGAACATATCCTTGTTTCAATGCTATATCATCCACCTGTGCCTTGATCTTCTCTTGGTGTGTTGCCAAATACACCACTGCATTTCCACCTTTGTGGAAGCAGTCTGAGAAACTAAGTACAGGACAGAATCATCAGTCTCTAACCCTGAATCTAAGCAGTTTGAAACAAGGATATGTTCTTAGTACTGCATTTCCACCTTTGTGATCTAAGCAGTTTGAAAAGATCCTTAGATCCATCTTCCTCATGTGATTTATCAGACTTCTTCCATATCTTAGTTGGTTCAGAAACTAAGTACTCTAACCCTGAATCGGCGACTAGGGTTAATACCACCCTGATTTCTTGATCAGCATCGTCGAACGCGCCGCGCACAAGCTCATAGCCTTCGTTAACATTCTCCTCAAGCTTAGGTGCCATTAGGGTTTGTAGAATTTGTCTTTAGAAAATAGAGGTGTCGACACAGTAGTTTTGGTCTCGAAACTTTGAAAGCGTGTCGACAAACAAAGACAGAACCTTATTTATACCTTTCTGATTTTGAAGATGAACAGGCGGGACAGCTAACTTAAAATGTGTCGACACTGGAAACAAGTGTCGACACTGACTTATAATGTCTCGACACATATGTGTCGACACAAGTTTAGTCAACAGATTTTATGTGTCGACACAACATAACTCGACACATTGTCGAGACTTTACTTAGAAAAATTCTGAGTAAAACTTAAGTGTCGACACCATATTGGATGTGTCGACACCTACTTGACATGTGTCGACACTAACATTCTGAAGTATCGACACCACATTCCTAGATGTGTCGACACCTTTTTCCTGAAGTGTCGACACCACTATTCTGTGTCGACATAGACTTGTCAATGTGTCGACACCTTTTTACTTAGTCATTTTCAAATCTGTAAACTTACTCTAAGTTTATCATTCCTAGTTCAATTTTGAATCTATTGAACTTAGCTTCTTCTAGTGGCTTAGTAAACATATCAGCTACTTGTTCATCTGTTTTAACATATTCTAATAAAATATCTTCTCTTTCTACATGCTCCCTAAGAAAATGATATTTAATCTCAATATGTTTTGTCCTACTATGGGATACAGGGTAATTAGCTATTGAAATAGCACTTGTAGAATCACAGAAAAGTGGAGTTCTACTTACCTGAAATCCATAGTCCTCTAGCTGATGTTGAATCCACAGAAGTTGAGCACAGCAACTTCCTGCAGCCACATACTCTGACTCAGCTGTGGAGATAGCCACACTGGTTTGCTTCTTGCTACTCCATGAAATTAGTCTCCCACCTAGGAATTGATAGGTTCCAGTAGTGCTCTTTCTATCCTCTTTGCATCCTGCAAAGTCTGCATCTGAATAACCTGTTAGATCAAAATCTCCATTCCTAGGGTACCGGAGGCCTAAGATAGGGAGTGCCCTTTAGATATCTCAATATTCTTTTGACTGCAGTCAAATGAGACTCTTTAGGGCAGGCTTGATACCTTGCACAAACACATGTAGCATACATGATGTCTGGTCTACTAACAGTCAAGTATAATAGGGAGCCAACTATCCCTCTATACAAGGTTTCATCTACAGGTTTCCCTGCATCATCCTTGCTAAGAGACATACTTGACCCCATAGGAGTCTTCATGGTACTGGATGAATCCATACCATACTTCCTTATGAGTTCTAGGGTGAACTTTGACTGACAAATGGACAAACCACTCTCAGTCTGTTTAACTTGGAGACCCAAGAAAAACTTCAGCTCTCCCATACTACTCATCTCAAACTGACCTTGCATAAGTTTTGCAAACTTTTTGCAAAGGCTGCTTTCAGTAGACCCAAATATAATGTCATCTACATATATTTGGACTAGTATGACTTTGCCTCTAGATTCCTTAAGGAATAGAGTCTTATCTATTTTCCCCCTTGAGAACTTGTTCTCAATGAGAAAACTAGATAGGGTTTCATACCAAGCCCTAGGGGCTTGCTTTAACCCATATAAAGCTTTCCTAAGTCTATAGACATAATGAGGTAGAGTTGGATCAACAAAACCTGCAGGCTGTTCCACATAAACTTCTTCTTTAAGATTACCATTTAGGAATGCTGACTTGACATCCATTTGGTACACCTTGAATCCTTGATAGGTTGCATAGGCCAAGAACATTCTTATGGCTTCCAGTCTGGCTACTGGAGCAAAGGTTTGATCAAAATCAATACCTTCTTCTTGCCTATATCCTTTAGCAACCAGTCTAGCCTTATTCTTAATGATGACCCCTTGTTCATCCATCTTATTCCTGTAGATCCACTTAGTTCCTATTACATTGTGGTCTTTAGGTTTAGGAACAAGTTCCCAAACCTTGCACCTCTTGAACTGGTTAAGCTCTTCTTGCATTGCTTCAGTCCATTGTGGATCTTGTATTGCTTCTTCAAACTTCTTAGGTTCAACTTGTGACAGGAAGCTGGAGTAGATTGCTGCATTCATGTTTCTACTCCTGGTTTGAACTCCTTGTCTTGGATCTCCAATAATCAGCTCTACTGGATGATCTCTAAGATGCCTGTGAGCTGGAGGCATCCTAACTTCTGGTTGAACCACTTCAGCATCTGCATCATGCTGTATATCTTGGATTTCTTCAGTAATTGGCACATGTAGTTCTCCCCCTGGACAGCAGCTACTCTCCTCTCCTTACTGTCTTGCAGCAGGCACTTCTTCTATAGTAAGCTTGTCCATTTTCTTTGTCAAACCTGTGGGGCAGCATACACTGCTAGACAACTCATTATTAATATGTTTAGTCTCATCAAAAACTACATGCACTGATTCTTCTACAACTTGTGTAGTCAAGTTGTAGACTCTATAAGCCTTACTATTATTGCTGTACCCAACAAAAATTCCCTCTTGGGACTTGGCAGCAAACTTAGTTAAGTAAGACTTCCCATTGTTAAGTATGAAGCATTTGCAACCAAAGATCCTGAAGTAGGATAGGTTTGGTTTCCTGCCTTTCACAACTTCATAGGGGGTCTTGTTTAGCCCTTTAGTGATGGTAGCCCTATTTATAACATGACATGCAGTGTTAACTGCTTCAGCCCAGAAATACTCAGGCAGTGATGTATCACTTAGTAGGGTTCTACCAGCCTCTATCAAGGTCCTATTCTTCCTCTCAGCAATGCCATTTTGCTGAGGTGTTCTAGGTGAAGAGAATTCTTGAAATAACCCAAAGTCTTCACATAGTTTTGTCATGCTTTCAGACTGAAACTCAGTACCATGGTCACTTCTAATTTTGACCACAGTACTATTTAGTTCATTCTGAATTTGCTTGACAAAGCTGTAGAAGACACTAGGTGTTTCAGATTTCTGTCTTAAGAAGAACACCCAGGAAAACCTTGAGTAGTCATCTACAACTACATGGGTATAGACCTTCCTACCTAAGCTGTGAACTGGCATTGGACCAAAGAGATCCAAATACAAGAGGTACAAACACCTCACAGCATCTTTGTTTTCTATGCTTTTAAAGGTGGATTTAGTCTGCTTGCCCTTTTGACAAGCTGAGCAAATACCATCTTTGACACACTTAACTTGAGGACCATTCCTCACTAACTCTTTGCTAAAGAGTTTGCTAATAGTCTTGTAGTTAAGATGGGCTAGCCTCTTGTGCCATTTGACACAATGAGAGACTGTCTCATCAGCTACAAGACAAACTGGAGAACCATTGTTCTCAATCATAATGTCTAGGCAGTAGACATTCCTCTTCCTATAACCTGTCAAAATGATCTCTTGATCACTTGACCTCTTGATATGACAACCATTTTTAACAAATGAGATGTCATACCCTACATCACTTAATTGAGTTATACTTATTAGGTTGTGTTTCAACCCTTTAACATAAGCCACTTGAGTAATGGTAACTAAATTTGTAGAAATGTTACCAAATCCTTTGATGATTCCTTTTTCAGAACCACCAAAGGTTACTTTTGGACCATCTTTTACTGGAATGTAGTCCTTTAGTAATCTTCTAGTTCCAATCATATGTCTGGAACATCCACTGTCCAAGTACCATGTTGGGTTATGGCCACTTGGACTCACCTGCAAAACAGATTAATGAACCTTAGAACCCAAAGAATTCATGGGTCCTTGGTACATGTTAGTCTGCAATCTGACAAAGCTACCTACTGGCTTTCCACCAGGTAGCTTGCTACTCACTTTGGCACTGACATTGTGCCAACAGTCCACTGCAAAATGGCCAATCTTGCCACAGCACCAACATTCAAACTTGTTGTACCTTTGCTTAGGTACTGCCTTGGCTGTCTTGTCTACAGCAGGCTTGTTGAATGTTGGGGCTTTGCCCTTAGACTTAGACTTGGACTGCTCAGTCCTTGCAGGTCTAATAAAGCCCAGTCCAGCCTTGCCTTTATGATGAACAAATTCATCAATTAAAGGTAACACTGACTTAGGTTTAGAAAACCTAGCAACAAGCTCTCTCTCTTTCTGAAGATTGATCTCCAGACTCTTGATTTGATCATTTTTAAATGATATAGTACCCATTTGAATCACTGTTATGTGCTTCAACCTGGCTATCTCATTCAGTTTTTGATCAAAAGACTTCTCAAAATCTGTTGCTGCAGCTTTAAGATCAGCAATTTCCTTTGCCTGACTTTTGGCAAGGGATTTGCTTTTCTTGTAAGCCTGCAACAGCACCTTATATTCATCTATAAGCTGATGAATATCATACTCAGACTCAGATACATTCTCATCACTTGATGAAGAAGAATCTGAATCTGAACTAGAACAAGAAACTGAATTTAAACTTGAACTTTGTACCTGACTGGGTCCTGGCTGCTCCAGAGTTTTGGCACTCTCTGTCAAAGCCATTAGCCCTTGGCAATGACTGTCTTCTTGTTCATAAATAGACTCCATAATCTGCATGAATTCTTCCTCTTCTTCTTCAGCAAACAGCCCTATGTAGGCTTCAGCATCAGACTCAGATTCTGAAGAAGAGATATCTGATAGAGTCTTCTCTTTCTTGGCTACAAAAGACTTCTCTTTCTTGCCTTTGAAGTGAGGTTTTTTCCTGTCACCAGATTCCTTTCTCTTCTCTGGACAATCTGCAATAACATGGCCCTGTCTATTGCAGCAATAACACACTATCTTTCAACCAGTTGACTTGCTTGACTTTGTCCTTTTCTTGTCATTCTTTGAAGACCTCCTTTTCTGATAAGAGTCTTCCTTTCCTTGTGATGTAGAAGGCCTTGACCTCCACTGTTTCTTTTTCAAAAACTTCTGAAAGTGTCTAGTGAAAGCAGCAAAGTCTTCATCACTTTCACTGCTCTTAGTCTTTGTGCTGACTGACTCATCTGATTCTGAATCAACTACCTCTGGAGGTGGAGTTGATGACTTATTCCTGCACTTTCTGGGGACATCTGTCTTGAAAGCAACTGTTCTCTCCTTGTGCTCAGTCCTTGTTGATTTCTCCTCCTCTTTTCTCACAGTCAACTGCATCTCATATGACAATAACTTGCCAAACAGTGTAGGAGGAGGAATTTCCCCCAACTTAGCCATTTCTCTTATGGCACAGATCTTGGTGTCCCAATCTTTGGTTAGGGACCTTAAGAACTTGTCATTTAGTTCATAGTTACTGAACTCTCTTCCATAAGATATGAGTTCATTAACTATTCTGTAGAACTTTTTGTAGCACTCAGTTATGCTATCACCTTTACCTTGTCTAAAACTCTCATACTCCTGGTTTAGCAAGAATTTTCTATCTTGTCTTACTTCTTCAGATCCTTCCATATACACTATAAGAGTGTCCCACATCTCCTTGGCTATCATACAATGTATAAGATTCTGAAAAGTTGCATCATCAATGACACTCACTATTATGTTCTGTGCCCTCTTGTCCATGGTAGCTAGGACAATCTCATCCTTAGTCATCTCAGAGAAATCCTTTGGAGTTCTCTGATTTGCATCTAGAACTGAAATCTTCATGGGCACATAAGGCCCTTCTTTTACTGTGATGTAGATTCTAGGGTCTGAGGCCTCCATAAATAACCTTACCCTTTCCTTCCAGATCCCAAAGATCTCTTTTCTGCATATAGGTAATTTCATGGAACCCAATTCCTTGTGATTCTCAGAAGAACCCATGTTTCTTGATTTTCTTGAATTTCTTGACACTGTGTTTTGCCTTACACTGACTCTGCCAAATAGGATCTCCTCAGACTGTTAGTCCTTGTTTTGAGGAACCTCCCTCTGATACCACTTGAAAGATATGGTACCTAAACACCTAGAGGGGGGGGGGGGGGTGAATAGGTGACCTAATCCTTTTTAAACTTTAATGGCAGCCAACAGTTTATAACACAGCTTTCTAACTTATTTTATCACAGCAAACACAGCAATAATCACAGCATAGCACAGCACAGCACAGCATACACAGTGGTTTATAGTGGTTCCCCAAGATATGGGTACATCCACTTTCCCCCTTCGCCTATCTAGCAGTGTACTAGATTCGGCTAAACTCCTCCACTGTCTCAGAACCCAAATTGGTTCTTACACCTCAGGCCTAAAGCCTTACAACTCAGCTTTATCCCAAAGCCTACACTCAGCCAATCAAGGCCTACACTCAGCCAACCAAGGCCTACACTCAGCCTACCAAGGCCTACACTCAGCCAACAAGGCCTACACTCAGAGATCTCAATCTCCTACACTCAGGCTCTCAAGCCCTACCCTCAGCCTTTATAATTATAGGCTTACAATTCACTCAGATCCAAAGGATCCTACAAGATAAAAATATATTACAAATACTAACTCAATAACTCAGAAATAAAAGAGGGGAGTTGAGAGTTTCTTGATGAGTTCTTGGAAGAACTCGGCTGGATTCAATCTGACTTAGCTTTCTTCAAAGCTTCTTGAGTAGAACTGAATAAGACTGAATCCTCCTGCAGTAGTTCCTTGACCTCTGCCACTTAAGATCCAGAATGAATCTGAATCCTTCTTCTCAGCCTAGTTCCAGAGGCTGATTTCTTGTATGGAGCCCTCTCTCTCCAACTTCTTAGATCTGCACTTGGACTGCAAGATCTTCTTGTGTTGATACTTTGTGTACCACTTCAATGACTTGTTCAACAATAATATGAACCAGTTGATCAATCCTTTCAACAACAGTTTCTGTAAACTGTAGGTGCCTATTTATAGGCCTTCTTCATGGTAACCGGCTGGTCTGGTCCATAACTGACTTCTGATATCTCTGACAGGTGCTGTAGACCGGCTGGAACGGCAGCTGTCAAGTCATCCAGTCATTTCTTGAAAATCTCTAACTGTCTGAAAGTGTCGAGACTTTCTGTCTTTAAGTGTCGACACTTATAGACCAAGTGTCGACACATGTTGTGTAAGTGTCGACACAAGTCTACACGGTGTCGACACATCTTCTTGTATGTCTCGACACAGATTCTTCTTCATGTGTCGACACTGAAATTGAGTGTCGACACAAGTACTTGTTCTTCTATCTTTAGCTGAATTCTTCTAAGTGTCGACACATCACCTTTGTGTCGACACAACTTCTTGTGTTGAATCTGTTAAGTGTCGACACTACTTCTTGGTGTCGACACATAGTCTTCTATGTTGATTCTTGCTGAGTGTCGACACAGCTCCTTGTGTCGACACACCTTCTTCTTGTTGAGACTTCAGCTGAGTGTCGACACATTCCTTTAGTGTCGATACTTGTACTTAGAATAATTTTGTTGATCTTTCTGATCTTTGCTAAGTGTCGACACAGCTCCTTGTGTCGACACTTTCTTCAAGTGTAGAGTCTTTAGCTGAGTGTCGACACATTGTTCTAGGTGTCGACACATACTTCAAATGCTGACTCTTCTGTTGAGTGTCGACACATTGTGCTGGGTGTCGACACTTACTTCAAGTGCTGACTCTTCTGCTTAGTGTCGACACATTGTGTTGAGTGTCGACACTTGTACTTGGTCTCTGCAGACTTTTGCTGAGTGTCGACACAGCTCCAAGTGTCGACATTTTCTGGTGTAGACTCAGCTTCACTGGGTGTCGACACAGCTCCTTATGTCGACACTTTCTGTCTGGTGTCGACTCTGCATCCCAGGTGTCGACACAATGACTCCAAGTGTCGACACTGCTTGTCTGGGTGTCGACACAAGCTTTCTTGAGTGTCGACACTTTCCCTCTGGGTGTCGACACATGGACTTAGAAACGTTTTGCTTCAGTCCAGTGATTACTTAACCTGCACAAGTAAACTCAACATACATCAAATACATTATGATGTATATCATTGAGTTGGGTAAGGCTTCTTCAAATCAGGTACATTTGACCAATGTACCCAACACATGTTTTGGTCACCTAACAAGTATTTTCCACACAACGTAAAAAGGATGATTTCTTATATTATTATAAATCTAGAATGCATATAGGAGATCATCATAAGTAAACTAAAGTATTTTCCGCCGCGTATAAATACACGTTTTGATCCGTAATACCGCGGGATACGGCCGCAAACTAAACGGTTTTCTTGCATACAACCGATGGTTTTCAACTACTAAAGTAGCGTCGAGGGTTTGTCTGAGCGTGTGCAGTTATCCCCTGCACGACGTGGCATCATAACACATAGTTCCTCTAACTCTGATATGATGTACTCATTGAGGAAATGCGGGTTGTGACAGTTGGTATCAGAGCCAGGTTTGCTTGACAATTGGTCGGGCAAACTTGCCTGTTTGTAATCATATTAAGCATCATATCATACACACACCGAGGTGCCATCAGTATGTCTTGGCCGAAGCACGCACACTACACTCATGGCATGAACAGAAGTATACGAGGCATATTATGTAGTATGTGATGCATAATATGTGGTTGTATATGGATCCCCCATAGGGGCAACATGTGCGGGTTATGTAGTATGGGATGCATAACCTTACCACATGGATGCGACTAGCATGTTTTCTTTTATTCGTTGCATGCAATGTTATGTAGTATGGGATGCATAGCATTGTGATGCGTACGACCGCTCATGGCATGCATTAAGGCCGTTTCTAGAATGCATAGCACAGCACGCATAACATAACATTGCATGAGCACAACGTGCCAAGCTAAAGATCTACATGATGACACCTGTACACACATGGTTTTGGGTCAAAGACAGTCATGCATTCATTGGTTAGGCACAAGTTAGTGGGATGACGGTGAGTCATCTAGGCTAGACATAACATCATTCTCAAACTTCCAGAGCAAGTTAGCAGTTGATGTTCATATCTATACATGTATGGTCTGTACATAGCAGGTGTGTGTTTTGTTGGATTTGAGCTTGATGAGGGTGAACATGTTTATAGATGTCGAAGAGTCCAGTGATAAGGCAGACTTCCCAATCCGAGGGCGAGTCTTCGGGCGCGCAAAACAATGCCCTGATGGATAGCCTACGACAAAGTAATGAGGCTCTGACTAGGCAAGTGCAGGAAGTGCAGTCCCAGCTCCAAGCTATGTCATCAGCGATGTCTGGGCTGGCACCAAGAATGCAAGAGACTGTCAGAGGCCCCACTATTTCTAATCCTTCTGTGGCATTGATACCCCCAATTGTGGTTCCTACTACGATGACTTTTATCTCGCAGTTTCAGCGACTTGGACCACCTACCTATGATGGAAAAGCGGATTTTGTGATCTTGGATGATTGGGTGATCACGTTGGAAGAGATGTTTGTCTATTCTGGCATTACCGATGACCAGAAGGTGATGCTTGCCGCCTATCAACAAAAAGGGTTAGCTAAAAGTTGGTGGTTGCGAGAAAAGGAAAGCTTAGTGCCGGGATGTTCATGGGAAGTCTTCAAAGAAATGTTACGACGCAAGTTTCTGCCGTCAGTGGAAAGGGATCGCCTGATGAATGATTTTTTGTACCTGAAGCAGAGGAAACTCACAGTTAGTGAGTATGAAATTGAGTTTAGTAAGCTAAGTCGGTTCGCTCCGGGCTTGGTGACTACGGAAGCTGACCGAGTGAAAAAATTTATTGGCGGACTCCGCAGCGACGTTCAGCAGTTCGCAAGTGCTTATGGAGCGATGAGTTATACTAGTGTGGTTGAGGCTGCTTTGAAGGTTGAAGCGATAGACAATGCAAAACAAAGAGGGCAGTTGATGAGGCAGGACAAAAGAAAGCTCGTGGAAGGGAAAAGCTCCCAAGAAGCTTCTGGGAGAAAGAAGAATAAGGAGACGTGTAGCTTCTGTGGCCGAGCAGGTCACTCGTTTGAGTGATGTTTCAAGTGATTGGGCATGCAGAAGAAGGAGCAGGTGCACGCCATTCAGGGTGCGCCAACCAGAGGCTTGGAGTGTACAAGTTGTGGGGGAAGAGGTCATGATGTGGGCCACTGCTGGGTCAAAGACAAGGTGTGCTTTCAGTGTGGCAAACAGGGACATCTCAAGGCAAGGTGCCCACAAAACCAGCCTGTGCTGCAGCCAATGCCACTCTAGGCTTTGCCTCCGCCTCCGCGTTTGGACAAAGGAAAGGGGAAGTTAAATGTGATCTCTTCAGAGGAAGCTCAGATTTCACCGCAGGTTATCTCAGGTTCGCTTCCTTCCTCTGGTTCACATTTTGTTTATGACTCTTACGCGTAGTTCTTAGCTACATATGTACCCTTATAGGAAACTTTAAGGTAAAGAACCGTTGGGCGCGTGTTCTCTTCGATTCTAGCGCGACGCATTCATTTGTGGCTCGAACCTTTCTGGATCGGTATCATTTGACACCAGATCGAGTGGGGAAGGCCTTTTTGGTGAAGTTTCCTTCCGGTGCTTCTGTGGTTGCAGATTGGGGTCTTCTTGATTGTCCCATTTTGTTGGGGGATTTCTTAGTGAAGGCTGATTTCAAGGTGATCGATTTGGAAGATTTTGACGTCATCTTGGGCATGGACTGGTTATCCTGCTATGACGTCGTCATCCAGTGCAAAGGAAAGCGCATGGATTTTATCAAGGACAATGGTCAGCCGGGAAGTGTTTATGGTGATTCATGCCAGGATTCTCTAGGGATTTCAGCGGTATGTGTCCGGACGTTGTTTGTTTCCGACTGTTTTGCTTGTCTAGTTTCAGTTGCGGGGACTAGTGCTGTTTTGCCACGTTTGGAGGAGATTTCTTTTGTGCGTGAATTTCCAGATATTTTTCCTACTGATCTTCCTGGTCTTCCACCTGATCGTGATGTCGAGTTTGTCATTGATTTGGAGCCGGGTACGCGGCCTATTGCGAAAGCGCCGTACAGAATGGCCCCGCGTGAGCTAGCAGAGTTGCGTACACAGCTGGATGACCTATTGGCAAAGGGGTTTATCAGGCCAAGTTCATCACCTTGGGGTGCACCGGTGTTATTTGTAAAGACGAAAGATGGGTCGATGCGGATTTGCATCGATTACCGGGAATTGAACAAGGTGATTATTAAAAACAAGTACCCACTGCCAAGAATTGATGATTTGTTTGATCAACTGCGTGGTAGTTCAGTATTTTCGAAGATTGATCTCCGCTCGGGCTATCATCAGCTAAAGGTTCGGGAGTCTGATATTCCGCGGACTGCGTTTCGATCGAGGCATGGCCATTTTGAATTTCTTGTGATGTCGTTTGGTTTGACCAACGCACCATCAGCCTTCATGGATATGATGAACCGAGTGTTCAAGGACTACTTGGATAGGTTTGTGGTGGTTTTTATTGACGACATTCTCGTCTACTCCCGTAGTGCTGAGGAGCATGAACAGCATCTACGATTGGTATCGGCCACTTTGTGAGACCAAAAGTTATTCGCCAAGCTAAGCAAATGCGAGTTTTGGTTGCCCCAGGTTGCATTTCTGGGTCATGTCATTAATCAACATGGAATTTCAGTGGATCCCGAAAAGATTGCTGCAGTCATGGAGTGGAGGAGACCGGAGACACCCAAGGAGATTCAGAGCTTCTTGGGATTGGCCGGCTATTATCGCCGATTTGTCGAAGGTTTTGCTACGTTGGCTGCACCATTGACTCGCTTAACCCAGAATAATGTGGCGTCTGATTGGAATGACAAGTGTGAGGCATCATTCCTTGAACTCAAGAACAGGTTATGTACCGTTCCTGTGTTGATATTACCGACATAAGGGATAGATTATGACATTTTTGTGGATGCGTCGCACGTTGGACTTGGATGTGTTTTAATGCAAGACAAAAAGGTGATTGCGTATGGGTCTCGGCAGTTGAAAAGTCATGAAAAGAACTACCCGACGCATGATTTGGAGTTCGCAGCAGTGATATTTGCATTGAAGTTGTGGAGACACTTACTTTACGGCGCGCAGTGTAAAATCTTTACGGATCATAAAAGTTTGAAGTACGTCTTCACGCAAAAGGAACTTAATCTGCGCCAACGGCGATGACTTGAATATGTAGCTGATTATGATGTGGACATTCAGTATCATCCCGGGAAAGCTAATGTTGTGGCCGATGCTTTGAGTTGGAAAACAGGTAAATTATTTCATCTTTCAGCCGACCGTCTAGTGGAGGAATATCTATTGATGGATATTGTCGTGGGAAGATATGAACCACAAAGTCATTCAGCAGTAGAAGAACCTTCATGGATGGTGCTTGCAAGACAACATCAAAAGGATGATCCTGATCTTTTACATTTATTTCTTTGGACTGAAAATGGTGAATTACCGAATTTTTCTATTGATGATGGGGGCACGTTAAAGTATCGCGGTCGATTTTGTATCCCCGCAGTTGGAGACATTCGCGAGATGGTGTGCCTGGAAGCACATGGCTCAAGTATGGCCTACCATCCCGACTCAACTAAAATGTACCGTGATTTGAAACAAATTGTTTGGTGGTATGGAATGAAAAGAGATATAGCGCAATTTGTATCTGAATGTCTTACCTGCAAGCGGGTGAAAGCTGAGCATGGGAGGCCTAGTAGCAAGTTGACACCATTGGAGATTCCAACATGGAAGTGGGAAAGCATTTCAATGGATTTTATTACAGGCTTACCAAGATCTCCACGAGGACATGGCTCCGTATGGGTGATCGTGGATAGGTTGACCAAGTGTGCTCACTTCATACCATTTAAGGTCAACTACCCGATGAAGACAATAGCGGAGCTATATTTGAACGAGATCATCCGACTGCATGGTGTGCCAGTCAATAACATTTCAGACCGGGATTCCCGATTTACTTCTCATTTCTGGAAGAGTCTACAAGAGGGTTTGGGGACGGATTTGAGGTATTCCACTGCTTACCACCCTCAGATGAATGGCCAAACGGAACGAGTAAATCAAATCATGGAAGATATGATTCAATGCTATATTCTTGAGTATGGTGGAGCATGGGATGAACGTTTGCGGCTTATGGAATTCGCATATAATAACAGCTATCAAGAAAGCTTGCAAATGGCTCCGTTCGAAGCTTTATATGGGCGACGATGTCGGACTCCCCTATTTTGGGCTGAGGTTGGCGAGCGGCCTTTGTTGGGCCCAGAGGCGCTCGAGGACATGGAAGTTGCCGTACGACTTATTCGGGAGAAGTTCCGGATCGCCCAAGAGCGATACGAAAAGTATGTGAAAGATATAGTACCTAAACACCTAGAGGGGGGGGGGGGGGGGGGGGTGAATAGGTGACCAAATTCTGTTTAACTTTTTATGAAAGCAATCAGTTTTTAACACAGATTTATATCTACTATTGCACAGCAATCACACAGCATTCACAGCAAACCACAGCACACAGAAGACACACAGTTTTATAGTGGTTCCCCAAGGTTTGGGTACATCCACTTTCCCCCTTCGCCTATCTAGCACTGTACTAGATTCGGCACAACTTCTCCACTATCTCAGAACCCAAAATAGGTTCCTACACCTCAGGCCCAAGGCCCTACAACGCAGCTTCTTCACAAAGCCTACACTCAGCCATAAAGGCCTACACTCAGCCACCAAGGCCTACACTCAGCCACCAAGGCCTACACTCAGAGATTTCAATCTCCTACACTCAGGCTCTCAAGCCCTACACTCAGCTTTTATAATTACAGGCTTACAAGACTCAGATCCAAAGGATCCTACAAGATAAAATGAATACAAAATTGTGACTCAACAACTCAGAGAAAAGAGAGAGAAGAGTTGTGAGTTTCTTGATGAGTTCTTGGAAGAACTCAGCTGAAATCAATTTGACTTAGCTTTCTTCAAAGCTTCTTGAAAGTAGAACTCAATAAGATTGACTCCTTCTGCAGTTGATCCTTGATCTCTGCTACTTAAGATTTAGAGTGAATCTGAACCCTTCTTCTCAGCCTGGTTCCAGCGGCTGATTTCTTGGATGGAGCTCTCTCTCTCCAACTTCTTAGATCTTCACTTGATAGCTAGATCTTCTTTTAATCTGAACTTGGACTTGTGTTCAATCAATCTCTTCAACAACAGTTTCTGTAGACTGTATAAGCCTATTTATAGGCCTTCTTCATGGTAACCGGCTGGTCCGGTCCATAACTGAATTCTGAAAACTCTGACAGGTGCTGTAGACCGGCTGGAATGGCAGCTTTCAAGTCATCCAGTCAGTTCTTGAAAATTCTGTAATTGTCTCCAAGTGTCGAGACTGTCTGTCTTTAAGTGTCGACACTTATAGACCAAGTGTCGACACATGTTGTCTAAGTGTCGACACTAGCCTACAAGGTGTCGACACAACTTCTTGTGTTGTAGATTTTATATCTCGACACTACTTCTTCTTCATGTGTTGACACTGAAATTGAGTGTCGACACAAGTACTTGTACTTCAGTATTTTGCTGAATTCTTCTAAGTGTCGACACAACACCTTTGTGTCGACACATCTTCATGTGTTGAATCTATTAAGTGTCGACACTGCTTTTTGGTGTCAACACATGTCTTCAGTGTTGATACTTGCTGAGTGTCGACACATTGCTCAGGGTGTCGACACATTCTTCTTCTATCGAGACTCTGGCTAAGTGTCGACACATTCCCTTGGTGTCGACACTTGTACTTAGAATATTTTGTTGAACTTTGCTGTTCTTTGCTAAGTGTCGACACAGCTCCTTGTGTCGACACTTTCTTCAAGTGTTGAGTCTTCAGCTGAGTGTCGACACATTCTTTCTTGTGTCGACACTTTCTTCAAGTGTTGACTCTTCTGTTGAGTGTCGACACATTGTTCTGGGTGTCGACACTTGTACTTAGTCTCTGCTGACTTTTGCTGAGTGTCGACACATCCTCCAAGTGTCGACACTTTCTGGTGTAGACACAGTTTCACTGGGTGTCGACACAACTGCTATGTGTCGACACTGCTTTACTGCACTTTTCTTCACTGAGTGTCGACACAGCTCCTTGTGTCGACACTTTCTGTCTGGTGTCGACTCAGCATCCCTGGTGTCGACACAAATACTCCAATGTGTCGACACTGCTTGCCTGGGTGTCGACACAAGTCTTCTTAAGTGTCGACACATTGCTCCTTGGTGTCGACACATGGACTTAGAAACTTTTTCTTCTTTCCTGCAAATACTTAACCTGCACAAGTAAACTCAAAACACATCAAATACATTTTGATGTATATCATTGAGTTGGGTGAGGCTTCTTCAAATCAGGTACATTTGAACCAATGTACCCAACAATCTCCCCCTATTTGGAGAAGTCATAACCCTTAGTCAATGATATACACCATTCATAATAAAATTACAAAATGATGTAAAGCAGGATTATATATAGCAGGACAAACATAAACATGTATCAATCAAACATGTATACATAGACATCATCACAGAACAAATATGAAATAGATTTAACATATAACACATTGTTCTAATATCTGTCATATTCATATTCAAAAGTTTACAAAATGTTTTACATCAAAAAGATTACATAGTAAACTTTAAGAAAATTCTAATTCTATTTCTGTTCAGGCTCTTTGATCACTATTCCTTTTCCAGCTTGTACTTTGGCTTGAACAGGAGCTTCAGCAACCTCAGCATCAGCAGGCTTCTTGTCTTTCAGATCTTTCTTCTTTAGCTCTTCTGCTTTAATCTTTTGCCTTTCAAAATAATGATAAGGCTTGGGAAAGTACTTGCTAGGCTCCAGAGCAGTAGGAGGTAGCTTTCCCATCTTGGCCTTTCTTCTGTATTGGACTATAGCCTCCTACCTTGACTCATGCTTTCTCCATTCAGCCTAAGAAAACCACTTGTTCCTGTCATGAATGTTATCTTTTGCAGCTTTCCATGCAGTCAAAATAATGTTCCTAGAGGTGGGGCTCCACTGCTCAAAGTCAGGTCTTTGTTCAGCTTGCTCCCTGAACCTCTTTTTAGACAATCTAGTCTCTTCTTCTTTCTGCATAGCTTCTTGCATGGCTTCAGAGAGTGGCTGAACAACTTTTTCTATAATGACATTGTCCTTGCCCCCAGGTGGGCTATACATGGACTGTATGTCAGCATGAATCATGTCAAAATCTGGAGGAGGGTAGATTACTTGAGCCACTTCAGGTTGCTCCCCTCCTAGATATGCAGGATGTATTCCAGATTCAGCAACATTATCATCATCACAAAGAGGAGGATATCCAAGAGTTGCTCTGATGGAATTAGATATCCACTTAGCATGATCAGAGCTGGCCTTGACTAACACTCTCTCCCCCTTTATGACTTCTCTTTCTATATGATCTCTGACATCATCTTTCTGAAATCTCACTTGATTATCCAAATAATTAACTCCATCTTTAAAGAAAGGTTTTAACCTTTGGAGTTTGTCAGTTATCAACTTTTGAGAATCTTGAATGACAGTCTTAACAGCAGTGATTTCTTCTAGGAATACTTTGTCAAATTCTACTTTAGCAGCAGCAGTAGAAGTAGGCAAGCCAGCAACCATGTTCTTCATCTCTGTAACAATTGCATTATGGGAAGCAGTTAAGTTATCATTCATTCTGATTTGATTTTCAAGTACATACCCTTGCTTCTGTGCAATGTCATCTACTTGAACTTTAATCTTTTCTTGATGTGTAGCAAGATAGACTACTGCATTCCCTCCCTTGTGGAAGCAGTCTGTCATTTCCTTCTTATTAAGATTCATCTCAAATCTTATGGACTTAATATCCCGGGCAAGATCAAACTGTAGTGATTTGTGTCCCTCATCCACATAAGTTTCTATGGCTTTTCTGTGTTCATCCAGTTTAATCTGCATAGCAACCATCAGTGCACTATAATCAACAGTTGGTGCTGGCTGTGATATAGGCTGTGGAGCAACAGTTTGCAAAGCCTTTTTATAACTTTGGCTCCTTCTTCTAAATACTTGAAATTTTCTTTTCTTAGCCCTTGAAGTCTCCTCATCTTTAGAAGCAGAGGTGCTGGCAATCTCTACCCTCTCCTTAGGTAGCTCCTCAATAGTTTGTTTTTTTCTCATGCTCATGCCTTGTAGGTTCTGCAACAATGGGCACTTGCTCCCCCTCAACTAGAGCATTTTCCTCTTCAGCAGCAGCATTGTCCTTGTCAAAGTCTTGTTGATCCAGATTTAGAAATAAATCTTCCATTGTAAATTCTTGTGGAGAATGAGCTGGAGAAATTCTTGGCTCATCTACCACTGGATCAGATACTAACTGAGCTGCAACAGATGTGTCCTCCATGACAACATCTGGGACTTGACTAGCAGTCTGTGGTTGCTGATAAACATCAGACAAATCAGTATCTTCTATAGGAAAAACCAAAGCATTAAGCTCAGTGATTACCTCTAGAATTGTGGTTGTAGCTTGCTCACTTTCAAGAGGATGGGGTTCTTCCACAACTAGTGGCTCCCCCTGGATGTGATCCTTGTGTATGGGGCTAGCTTGAGGTAGCTCCCCCTGGATTTCAGCAACATCTTGAGGAGCTGGAGACTTTACAGCAGTTCCAGTGTCTTCCTCATCAGGTGTGAAGATTGCTTGCTCTTCACTCCCAGAGCTGCTAGTTGACTCTTGAGCCACTGGGGCAACTTTCTTCTTCTTCTTTTGTAGAGTTACTTTCTCAGAAGTTATCTTCTCAGGGGTTGGCATCTCTTTAGACAACACCCTGTCCCATCTGGAGAATATCCTCATAGTCATTTTTCTCATATGGTTAATTTTGCTTCCAGCAGTTTGACCCATTACCTCTGGAATACTTCCAGCAAGGTAGAGACTTAAGATCCTGCCCAAATTGGGCTTCTTCAGGCTTTCCTTGATCTTTTCAAAAACTACTATAGACCAGTCAGTTTTCAGAGTGAAGATTATTCTGGTCATAATGCTGAACATATGGGCAGACACTCTGTCATGCCCTCTTGGCTTGCTCAATATCACTTTCCCAACAATTTCAGACAGGAATTTCCCCTGACTGTTCATTCCTTTTCTATTGAAAACTGAACCAGTCTTCATCTTAGAATCCAGACCACACCATGCCAATGCATCTCTGGTCCTGGAAGCAGTAATCTCTTCTTCTTCCTTAGTTCTTGGCAACTGAAGGACTTTTCTCAGACTTTTTGGTGACACCTTCACCTTTTCACCAAGGACCCTGGACTTGATCTTCAATACAGTGTCATCTACCTTAGCTCCATTGAGGAATTCCAAGACTTCCTTCTTCCAAATCTTTGTTGGCTCTAAAACAAGATATTTTAACCCTGAGTCGGCAACTAGGGTTACTACAGTCTTGATCTCCAGGTCTGCATCATCAAAAGCATTGCGCACCAGCTCGTTGCCTTCGTTGACGTTCTCCTCAAGCTTTGGCGCCATTAGGGTTTGAAAAATTTGACTGGAGAGAAGAGAGGTGTCGACACACAAGTTTGGTCTCGAAACTTTTGAAAGCGTGTCGACAGACTAAGGTAAAATCCTATTTATACCTTTCTATGTTTGAAGATGAAAAGGCGGGCAGCTAACTTAAATTATGTCGACACAGGCGATAAGTGTCGACACTGACTTATAATGTCTCGACACATAAGTGTCGACATAAGTTTAGTCAACAGATTATATGTGTCGACACTTGTTTATGTGTCGACACCACTTATCTCGACACATAGTCGAGACTTTACTTAGATAATTCTGAGTAAACACTATGTGTCGACACCACCTTGGTTGTGTCGACACCAACTTGTCATGTGTCGACACTAACATTCTGAAGTGTCGACACTAACTTTCTAGATGTGTCGACACCTTTTCCCTGAAGTGTCGACACCACTTTTCTGTGTCGACACAGATATTTCTGTGTGTCGACACCTTTTGACTTAGCCATTTTTATAAACTTATTCTAAGTTTATCATACCTAGTTCAATTTTAAACTTATTGAACTTAGTTTCTTCTAGGGGCTTAGTATACATATCAGCTAATTGATTATCAGTTTTAACATATTCTAGTAAAATATCTTCTTTCTCTACATGCTCCCTAAGAAAATGATATTTTATCTCAATATGTTTAGTTCTACTATGGGAAACAGGATTATGTGCAATTGATATAGCACTTGTAGAATCACAAAAGAGTGGAGTTCTACTTACCTGAAATCCATAGTCCTCAAGCTGATGTTGTATCCACAGAAGTTGAGCACAACAACTTCCTGCAGCCACATACTCTGATTCTGCAGTGGAGATAGCCACACTTGTTTGCTTTTTGCTACTCCATGAAATCAGTCTTCCACCTAGGAATTGACAGGTTCCAGTTGTGCTTTTTCTGTCTTCTTTGCATCCTGCAAAGTCTGCATCTGAATAACCTGTTAGTTCAAAATCCCCATTCCTAGGGTACCAGAGGCCTAGATAAGGAGTGCCCTTTAGATATCTCAATATCCTTTTGACTACTGTCAAATGAGACTCTTTAGGGCAGGCTTGATACCTTGCACATACACATGTAGCATACATGATATCTGGTCTACTTGCAGTCAAGTATAATAGGGAGCCAACTATCCCTCTATACAAGGTTTCATCTACAGGTTTCCCTGCATCATCCTTGCTAAGAGACATACTTGACCCCATAGGAGTCTTCATGGTACTGGATGAATCCATACCATACTTCCTTATGAGTTCTAGGGTGAACTTGGACTGGCATATGGATAATCCATTCTCAGTCTGTCTTACTTAGAGACCCAAGAAGAACTTTAGCTCTCCCATACTACTCATCTCAAATTGACCTTGCATTAGTTTTGCAAACTTTTTGCAAAGGCTACTTTCAGTAGACCCAAATATAATGTCGTCTACATATATTTGGACTAGTATTACTTTGCCTCTAGATTCCCTAAGGAATAAAGTCTTGTCTATTTTCCCCCTTGTGAACTTATTCTCAATGAGGAAACTAGACAGGGTTTCATACTAAGCCCTAGGGGCTTGCTTTAACCCATATAAAGCTTTCCTAAGTCTATAGACATGATCAGGTAGAGTTGAATCAACAAAACCTGAGGGTTGTTCCACATAGACTTCTTCTTTAAGATTACCATTTAGAAATGCTGACTTAACATCCATTTGGTAAACTTTGAATCCTTGAAAGGTTGCATAGGCCAGGAACATCCTTATGGCTTCCAGTCTGGCTACTGGAGCAAAGGTTTGATCAAAATCAATACCTTCTTCCTTCCTATATCCTTTAGCAACCAATCTTGCTTTGTTCTTAATGATGACTCCTTGTTCATCCATCTTGTTCCTATAGATCCACTTGGTTCCAATTATATTGTGGTCTTTAGGTTTAGGAACAAGCTCCCAGACCTTGCACCTCTTGAACTGATTGAGTTCTTCTTGCATTGCCTCAATCCAAAGAGGGTCTTTGATGGCTTCTTCAAACTTCTTTGGTTCAACTTGGGATAGAAAGCTGGAGTAGATTGCTGCATTCAGGTTTCTGCTCCTTGTTTGTACCCCTTGTCTTGGATCACCAATGATTTGTTCAGCTGGATGATCTCTAAGATGCCTATTGGCTGGAGGCATCCTGACTTCAGGTTGAGCTTCTTCAACTTCTTCATCATGCTGTACTCCTTGAACTTCATCTGCATTTGGTACATGTAGTTCTCCCCGTAGACAACAACTACTATCTTCTAGTTGCTGTCTTGCAGTAGATTCTTCTTCTATAGTGAGCTTGTCCATATTCTTTGTTAAACCTGTGGGGCTACATACACTACTAGACAACTCATTGTTAATAAGCCTAGTTTCATCAAATACTACATGTACAGTCTCTTCTACAACTTGTGTAGTCAAGTTGTAGATCTATAAGCCTTACTATTATTGTCGTACCCAACAAAAATTCCATCTTGGGACTTGGCAGCAAACTTAGTCAAGTAAGACTTTCCATTATTAAGTATAAAGCACTTACAACCAAAGATCCTGAAGTAGGATAGGTTTGGTTTCCTGCCTTTCACAACCTCATAGGGGGTCTTGTTGAGGCTTTTAATTATGGTAGCCCTATTAATAACATGGCATGCAGTATTGACTGCTTCAGCCCAGAAATATTAATAGGGTCCTACCAGCCTCAATCAAGGTTCTATTCTTCCTCTCAGCAATGCCATTTTTCTGAGGTGTTCTTGGTGAAGAAAACTCTTGAAATATCCCAAATTCTTCACATAGTTTTGTCATGCTATCAGACTGAAACTCAGTACCATGGTCACTTCTTATTTTGACCACTGTACTATTTAGTTCATTCTGAATTTGTCTAACAAAGCTATAGAAGACACTAGGTGTTTCAGATTTCTGTCTTAGAAAGAACACCCAGGAAAACCTTGAGTAGTCATCTACAACTACAAAGGTATAGACCTTCCTACCTAGGCTGTGAACTGGCATTGGACCAAAGAGATCCATATGCAAGAGGTATAAACACCTCACAGCATCTTTGTTTTCAATGCTTCTAAAGGTGGATCTAGTCTGCTTGCCCTTTTGACAAGCTGAGCAAATACCATCTTTAATACACTTAACTTGAGGACCATTCCTCACTAACTCTTTGCTAAAGAGTTTGCCAATTGTCTTGTAGTTTAGATGGGCTAGCCTCTTGTGCCATTTGACACAATGAGAGACTTTCTCATCAGCTACAAGACACACTTGAGAACCATTGGTCTCACACATAATGTCTAGGCAGTAGACATTCCTCTTTCTATAACCTGTCAAAATGATCTCTTGATCATTTGATCTCTTGATATGACAACCATCCTTAACAAATGAGATGTCATATCCTACATCACTTAATTGACTTATACTAATTAGGTTGTGTTTCAAACCTTTAACATAAGCCACTTGAGTAATGGTAACTAAGTTACTAGAAATGTTACCAAACCCTTTGATGATTCCTTTTTCAGAACCACCAAAGGTGACTTTTGGACCATCCTTTATTGGTGTGTAGTCCTTTAGTAATTCCCTTGTTCCAGTCATATGTCTGGAACATCCACTGTCCAAGTACCATATTGGGGCATGGCCACTTGGACTCACCTGCAAAACAGATTAATGAACCTTAGAACCCAAAGAATTCTTGGGTCCTTGGTACTTGTTAGTTTGCATCCTGACAAGGCTACCTGCTGGTTTTCCAACATGCAGATTGCTACTCACTTTGGCACTAGCATTGTGCCAACAGTCCATTGCATAGTGGCCTACCTTGCCACAACACCAACACTCAAACTTATTGTACCTTTGCTTAGGTACTATCTTTGCTATTTTATCTACAGCAGACTTGTTGAGAGTTGGGGCTTTGCCCTTGGACTTGGACTTGGACTGAACAGTCCTTGCAGGTCTAGTAAACCCCAGTCCAGCTTTACCTTTGTGATGAATAAATTCATCAATTATGGGTAAAACAGACTTTGGTTTAGAAAACCTAGCAACTAAGTCCTTCTCCTTCTGAAGATTAATTTCCAGACTCTTGATTTGATCATTCTTAAATGATATAGTTCCCATTTGAATCACAGTTATGTGCTTCAATCTGGCTATCTCATTAAGCTTTTGATCAAACAACTTCTCAAAATCAGTTGCAGCAGCTTTGAGAATAGCAATTTCCTTTGCCTGACCTTTGACTAGGGACTTGCTCTTCTTATAAGCTTGCAACAGAACTCTATATTCATCTATCAACTGATGAATATCTTCTTCAGACTCAGATGCACTCTCATCATTTGATGAGGATGAATCTGATTCTGTATTGGCACAAGAAACTGAACTTAAAGTTGAACTTTGTACCTTACTAGGTCCTGGCTGCTCCAGGATTTTGTCACTTTCTGTCAATGCCATTAGTCCTTGGCACTGACAGTCTTCTTGTTCATATATAGAATTCATAATCTGCATGAACTCTTCTTCTTCTTCCTCAGCAAACAGTCCTATATATGCCTCAACATCTGACTCAGTTTCTGATGAAGAGATATCTGACAGGCTCTTGTCCTTTTTGGCAACAAAAGACTTCTCCTTCTTGCCCTTGTATTGAGTCCTTTTCTTGTCACTAGACTCCTTCCTCATTTCTGGATAGTCTGCAATGACATGTCCTTGTCTATTACAACAATAGCACACAATTTTTGATAGTGTAGCTTTGCTAGACTTGGACTTTTTCCTGTCTTTCTTTGAAGACTTCTTATTCTGATAATAGTCTTCCTTTCCCTGTGAAGTAGATGGCCTTGTCCTCCATTGTTTCTTCTTTAAGAACTTCTGGAAATGTCTTGTAAAGGCAGCAAAGTCCTCATCACTTTCACTGCTCTCAGACTTTCTGCTTACTGACTCATCTGACTCAGATTCAGCTGCTTTTGGTGGTGGAGAAGGTGACTTACTTCTGTACTTTCTGGGGGCTTCTGTCTTGAAGGCCACTGTACTTTCTTTGTGTTCACTTCTTGTTGATTTCTCCTCTTCTTTCCTCACCATTAACTGCATTTCATAGGACAACAGTTTGCCAAACAGTGTTGGTGGAGGAATTTCTCTCAGCTTTGCCATTTCCCTGATGACACAGATCTTGGTGTCCCAATCTTTTGTTAGGGACCTTAGAAACTTATCATTGAGTTCATAATTACTGAACTCTCTGCCATAGGACATGTGCTCATTCACTATCCTGTAGAACTTTTTATAGCACTCAGTTATGCTATCAGCTTTTCCTTATCTAAAACTTTCATACTCTTGATTTAGCAAGGATTTTCTGTCTTGCCTTACTTCTTCAGAACCCTCCATATACACAATAAGAGTATCCCACATCTCTTTGGCTGTCTTACAGTGTATTAGATTCTGAAAAGTTGCATCATCTATGACACTCACTATAATGTTTTGAGCCCTTTTGTCCATGGTGGCTAGAACAATTTCATCCTTTGTCATTTCAGAGAAATCCTTTGGTGTTCTCTAATTTGCATCTAATACTGACACCTTCATGGGCACATATGTCCCTTCCTTTACTGTGATATAAATCCTAGGGTCTGAGGCTTCCATAAAAAGTCTCACCCTTTCCTTCCAGATCCCAAAGATCTCTTTCCTACATATGGGTAACTTCATGGATCCCAATTCCTTGTGATTCTCAGTGGAACCCATGGTTCTTGATTTTCTTGATTCTGTACTTTGACTTAGACTGAATCTGCCAACAGGATCTACTCAGATAGTTATGTCCCTTTTTGAGTAACCTCGCTTTGATACCACTTGAAAGATATAGTACCTAAACACCTAGAGGGGGGGGGGGGTGAATAGGTGCCAAATTCTGTTTAACTTTTTATGGCAGCAATCAGTTTTTAACACAGATTTATATCTACTATTGCACATCAATCACACAGCATTCACAGCAAACCACAGCACACAGAAGACACACAGTTTTATAGTGGTTCCCCAAGATTTGGGTACATCCACTTTCCACCTTCGCCTATCTAGCAGTGTACTAGATTCGGCACAACTTCTCCACTATCTCAGAACCCAAAACAGGTTCCTACACCTCAGGCCCAAGGCCCTACAACTCAGCTTCTTCACAAAGCCTACACTCAGCCACAAAGGCCTACACTCAGCCACCAAGGCCTACACTCAGCCACCAAGACCTACACTCAGAGATTTCAATCTCCTACACTCAGGCTCTCAAGCCCTACACTCAGCCTTTATAATTACAGGCTTACAAGACTCAGATACGAAGGATCCTACAAGATAAAATGAATACAAAACTGTGACTCAACAACTCAGAGAAAAGAGAGAGAAGAGTTGTGAGTTTCTTGATGAGTTCTTGGAAGAACTCAGCTGAAATCAATCTGACTTAGCTTTATTCAAAGCTTCTTGAAAGTAGAACTCAATAAGATTGACTCCTTCTGCAGTTGATCCTTGATCTCTGCTACTTAAGATTCAGAGTGAATCTGAACCCTTCTTCTCAGCCTGGTTCCAGCGGCTGATTTCTTGGATGGAGCTCTCTCTCTCCAACTTCTTAGATCTTCACTTGATAGCTAGATCTTCTTTTAATCTGAACTTGGACTTGTGTTCAATCAATCTCTTCAACAACAGTTTCTGTAGACTGTATAAGCCTATTTATAGGCCTTCTTCATGGTAACCGGCTGGTCCGGTCCATAACTGAATTCTGACAACTCTGACAGGTGCTGTAGACCGGCTGGAATGGCAGCTGTCAAGTCATCCAGTCAGTTCTTGAAAATTCTGTAACTGTCTCCAAGTGTCGAGACTGTTTGTCTTTAAGTGTCGACACTTATAGACCAAGTGTCGACACATGTTGTCTAAGTGTCGACACTAGCCTACAAGGTGTCGACATAACTCCTTGTGTTGTAGATTTTATATCTCGACACTACTTCTTCTTCATGTGTCGACACTGAAATTGAGTGTCGACACAAGTACTTGTACTTCAGTATTTTGCTGAATTCTTCTAAGTGTCGACACAACACCTTTGTGTCGACACATCTTCATGTGTTGAATCTGTTAAGTGTCGACACTGCTTCTTGGTGTCGACACATGTCTTCAGTGTTGATACTTGCTGAGTGTCGACACATTGCTCAGGGTGTCGACACATTCTTCTTCTGTCGAGACTCTGGCTAAGTGTCGACACATTCCCTTGGTGTCGACACTTATACTTAGAATATTTTGTTGAACTTTGCTGTTCTTTGCTAAGTGTCGACACAGCTCCTTGTGTCGACACTTTCTTCAAGTGTTGAGTCTTCAACCGAGTGTCGACACATTCTTTCTTGTGTCGACACTTTCTTCAAGTGTTGACTCTTCTGTTGAGTGTCGACACATTGTTCTGGGTGTCGACACTTGTACTTAGTCTCTGCTGACTTTTGCTGAGTGTCGACACATCCTCCAAGTGTCGACACTTTCTGGTGTAGACACAGTTTCACTGGGTGTCGTCACAACTACTATGTGTCGACACTGCTTTACTGCACTTTTCTTCACTGAGTGTCGACACAGCTACTTGTGTCGACACTTTCTGTCTGTTGTCGACTCAGCATCCCTGGTGTCGACACAAATACTCCAATGTGTCGACACAAGTCTTCTTAAGTGTCGACACATTGCTCCTTGGTGTCGACACATGGACTTAGAAACTTTTTCTTCTTTCCTGCAAATACTTAACCTGCACAAGTAAACTCAAAACACATCAAATACATTTTGATGTATATCATTGAGTCGGGTGAGGCTTCTTCAAATCAGGTACATTTGAACCAATGTACCCAACAGTATGCCAACCGGCAAAAGGTCAGAGTTAGAGTTTGCAGTGGGGGATTTCATCTTCCTGAAAGTCTCCCCAATGGTTGGAATTAAAAGGTTTGGAAAAGAGCGCAAGTTGGACCCAAGATTTGTGGGTCCCTTTAAGATTCTTGCGCGGGTTGGTGCATCCACTTACAAAGTAGAATTACCCGTGAACTTTCCTGGTGTTCACGACGTGTTTTATGTTAGCCAACTTCGCAAGTGTGTGCGGAATGATAAGCAAGTTTTGGATATGGTGTCACAGTTGGCGCCAAACCTTTCTTATGTGGAGATGCCCATCTGTATTTTGGACACCCAAGATCGCGTGTTGCGGAAAAAAAAGATTCCTCTGGTCAAGGTGCTATGGAAAAATCAGAATGTGGAAAGCGCGACGTGAGAGCTCGAGTCAACGATGAGGGAGGCTCACCCTCAGTTGTTCCTGTAAATAAGTTGGTATGTGAATTGTTGTTTTTGTTTGATTACTCATTTGATGTCTATAATCTTTATTGAAAAGTTTCGAGGCGAAACTTTTTGTTAGGGGGGAGTGACTGTAACGTCCCGTATTTTTTTCAGTTGAATGATTGCATACGCTTGATGGACGTTACATTGGCTTTGACCGTTGTTCGAGCATGGTTTTCACACGGGCTTTCGAGTGGCTGTTTTGGTAGCCTAGTTACACGATTCCCCAGCAAGCCGGAGTCCAATTTGGGGACTCGGTGAGGCCTCTTAGGGAATGCTTGCACTTTTTCGAGCCCGGGTAAGGTTGCTCAAAACAGGTTGCTTGTATGGAAGATGTGGTGTGGGGTAAAAAGTCCTTAAGGAAGAAATGGTCTAGGACGAAACAGAAACACTTTTCAAAACAGTGAAAAATGGTCATTTTTTTAGTGACACGGCCTAGGACACAGGCGTGTCCCAGGGCGTGTCTAGCTCGGGATGCGATTTGGCTTTGTGGTCATTGAACTTCGTTCGACGAAGTTGCGGAAGGAACACACCCCACGACACGGGCATGTCGGGGCGTGACCCAGGGCGTGACCTGGGGCGTGACCTCCTTGACTCGACGAATTTTCTTGCGGCAAGTTGAGCTCGATGAATGGGGTACACGCTCCGTGACACGAGCGTGTCACGGGCCGTGTCCTGCTATGTCGAGTGTCGAGTGTCAAGTGTCGAGTGTCGGGTGTCGAGAGAGGGGACACGGTCTGTGACACGGGCATGGCACAAGGCGTGTCCAGCTTTGTCGAAGTGTCGACACTTTTGGTCGACGATATGTCGAAACATGGGTTACATGCCCTAGGTCACGGGTGTGACCGACCCATCACGGGCGTGTACCTGGCCGTGTACCTTGTGAATAAACTAGAAATTGTCGGAGTCTGCGCCGCTTAAGGTACACACCCTGTGACACGAGCGTGTCACAGGGCGTGACAGGGCCGAAAATCAATTTTTTCCAGTTTTTTTGTGCCGTTCATTTCTTTGATTCTGGATCAAATGGTCCAGCTCTGTTCTGGAGGAATTAAGGCCGAAAAAGAGATTCCTCCTCCTCATTTCACCTTCTTCTTTATTCTCATAGTGAAAGCAAGGGAGAAAAGCTAAGGAAAGGGAAGGAGAAAAAGAGGAGCAGCCATCGCGGTGTCATCTCGGTTCAGGCAAGCGGTGTTCTTCACCCTTGCCAATCTTGTTTTCTTGTTCTTTGATTATGCAACTTTAGCTAGTTTTCCCCTTTCAATTTTAATAGCTTGTTCTTCTTGTTTTGCACCTCACTTTTGTCTAAATTGGTTAGCCTTGTTACTCTACTATTGTTTAGGACTCACAAGCATAAATTATCTTGTCTTTCAAGAATTTCCCAAGCTAGATGCTTACCTATTGTTCATCTCATTTTTTTCGTGTTTTATCTTATATTTCTCTATTAGCTACCTTTCTTGTTCCTATGATTCGCGAGCTTGTTTTGTTTAATCGATGTTGTTACTTGTGGGGTTCACTTATGGTGAAGTAGAGACCCAAATTCTATCAAGTTTGACATAACTTAGGTAATTTGTAGTCATGAGTGAGGACAATGAAAGGAAACGGGTATAGCTTGGATTATGGTGAGTTTTGCGAGCAAATTGTGAACCATGGCAAGAGCTTTTGTGTGAGGGTTCGATAAGGGGTGGTGTGGTTTCAGCCTTGGTGGCCACCGGATTTTGTTTTATGGTGTAGAGCACCGTTTTGGCCCCGATTTGGGCTGGCTTTTATTGGTGCGTTCCACTTTAGGGCCGCCACCAAAAGACCCTTGCGGAATCGAACTTAACTGCTGCTTATGTTTCACTAGTATAATTATTTCTTATTATCAAGATGATGGAATGTGAGTATATGTATATTGCCTTTTTGCTCCTGCAGGTTGAGCAGGACTTGATGAAAACTTCATGCACTTGTTGCGTTACGTGTTGGGTTGGCAGTGTTTAACACTTATTTTCCACTCTGTTCTTTTCACTCGTTTACATGAAATGTCTACGGGGTCGGTAAGCCCCTTCATTATATTTGATGAACTTAATGCTCTATTTTGTGTAGCTTTGATGATTGCTGAGGTGTTCTTTCTTGAATGCCTCAGGTGCAGGTTGTAGCCGGCTGAGCGGCTAGTGCTTGGGTAGAGTCTCTTTGGAGCTAGCCGAGCTTACTTAGCGAGGTAGTTCTTTACTTTGGTGTACAGACATACATACGCCTCAATGGGTTCGTGTCAGCTTGTTGGCACCCATTGGTGGGTTTCTTTACTTGCTACATATGAATGCTAGACTGCTATTATGAATCATTTGAATGATATGTTGTCTACTTGCTCTTGGGAATTGTTTATGGTAGGTTGCATTAGGTATTTTGAAGCTAAACAAAACCTATTATTGTATAGCATTCATAACATGTTTTGGTCACCTAACAAGTATTTTCCACACAACGTAAAAAGGATGATTTCTTATATTATTATAAATCTAGAATGCATATAGGGGATCGTCATAAGTAAACTAAAGTATTTTCCGCCGCGTACAAACACACGTTTTGATCCCTAATGCCGCGGGATACGACCAACAAACTAAATGGTTTTCTTGCATACAACTGATGGTTTTCAACTACTAAAGTAGCGTCGAGGGTTTGCCTAAGCGTGTGCAGTTATCCCCTGCACGACGTGGCATCATAACACGTAGTTCCTCTTACTCTGATACGATGTACTCATTGAGGAAATGCGGGTTGTGACAAGGAAGCCCTGCGCCTTAGGCCCAGCAAGGAGTAACTGTAAATCGCCGCGAAGGCCCTCATAGAATCGGTTGGTCTTCCTCTCTTCTTCTGTAAACATAGAACCAGCATAATGACCCAACCGTGTGAACTCATGCAGATATTTGTCCACGCTTCTGGATCCCTGAATCAACCCAAGAAATTGATTCTCCATCTCCAACTTCTGAGCAGAGGGTACAAATCTGGCTAGGAACATTCTTGAAAATTCCTCCATCGGCACATACGCAAGTTGTCTTCCCACTAGAAGATGAAACTCCATCTCGTCCCACCACAACCTCGCTTCACCTTCCAAAAGAAAAGTCGCTATGGTGGTCTTCTGCCACTCCTCAGTTATTGTGGCCGTCAAGACCCTCTTTATGGAAGAGAGCCAGTCCTCAGCTTGAGTTGGCGTTCCAACCCCATTAAACTCGGAGGATTAAAGCCCATCGCATGCTTTAGCTGCCTCTCCGTAGTTCTTCTCGGCTCTACCAACTCCACTGCTGTGCGATCCACCACTCTCGGCTATGCCGCCCTAACCGGTTCTTGCTCATTCACAGGAGGTGCGCGATGCATTTGCCCTGTAGGTTGGGCATTTATCATTGCGAATACGGCCTCAGCCACCATCCTGATGGTTTCTGCTGAAGGAGGTGTGGTAGGCACGTCCCTTGGTGCACTACTTTCCGCTGATTGCGGACGCTCTGACCGACCAGCACCGCTCCTAGCTGCCTATAGTAGCAAAGACACACGATTAGACGACAAACAAATTGCTAAAAGCAATCATTGGAACACTCAGGTTCCACAAAACAAGTGTATTTTCCATTCCTAAGTGGACATTCATGGGTTCTTTTGATGTTATAACGATGACGCACACATGTGCTCACCACCCCTTAAAAGAATTCGCCCACGAATTCATTTAAGCCTGACCGTAACCAGAAGTCTGATACCAAATTGTAACACCCCCATCCGTCACATGGCATATAACAGAAGGTCCAGCTGGAACCCGACGCCATATACCACAGACAGTCGGAAGGGTTACCAAATGAAAATTCAAACCATCCAATTAAGACAACTCGTCCTACACAGAGCATTCTAGCGGAAGATTTAAAGTTGAAAGAACCCAAACTTAAAACCAATAAATATGAATGTTCACAGCTACAACTACAGGAATGAAACCCCAAATACACTGAAACGGGTACATGGCCTTATGGCCTTACAAATGTTCACTTAATATAACATGTCCTACATACATCGGCTCGCAGGCCGGCCACACATGATAAATGTAAAAACAACTATTCTACGGCCTTCTAGGGCCAGCACAACAACATGGGCTCCAGGATGCTATTTGGCGCTCGGCTCTGCAGCACCTGCAAGCACATACCACCGCACGGTGGCAAACAAGGCAACAGTCAGCTAAAAGCCAATCAAATTATAACGACCCCGCCCCTTACGCGGGACGGAGGTGCTCTTTCCCTGCATAGCATTAGTCCAATAAAACAATACAACACAATTATATTTTGCCACAGGTGTAGGCTGGCATGGACAAACACCCCGTGCACTCAGGGCACATTCATGGTGAAACCTGACCAATCAGTGCATTCACCACCACCCCCAGGATGGCAACAACATGTGAGCATTTATCCTATCTGACCACCGTCTAAGGCTCCGACTATGCCTACGGCCAGTGCCCGTTTTTGGATTTCTCACACCGTACCACATAGCCTAGGTCCAATTCCACTTGTCCGTTGCTCACGCCGCATATACAATTTAAGTCCTACGTGCGGGCCAAGCTTCTCTCGGATCCCAAAATTTTCCAAAACAATCTCATAACCCAGTTATGATCAAGGTCGGTTCCCAGACCGCCAAGTTAGCAGAACACGTTTCCGCTAAATTTTCCGGATGCGCCTTGAAGCTAACCTCCAAGGATCCCTGCTTCAATCTACCACATAGAAACCCGAAAAACCCAAAGCACGGAGTCTTCTCCGGCAAATCATAGCAAATGCAACATCACCGATCCAGACGGTACACGTCCGGGTAGGCTTCACACACCATGCCTATGCCCGTACTTACGATTCTGGACTCTATATGCAACACAAGGGGGACTATTCACATCAACCCCAAGGAACACCACGCACTCACCGCACACTCGCGGGAGCGGGATTCCCTATGTAGAAAGAAAGAGCTTCAAACGCTCAAGTTGAGAATCATTACCCTTGTAGTCCGTTTTGGCGCCATGGAAAAACTACGTGGACCGAACTCTTCGCAACGACCTTCCGTCCACGAATCCGCTCTCAGACTTCGAAACGGTGCTCCGGTGCTCCGCCGGCGGCCGGAAACCTCCTTCTTCTTCCTCTTCTCTCTCACCTTGGAAGGAGAAAGCTTTGGAGAGAAAATGAGGGATTAACCTCCTATTCCAGGCCTTAACAGAACAGGACCTCATCTGGGCCGTCGGATCTTAATTAAAGAAAATGAACGGCTCAGATCTGCACAAAATTCTCCAGACCTGGGCCGAACACGGCTTGGCACACGGCCGTGTCCCGGGCCGTGTGCCTCGATCCAGGCACGATCGTTGAACTGAGAGACGGATACGGGCCAAGACATGCCCGTGTCTCACTTGACACGCCCGTGTCTGGTTCCTCGACACGCCCGTGTTCGGGGGCGTGTCACACATAACCGCCACGGCAATGGACACGACCCAACTGCACACGGGTAGGGACACGGGTTGGCACACGCCCATGTCGGATGACACTCCCGTGTCATCCGGCCGTGTTCCTGGCCGTGTCCTTCTCGGGATGAAAACGGCCAAAAATCACCAGCCAGACATGGCCTTGGACACGCCCGTGGCCTAGGCCGTGTACCCCTATACAGGCACCAAAAACCCTTTTTCGCGACCGACTCGCACACAATATTCGGGGCGTTACAACTCGCCTACTCTCCAGGGGGTGGGGTATAAATATGAATCCCCCCTCCTTGGATTTTCCAATAAATAGGACTTCAGGGGTACAAGGTGAGGCACTGGAAATTCTCTGCAGGATACTCGCTTGCTCTCTTTTCAAGATACTAGCCAAGTCTTTGGATTCTTTTTCATTAAAGGTCAGGTCACGACCTTGCGACTTGTCATCAGCTAGTCTTCCTCGTACATAGTTCGACCATTTTTGGTTGAGAAGGGGCTGCTCCTTTCGAGCATCCGAGTACGTGGTGGGACCTTCCTGCCGCAACATCTGGGGTTCTGTTGGCCTTCATCCTTCATCCTAGTCTTCTGATCTAACCTTTGAGCCGGTAACATTAAGCAGCATTGGTCCGAATTTGAGCTTGTAAATTTTCCTGGCCCCAACTGATGGCGATGGTGATGGCGACGGTGATGACGACGGCCACCAGGACGGCCAACTTGGGAATGACTATGTTGAAGATGTGCCGGCAAAGGACGTGCGACGTCGTAGCGGTCATGGTTACAAGCTTCGCCCTCGCAACAAGACTCATATTTGATATTTTAGCTTTGGTGTGCTAATAGCCTTTTCATGATGGCTCTTTTTTAAAAAAACATTATTTAATTTCTGCATTTTCTTTATGTGGTGTGCCTTTAGCCACTTGTTATTTGCTTTGAGATGTAAGCCTATATAAGGCCTTGAACTTTTCATTTGATGGTAGAATTAATTGAAATCAAAATTTGGAATTTGCCAACCCTAAAATTTCCCTCTCTTCTTCTCTTAGCCGCCGCCCCCTCCCCTCTTTCTTCCTTCCTCCAAACCGCCGGCCTCAAGGCCATCTCCTCTCTCCCTCTTGGTCTCGGCCGCCCCCTTCTCTCTAGTGCTCGGCTACTCTCCTCTCCCTCTTGCTCACGGCCACCCGAGATCCTCTCTCTCCAAGGATACTTTGGCCCATGCATGAGAGGTTGTTTGCAAGGAAGAAGATAGGGGTTTCCTCCACGGCGTGAAGTGAAGGAGATTAGCACGTTCATCATCCGTAGCGCGCTTCCCGTGGACTTTCAACGGAGGAGCGATCAAACTTGGTGGATCCACGCATCACGGATCTACAAATCCGAGAGGGGTAACAAAAATTTCTACCAAGAGATTTCTTTCTCTAGATAGTTCTTGTGGTGGACGAATTTCTGCGTTATTTTCCGATTTGTTTTTCTTCGCGGTTAATCAAATAATAGATCGGTATTTTTTCGTTTGGATTTTCGAAAGATTCGTAAGAGGATTGGCGATCCTCGCTTTCTTTTTGTTGGGATAGATCCTACCATCTTTCGAATCATTTTGTTCTTGGTGGATCTATTTTGGTACAACCCAAAAGCTCGTTCGGGATCAAGATTATCCCATTTAGCCGGAAAGAATTTGGCCTATAGCCAACATTCGATCTATTTGCGGAACGTCGATCCGTATTGTTAGCGCGAGCGATAAATAAAATAATTGTTGTGGCTGCGTTTTCGTTAGCGTGTGGAATAGAGAGCGTAGATCGTGTCGTAAGCGTTATCGAGGCCTCCGTGACGAATCTCTAGGACATACCCTGCATCAATTTGGTATTAGAGGGAGGTTTTCGTCAATTTCCTAATTGGCACTCCTCCCCCTCTTCAAATTAAAACAAATAAAATTTCAAATTTTAAATTTCAAATTTCAGATTTCAAATTTCGAATTTCAAACTTCAAATTTCAAAATTTCAAATTTCAAATTTCAAAATTCAAAATTTAAATTTCGAATTTCAAATTTCAAATTTCAAAATTTCAAATTTCAAAATTCAAAATTTCAAATTTCAAATTTCAAAATTCAAAATTCAAAATTTAAATTTCACATTTCAAATTTCAAAATTTCAAAATTCAAAATTCAAATTTCAAAATTTAAATTTTAAATTTCAAATTTCAAATTTCAAAATTTCAAAATTTCAAATTTCAAAATTTCAAATTTCAAATTTCAAAATTCAAAATTTAAATTTCGAATTTCAAATTTTCAAATTTCAAAATTTCAAAATTCAAAATTCAAAATTTAAATTTCGAATTTCAAATTTCAAATTTCAACATTTAAAATTTAAATTTCAAATTTCAAATTTCAAATTTTAAAATTCAAATTTAAATTTCAAATTTCAAATTTCAAAATTTCAAACTTCAAAATTTAAATTTTAAATTTCAAAATTCAAAATTTCAAATTTCCAATTTCAAATTTCAAAGTTTAAAATTCAAAATTCAAATTTCCAATTTCAAAAATCCAAAATTATGGCCTATGACGTTCACGTTTCCCGGTTGGACTTTTGGTATGATAAAGCCATGACTAAGTTTCCCCCTAGGCAATGCCACACTTGTCCTACTTATGACGGTTTAGGGTGTCCTAAAATTTTTAGGGATTGGCTTAAGGGTATAGAACTTCATTTTAAGTGTTATGGATGGGATGACCCACAAAAGATTCACTTTGCCCGAGAACGGTTAATAGGTCAGGCCCAGTTATTTTGGCTGAACGAAGAGCGTCGTGTTGGTGGTTATCAACATAATTGGCAGGCGATGCGTAGCCTCCTTTCAGATCAATTTGATCCCGCCTATCTCCGTACTACCAACACCGAGCCTGTGAGTGAGTACGGCTTACTACATTTTGTCACACCGACCTAGACCTCACCTTTAGTACGACTTTGGAGATTGAGAAGCGCCGACCTCCTAGGAGAAAGATTCACTCACGTCAGAAGATTATTACCTTTGAGTCTAGTGGCGTATCTGATCTTGGCTCTATTGTGCGTCCTATTCCGAATACGCCCGTAGTTCTTTTTGAGTCTTCTCCTGAGCTGCCTGATCTAGTCGTTGACTCTCCTGATGAGTCTTCGGTAGTGTCTAAGACTGAGCACGCCACTGTGGGTGAGACCGACTTAATTGATGAGCTTAGTGATGACGAGGAGTTTGGTTACCCTAGTTACCTGGACGAGGATTTCTCCTCTGAGGAATCGTCTCCTCTTCCTTTCGATGATGTTTCTGAGGCGTCTCCCTTGACAGTTATGGAGTCTTCTGATGACCCTGAGTCAGAAGACATTCCGGCTGAGTCACCCTATGTTGAGAGCTTACCTATTACTGATTTAGATGATGACCTGCTTGAACACGAGCTAGTTCCTTCTAGCCCGGAACATATTGAGGTGCCCATTTCTTTAGCTTCCCCGGTAGGTCAATCCAGTCGGATCAGTGCGAGTGAGGATCACAATATTATAGTGATTGATCCCGGTTTGGTCGATGGTTCAACGGTGTTGGAAGAGTCACCTTGGGATGGATGTTTATCTTTGGATAATCTTAGTGGTGCACATCCGCGATATAGTTCATTGATATTATCATCGTTGCTTGAGGGTCATAGTAATTTAGATTCTTCCCGGGATTCGATTTGCCCAACCCTCCATCATGATTTAGACAATGTACCTACTTCGTGGGAAGATTTGGTTAGCGAAGGATGTGATGTTTTGGAAGATTTACCCTATATGGGAAGGCTATTTGTGGATGACAGTAGCACTGAGGACCCGATAAACATTTCTTTGATGTTAGCTCCTTCGTCAGAAGCCCAAAATGGATTAGGAATTTTGTCGAGTACGATCTTTCCTACTTTTGAGACCAATACTGATTCTGATTTGGACGAATTATCTAGTGGGTTGGAAGACATGTCAACTGATTTGGAAGAGTCACCCCGTGATGAATGTTTATCTGATAGTGAGTTAGATGATGACGATCCGGCTGAGTTTTCGGTAAGGACGAATCTACTGTTTGATTTTTCCTTTGATTCTGATGGCTTGCACCCGGAGGATTTTTCTTGGACGTTAAATCCATGTTTTGACGGTGAGTATGATTTAGTTCCTCCTCCGGAATCGCCCATGTCGACTCCTCCTCCGATTCACTTAACTCGATTAGATGACTTGTTAGAGGGAACGAGCTTGTCATTTCTAGGCCGAGATATTTGGAGATGTTTATTTATCCAGCTTCCCCATTCGACTTACCCAGACAGATGTGTGTGAGCGATTTGTTAGTTGTCGCGTTCGGTCTTTCCACTACTTTTCATAGATCTGATTATATTGTTCCTAGGATGGACCGTTCATCTGACCGCTTGGCGTTGGGTAAGGCTTCTTTTTGGACTGCTAGTGATTCCATGGAGATGGTATGTTTTGATGTGGTGTCCCCCAGACACAATTATTTGCCAAGCCCGGTCGCTTGCATTTATCCTCCGCCTTTTGATGATCCGTGCATGCACACGTTAGTGAACGTAGTTGGGTATGTTGAGTTGTGTCTCCCGCACTACCTTTCAAATCCGGGAGCATCCAACTCTATAGTTGGTGATGAGCGTTTTCCGCAGGCATTTCTTTGTGAAATTTTTAAATCAAAATTTAAATCTAAATTTAAAACTATGGCGTTGGACTCCACGGAAATCGTTAATGAATTTAAAACACCCATGCCACCAGACTTAGTCCCGTTATTTTCTATAGTTAACTCAAGTCATGTTGCACATGGGTTCATCCCACACGGTTCATGGGACCTAATCCTTCCGCATGCTCAACTAGCGTATAATAATTCTAAGAACAGGTCCACTGGGTTGTCTCCGAATGAGATAGTGCATGGTTATAAGGCGCCAGTGCCTCTTGACTTGCTTCCGTTACCGCCTTCTTTTAAGTCAAGTCAATTTGCACAGGACTTCGCTTCACACGTTCACACTCTCCATGAGCATATTGGCAAGACGTTAGCTAAGCAATATTCTATCTATCAATCGAATGCTAATGTACATAGGCGAGCAATCTCCTTGAACATTGGCGATTTGGTTATGGTCCGTCTTATCCCTGAACGGATGCCTTCGGGCACCATAAAAAAATTAGCGAACAAGAAAGCCGGTCCTTTTCGAATTTTGAAGAAATTAGGCGAAAATGCTTATTTGTTAGAATTACCCATTGATTGGGGAATCTCCCCTGTGTTTAACATTTCGGATTTAACGCTTTTTGTTGCTCCACCACCTGAACTGTCTGTCTCTCCGTTTAATAATTCCACTATACAATCTAATGGGGTGGGGGTGAGCTCAGTTCTGGAACGCTTTCTCCTTCGAAATCTACGGGAGGTATGCCGTCTATTGATGATGATACTTGTTTTTCTGCTTCACCTAACGTTTTTCCGAGGTTTCCCCGGACGGATTTCTTGCCTGACAGGATTTTGCAGGATGATGTGTTTCCCACTCCCGACGGCGACATTCACAGGTTTTTGGTTCGTTGGCGTGGTCGTCCGGCTTCGGATGACTGTTGGCTCTCTGCTGCACAAGTGGATCTTCTTGACGCGGACCTCGTACGCCGTTATATTTCAGCCCGCTCATCGGAGATGAGTCCTTTTGAGCGGCGGAGGATTGATGGCGACGGTGATGGCGACGCTGATGACGACGGCCACCAGGACGGCCAACTTGGGAATGGCTATGTTGAAGATGTGCCGGCAAAGGACGTGCGACGTCGTAGCGGTCATGGTTACAAGCTTCGCCCTCGCAACAAGACTCATATTTGATATTTTAGCTTTGGTGTGCTAATAGCCTTTTCATGATGGCTCTTTTAAAAAAACATTATTTAATTTCTGCATTTTCTTTATGTGGTGTGCCTTTAGCCACTTGTTATTTGCTTTGAGATGTAAGCCTATATAAGGCTTTGAACTTTTCATTTGATGGTAGAATTAATTGAAATCAAAATTTGGAATTTGCCAACCCTAAAATTTCCCTCTCTTCTTCTCTTAGCCGCCGCCCCCCCTCTTTCTTCCTTCCTCCAAACCGTCGGCCTCAAGGCCATCTCCTCTCTCCCTCTTGCTCTCGGCTGCCCCCTTCTCTCTAGTGCTCGGCTACTCTCCTCTCCCTCTTGCTCACGGCCACCCGAGATCCTCTCTCTCCAAGGATACTTTGGCCCATGCATGAGAGGTTGTTTGCAAGGAAGAAGATAGGGGTTTCCTCCACGGCGTGAAGTGAAGGAGATTAGCACGTTCATCATCCATAGTGCGCTTCCCGTGGACTTTCAACGGAGGAGCGATCAAACTTGGTGGATCCACGCATCACGGATCTACAAATCCGAGAGGGGTAACGAAAATTTCTACTAAGAGATTTCTTTCTCTAGATAGTTCTTGTGGTGGACGAATTTCTGCGTTATTTTCCGATTTGTTTTTCTTCGCGGTTAATCAAATAATAGATCAGTATTTTTTCGTTTGGATTTTCGAAAGATTCGTAAGAGGATTGGCGATCCTCGCTTTCTTTTTGTTGGGATAGATCCTACCATCTTTCGAATCATTTTGTTCTTGGTGGATCTATTTTGGTACAACCCAAAAGCTCGTTCGGGATCAAGATTATCCCATTTAGCCGTAAAGAATTTGGCCTATAGCCAACATTCGATCTATTTGCGGAACGTCGATCCGTATTGTTAGCGCGAGCGATAAATAAAATAATTGTTGTGGCTGCGTTTTCGTTAGCGTGTGGAATAGAGAGCGTAGATCGTGTCGTAAGCGTTATCGAGGCCTCCGTGATGAATCTCTAGGACATACCCTGCATCACCAACATATATAATATCAGAGTACATAAAAACTTTGCCCAAAGTGGTACAATAAGAATCTCACAAAAACTCATATTCGTAACCAATGAGAGCGATGTTAACGTCGTATCAGTACCTGTCACCCCGATCTGGCTGCCCTCCTGCAAAACTTATTATTGCTCTATCTGCGGGGTTTCCTCCGAAAAAGGAAGACGTAGCAACCGTTAGTCATAAAGACTAAGTGTCTATCACATCCGCTCCCCCTGCGACTCTTAGGCACCATGCGAAGAAAGGAAAATGGTTACAATATATATATATATATATATATATATATATATATATATATATATATATATATATATATATATATATATATATATATATAAGCAGTAGTACAAGTATGTGGTATAAGACTAATCAATATCAGAGTATCCAACATGAACAATAAGTGAGTAAATCAATCTACACTGGCAGTTCTGTTATCAACAACAATATACAAGTATGATCCTACAACAGGAAAGTAACTCAACCTATATGAATGCCTATACAGACATATAAGTTAAGGATCAACTTAATAGTAAAGTAACTCATCATATAACAGTGCCTATACAAACTTATATGATAAGGATCTTATGCGGTGCAATGCAATGATATGAATAAAATGTGATGACTCACCCATGCTCACACCCACCCACGCTGTTATGTTGAAATAGACTTGTAGTTCCCACTTTTCGAGCAGGTAGCTAACCTCTCAGGCGACATCCGTCATGGCTAGACGCTGACAGTAGAATGAGATTTCGACTACTAGGCGGGTATCCATACTTCCAAGCTTAGGACTCTGTACGCCTGAACGCTAAGAACACAACAGTGGAGCTCACATGCGTACTATAGCTCAGAGGCTAACAGGTAGATGTGCACCAAGAACACAACCCAAAATAGCCTACCAGTGTGGCACGAAAAGGGCCTCGGGAATGAGCACTGAGGACACAGCCAAACCGTCCACTTGGCATGGAGATGGCATCGGGAATGAGAACCGATGACATAGCCAAACCATCCAAAGTCTATCAGTCAACTCCTGTCGGTGTGACAACTGGCGAGCCCGTAGACCTGCCACAATATCCTTACCCAGGATTATGACACCGCGTATCGACTCACACCGCATACAAATTAACATTTTAAGGGCTCCACACTGAATCCCTTATCATCACATCATTCCCATGCAGCAAACACATACGCACCTCCAACCCTTCCACATTTCCATACCACATAAGGTTTCATCATTTACACAGGTGGCAAACCACCTTATATAGCATACTAATCCCACACTGCTACCCGTAGGGAGACAACTCTAAGCAGTGGACTACTATACACATTCCATTAAACATCATATCATATGGCCATGAATTAACCACATCCAATTCCTTTCTATATGATCAAGCATTCACAACAAGTGTAACTCCATATGATAACTACAATAATATAATGATACTTCACATACACATCAAGCATGATAACATACTATGAGTTATACATTCAATTGTCGGGCATCAAACACTCTTTCCAAAACTTATTTCATTCTCCTGATTATAATCATACACATCACTACTAGATTTCACAAGAATATCATTTGTACAACCAATCGCTTCAAATCATTTGTTCACTAACTTTCCCAAACCATTTGTTTATCAAACTCCTTCAAACCGATTGTACAATCATGTTTCACCAAACCATTTGTTTATCACGATTACGTATAGACTAAGTTTACCAAAATCTCAACATTATTTTGCTATGATCCCTTTACCAAATCCAAACCCGGTTCTACACTAACCAGAGAACAACAAGTACTTAAGACATGACTGTATAACAACTTCGACTAGACATTCCCGAGGATACATGACTTGTATGAAAACATGTAACCATCCGTTGGAAAGGTCTTTCCAAGGCTATGATTTCATGTTTAGTAAAAAAGACAGATCTGGTCATAACATACTCGAAAATGACGATGAACTTCGTTGCGCACGGAAAACAGATTTCTGCACGTATCTTAAAGCAAGATGAACAACATCGGTTCATCTTCTTCCTTTAGTTTTTTGTTCAAGATTATATTTAGACTTTCCTCCTCCTTTATTCACCCTTAATAGACCATTCTTCTTCACGAAACCAAGCCCATCATCTTCACAAAGAAGAGAGGAGAGGTTGAAAACATCAAATCCCTAGGATAAGGTCCTAGCAGGGTCTCTTCCTAGGAGATCTTCATCTCGCAAGTCAGACTCTTTTGAGTCGACATCTCTCCTAAATAATAACTATGGATCTAGCACCAAGAGAGAGGGTTGGAAGCTCACCTCATTTCTGGCCATGGATCTCGTCACTCTCCTTGGCAGCTTCTCGTTGGCATTGTTCTTCATGGAAAGGAACAATCTTTCCTCCAACAAAATCTGCCACCGGCAGCTTTCCCTCTTCTAACAGTTTCGGCACAGTTAACGATTCAACAAGAAGTGAAGTGACAGCTAGGGTTTTCCATAATTCTCCTGTTATAGGAATAATTTGGGTTAGACCGCATGCCATGTTTCACCCTAGTAAATTATTATTTAAAATAAGTCTTGTCGAAAAGATCGGGTCCTAATAAGTCAATTGGCACATTTCCCGAAAACCCGGTTTAGACCGTACACATGAACCCACAACACAGTCTACCGAAAATGTTCCAAGTCAAAATCGTTCTGTATACTATACACATTGATGAATCGTCGAGATTCATAGTGATCACTCGACGCCCATCGAGTGGCATCGAGTTCACTCAACGCCCCCAGAATGTTTCTAAGTTAAAACATCGGGATCGAGTATACATGACAATGCGTCGAATAGTATTGAGTTTACTCGATGCACTCGACGCTTAGTCGAGTGGCATCGAGTTCACTCAATGCTAATAGTATCCAGAATAATTCTAAGTTAAACACTCAATGCCTCGTCGAACGGCGTTGAGACCACTCAATGCTCTCGATGCTTTCTGAGTTCAAAAATATTCTTAGTTCAATCACTCAATTCCTGGTCGAATGGCGTTGAGACCACTCAACGCTCTTGATGCTTTGTGAGTCCAGAAATATCCTAAGTTAAACCACTCAATGCCTCATCTTATGGCATTGATACCACTCAATGCTCTCGATGCTTTCTTAGTACAGAAACATTCTAAGTCAAATTTCATCGAGTGGCGTTGAGACCACTCAACGTACACGATGCTTTCTAAATCCAGAACAATATCCAAGTCATACTGGAATGACATTGAGACCACTCAACACACTCAATGCCTTGTGGATCCAGAGTAGTTTTCTAAGTTAAACTGGAATGACATTGAGACCACTCAACACACTCAACACATGGTGGATCCAGAACAGTTTTTCTAAGTTAAACTAGAATGTCGTTGAGACCACTCAACGCACTCATTGTCTGGTGGAACCAGAGCAATTTTCTAAGTTAAACTGGCATGGCGATAAGACTACTCAACACCCTCAATGCCTGGTTGAGTCCAAAATTCTTCTAAGTGAAATTTGCCTCATTAGTCAAGTATCACTCGACGCATGCTACCGGTGCACCCTGAGCTTGAGTCAGCTTTCTTGACTCAAAACACACGTGAGGGGTATTGTAACACCCCATATGTTTTTCATCGAATGATTGCATACGTTTGATGGGCATTACGTTGGCTTTGACCGTTGTTCTAGCATGGTTTTCACGCGGGCTTTCGAGTGGCTGTTTTGGTAGCCTAGTTGCATGATTCCCCAGCAAGCCAGAGTCCAATTTTGGGGACTCGGTGAGGGCTCTTAGGGAATGCTTGCACTTTTTCGAGCCCGGGTAAGGTTGCTCAAAATGGGTTGATTGTATGGAAGATGTGGTGTAAAGAAAACAAAAAGGGGTAAAAAGTCCTTAAGGAAGAAATGGTCTAGGACGAAACAGAAACACATTTCAAAATAGTGAAAAATGGTCATTTTTTGGGTGACACGGCCTGGGACACGGGCGTGTCCCATGGCGTGTCTAGCTCGGGATGCGGTTTGGCTTTGTGGTCGTCGAACTTCATTCGACGAAGTTGCGGGAGGAAAACGCCCCCCCGACATGGGCGTGTCGGGGAGTGACCCAGGGCGTGACCTCCTTGACTCGACGAATTTTTCTTGCGTCGAGTTGATCTCGACGAATGGGGTCCACGCCCCGTGACATGGGCGTGTCACGGGCCGTGTCCCGCTATGTTGAGTGTCGAGTGTCGAGTGTCGAGTGTCGAGTGTCGAGTGTCGGGTGTCGAGAGAGGGGACACGGGCGTGTCACAGGGTGTGTCCAGCTTTGTCGAAGTGTCGACACTTTTGGTCGATGAGATGTCGAGACACGGGTTACACGCCCTAGGTCACGGGCGTGACCGACCCGTCACGGGCGTGTACCCGACCGTGTACATTGTAGATAAAAATTGAAATTGTCGGATTCTGCGCCACTTAAGATACACGCCCTGTGACACGGGCGTGTCACAGGGTGTGACAGGGCCGAAAATCGACTTTTTCAGTTTTTTTGTGTCGTTCATTTTTCTGATTCTGGATCAAGCCGTCCAGCTCTGTCCTGGAAGAATAAAGCCAAGAAGAGAGTTTATTTTCTCCTCACTTCATCTTTCTCCACCCTCTTCTTCATCTTCTTCCTCATTCCAAAAGGAAATCAAGGGAGGAAAGCTAAGACAAGGGAAGGAAAGAGAGGAGCAGCCTCGCGGTGTTGTATCGGTTCAGGCAAGCGGTGTTCTTCACCCTTGCCAATCTTATTTTCTTGGTCTTTGATAATGCAAGTTTAGCTAGCTTTCCCCTTTCAATTTTAATAGCTTGTTCTTCTTGTTTTGCACCTCACTTTGGTCAAAATAGCGTAGCTTTATTACTCTTACTTTTGGGATTCACAAGCATAAATAACACAACTGGATGACCTATTGGCAAAGGGGTTTATCAGGCCAAGTTCATCACCTTGGGGTGCACCGGTGTTATAAATCTAGAATGCATATAGGAGATCGTCATAAGTAAACTAAAGTATTTTCTGCCGCGTACAAACACACGTTTTGATCCCTAAGGCAGAGGGATACGTCCATCAAACTAAACAGTTTTTCTTACATATAACTGATGATTTTCAACTACTAAGTAAGCGTCGAGTTTTTGCCCGAGCGTGTGCAGTTATCCCCTGCACTACGTGGCATCATAACACGTAGTTCCTCTGACTCTGATACGATGTACTCGTTGAGGAAATGCGGGTTGTGGCAGGTATAGCATGAAATGGGATGTTACAAAGGTTGCAGACTATTAGTTAGGCTGGAGCTTGATGGGGCGCGGTTGATTCCACCGCCTTCCATTATTCAGCATAGGATGCTCCTGCATTCTTCTCTGATTTTCCACTCCAATAGTAACGGGCTATATGACCCAATTTGCCATAATTATAACAAAGAGTTGGGCCTCCTCGCCCAGAAAATGGTCCAATAGTAACCAATGAAGTAGTCAGTCTAGAAGTTTTGGGCTTCTTATACCACTTTCGATGCCCAAACTCCGACGAACTTGGAACTTTAAATTCTGACCTCTTCACCGCCAAGTCCTTTTTACCCTAAATCCTCTTCAGGTCCTTCTCTAGAGACCAGACTATAGTGACAAGTGAAAGTATCTAGTTGTCTACTAAAATCACCTAGAGGGGGTGAATATGTGAGTTCTGCATCTTTTGCGGAATAAAAACTTGAGAGAAATCAACACAGAAAATAACCAAACACAATCCAGACGACACAAGGAATTTATAATGGTTCCCCAATCTTGGGTATGTCCACTCTCCACCTCGCCAATCTAGCACCATGCCTAGCCTCGACAACTTCACTATATCTCGAATTGCAACAATCCTACAACTCGGAGATAACACACTCCTACAAACTCGATCCCACAAAACGGGATCTACACTCGGAGAACAAAGCTCCTACAAACTTGGAGACAAAGCTACCACAAGAGTTAGTGTAAATGTTACAATAACAATAGAAAGGTTATACTTTCAGATCTGAAAGCTTCAAGGTTCTGCCTTTTTGAAAACTGAAAATCTATGAGAAGAAGACGAGGAAGAAATCCCGAGAAAACTTGATCTGAAAAACTTAGAATCCGACACGATCAAGTTGATGTTTGAAGAATCTTGAATATGTGATATGTCGAATCTTTTCTCCTTGGAATCTCTGGATCGAAAGAAGAGAAGAAATAAAGAACGACGTGATGGCGGCTTCTCCCAATTTTGAATTATGATACGATTCTGAATAATGTTGTTCTTAGGGTTAGTGATTCCTCTAAAAAGAATTTATATAGAGCAGCATCTAACAGTCTGAAATCATTAAGGATTGATCCACGTAGACCAATCCTGAGATACTTAGATTATATCGAAATCCCATCAGACTGATTTTAAAAGAAATTTTCTGCAACTCTGTTTCTCGAGAAGACTTATAATTTCTCAAGAAGGATTTGCTTTCTCGAGAAATGACATGGCTTTCTAGAGAAATTTACATAACCCAAATTCTTTGAACTAAAGTACTTATTTCCCGAGAAGGATATAATTTCTCGAGAAATGATTTGCTTTCTCTAGAAATGGCGTAGTCTTCTCGAGAGAAAATACTTAATGCAAATTTTGAACTGAAGAACTGATTTTTCGAGAAGGATTTGATTTCTCGAGGAATGATTTGCTTTCTTAGGAAATGGCATAGTATTCTCGAGAAAAATACTTAACGTAAATTATTAGAACTTAAGGCTTGATTTCTCAAGAAAGATTTGATTTCTCGAGAAAAATACATCGCTTCTCAAGAAATGGCATAGTCTTCTCGAGAAAAACTTCGCTTTCTCGAGAACGTTACTTGGATTCTCGACAACTCTTCTGGGCTTTCACGAGAAAAGGTCTTAAGGTTGTTTCTGAGAATTTTCCGAGAAGTTTTAAGATCTCTCGAGAACAATATTGCTTTCTCGAGAAAAATGCTTAGACTTCTTGAGAAACAGACTTCATCTTTTCGAGAAATACACTTAGAAAATTTTCCTGAAAATTTAATTTTGCTTTATTGAAAACCAACAACTTTTCCTTTCTTCCATTGCTTTAGTACTTAAAAATGAAGTGCATCCCAATATAGAGGTTACACATCAATCAATACCATGGATCACACAATTAGAGATTACATTGCATGGTCCTATATTTTGTGACTCATTGAAAACTAATATTGGTCTACACTTAGCAATAATGACCTGCAAGCACTCAACTAAAGAATAGCATCAAATACATACTTAATTCAACTTAGTTCAACGGCGACTTCACACAAAGGTTATTGTGGATACAATACCCAACAATCTCCCTCTATTTGTAGAAGTCAGAACCCTTTACACTAAGGTGAGTTATATAAAGATAATCAATGAATTAACTAACAAATAGAATAATATTTATAATGATAGTTAAGAGATAATTAAATCATCAAAATTCAAAATTTTATATACATATAGAATTTTTCCATTGAAATATCTTGGTCCAAAACATTCTATAATACTGAAAATCATGAATTATTTGTACTGTTGCTTGTGTTGATGTTCCATCTTCTCTTGCTGCCTTTTTCTGATAACTGAAGGGCTTGGGATAGTACTTTGGAGGACGACGAGGAGCATTAGGATTATTACGGCCATATTCACGATCATAAGTCCTTCGTTTTGTCATAGATTTTTCATATAGCTCTCACTCCTTATGAATGTAATGATTATCCTTATTATCATGAAATTATACAACTAACTTTAGAGTATTTAGAATTAATGACTTGGATGTTGGAGTCCAGACTTTAGCAAAATCCTTTTTTATCCTTTGGGCAGCTGCTTGACTTGGGATGGATCGACTGGCTGAGGCACCATGACCATACTTTCTTTTCTTAGGCACTTGCACTTCAGGAGGTAGGTCTTGAGGTATCTCTGGCTAATCAGAAGTCCATACTTGAGAATAACTTTCAGGAGGAATTCCATGCTATTCAGGTCTGGGAGAAAAAGTAGGATTGCAGACATGTGGATCAAGATGAGGAGGTGGAGCCTCATTGGGATCAACTTGAAAGTTTAGAAAGCTTTGATTATGCATCCACACACCAGTCTCATAAGTATAGATGTTTACACCCTTAATCTGTGTCTCTACACATGTACTGATCTCTTTCAGTTGATTGTCTCACTGAGTCTTCATTTCTTGAACTTTATTTTCTAGATGTTCTTTCACCTTATCCTCTCCCCTTTCTGACTTCTATAGTTAGAGTTTCTATGGCATCTTCCTTGAAATTTCCAACTTCTTCATAGGTTTTGAAATTTTGTTGTTCAGTTTTCTTCAGAACTTGTATCTAATTGTTTTCCACAGTGACTACCTGATCTATGACTTCACCAACACTAGTGATAGTGTGATCGAAAGCCTTGCCACCAATATTTAGCAGTATTTTGAATTCATCTGTATTGCTCTAAATTTCAGCAAATGCTCTGCTCATTTCTTTCTCAAGAGCAGTTACACCATCAGTTACCTCTATGAGAGACTTGTCAAAGTACTCTCTTTGCTTTCTCAACATAGATTCAATCTTACCCAAAAGGGTATCATCAGGAATGACTTCAGTCGGAGGAGGTGGAAGAGGTAGTGTTGGATCTATCCAGACTGGTATTTCTTCAATAACCACTGAACTTTTGCCTCTTTGGGCAAATATCATCACATCCCCTTCCTCACTAAGAATAATAGGGAGGGAGAAATCTAAATTCTTGAGAGTAGGTTCTGTAGGTTCTGGGGTAACTATATCCTCTTCATTAGAGACTATATCCACATTTTGCCCCTCAATTTGTTCCATGGGCTGAGTATCTTCCGGAATCTCTTCAGGAATCTCTTCGTGAAGATTTTCCTGATCAGAGGAATAGTCAAAATCCAAACCTGAGCCACCATCATGCACAGAAGTGCTCTTCTCATCATTAGACTGGGATATGTTTTCCTCTTCCACTATTACATCATCAGCAAGAACTTTCTATGTCACCTGATCTACAACAACATCTGAATGATATTCTGTTTTTGGTACCTGAGATTACTGGTCTTCTTCATGAACTAAAGGAGTAGGATCCCCCCTCAACAACTGCAACAGATGTGCCAACTGTATCAATATGAAAGGGAGATGGGGTCCTGTACTCAACATCTATAGTCCTTGGTGTTGGTGGAGCTTGGCCTGGCTTTGGGATTCTGATTTCCCATTTGTTAATGGATGAGAGAGAGAGACTTTATTCAGGTGGTGAATGGACACACCTTTGGACAAGTCAAAAACTTCTTTGTGCATTTGATTTTGATAGAGAGAGATGATCTTAGCAAAATTTGGTGCATTCATGCTCTCCTTAATCTTGTCAAATAACACATGTCCCCATTGGAACTTCTTGCGACACACCACAACAGTCATCATGCAGAAGAAGTCAGAGGATATATAACCAATTGAACCAATTTTGCACAGGAGAACTTTTCCTAGCATATTTGCCAACAATTTGCTTTCATCATTCATATGTTGTCTTCGAATGGAGGTAGTGGATTGGGAGAGGGCACAAAATAATAGAGCCCTGGAGTAATCTGCTTCTTCCAAATAATCTTCCTCATCAATGGAGGGCAATCTTAGAAATTCTATTAAAGAGGACGGCTTGATTTTGATCTTTACATTTCTGACAGAACTTTTTCAATAGTTTCCCACTCCTCTTAAGATTATCATTTCTGAAGAGCTCTTCAACTTTTGGAATAAGAACCTTGCAAGGATGCACAAGAATGAAGGTGAGGCCGGCCGTTTCAAGAAGTAGAATAACATTGCGGAAATTGTCAAAAATTTCTTCGATACCTGAGCGAACGAACTCACTCCTAACGCCAATATTTGCAGTAGGAGCCATTGATTGAAGAAGTTGAGAGATCTCTGATCTTTCCGAGAAGAAACAATGGCATTTGTGTGAAGAGCGGCAGATGCCTTCGGCGGAACTCAAGGGCTTTTCTCGGGAAAGCTTTTTCGAAAATGTGGATTTGGATATTCTATGGACTTCTCTATTTATATAAAATTGAAAATTTTGAAGAATTACAAAAAGCATACCTGAGGAGTGACGGTTGGAATTCTTCTCAAAAGATTAAGTCAGCAGATTTCTTGAGAAGAATAATTTTCTCGAGAAATATTTTAATTCTCTTGAGAAGTATAAATTGTTTTCCGAGAAATCAAGTAATTTTCCGAGAAGTTCATAAGCTTTCGAGAAATCCAGTAAGTTTCCGAGAAATATAAACTGATTTTTCGTGAAATATAAGTTGATCTTCTGAGTAATTCAATAAGTTTCCGAGAAATCCATATCTAAGCTTGAATTTATCTGAAGGTTTGCTGAGTAGAATTATCTTGGAATTTTCTGAGTGGTTGATTGTAGGATCTTCTCTTCACTTCAAATGTGAACTTTTCAGGACTCCATGTTAAGCATACCAAGTTTTTTCTTGAATAAGGAAAACTTGGCCTCATCCAGCAGCTTCGTGAAGATATCTTCCATTTTCCTATTAGTTGGAACATACTGGAGGTTGATGTCCCCATTCTCCACATGCTCTCCAATTAAATGATATCTCAATTCGACGTGCTTCGTTTGGCTCTGAGAAACTGGATTGTTGGCAATTTCTATAGCATTGGAGGAGTCACAAAACATAGGAATGTCCCTGAACTTCAAGTTGTAGTCTTCAAGTTGATTCTTTATCCAGAGAAGTTGTGCACAACAACTGCTTGCAGAAATGTATTATGACTCGGTGGTTGAGATTGCAACACAATTCTATTTCTTGCTACTCCAAGATATGATCCTTCTTCCTAGGAATAGGCAAGTGCCGGAAGTGCTCTTCCTGTCGTCTTTACTACCTGCAATGTCTGCATCTGAAAATCCAATTAGTTCGTTATCCTTACTTCTTGGGGTACCATAAGCCAAGATTTGGTATTCCCTTAAGGTATCTCAAAATCCACTTTGCAGCTGTGTAGTGAGATTCCTTACAGTTCAGCTGATATCTAGCACACATACATGTTGAAAACATTATATTATGCCTTCTAGCAGTAAGATAGAGCAAGGATCCAATTATGCTTCTATACTTGGTTTCATCAAAAGGTTTCCCTTTCTCATCCTTGTCCAGAGACATAGCTGAACCCATTGGAGTCCTCATAGTGGTTGCATTCTCCATTCCAAATTTCTTTAGCAACTCCTTGGTGAACTTCGTCTGAGTGATGAAAATTTCAACTCCAGATTGCTTCACCTGAAGTCCTAAGAAATACTCCAGCTCACCCATACTGCTTATTTCAAACTTCCTTACATAAGTTTGGAAAACTTCTTGCACAGGTTATCATCAGTAGAGCCAAAGATAATTTCGTCTACATAGATTTGCACTTGCAAAATCTTGCCTTTTACTTTCCTAAGAAATAATGTTATATCTATCTATTAACCCAGAAATCGGTGATCCCTCCCAAGATAGCCAGCTTGCTAGTCGCAGCCTGCTCCAGGTTCCCCTATAGGTCGCTACCAGTTATCCAAGGATGGGCAGATAGACTTCTCTGTCTGCTCAGGCTGCACGGCTAGGGAAGTCCCCCCGATCTGACCGCCGAGGTCACACAACAGCTGTATGTTCTGCAGGCGCTGCGGACTGCTTCCTCAGTCCACCCCTGTAGGCTGCGCGGTTTGACAAGCTAATCGTACATTAACTTTCCTCCAATAGATGCGATACAACAAAGTGGAGAACTCAAATTCCTATCCTCCCAGACTGCCAAGTAGCTGCACACTCGGTAGGAGTCATGGTCTTCTCTAGCCCACTCCTGCAAGTTGCACAAGCAAGGAAAATCGCCACATCGCCAGGTGACCACCCTCTAGGTTGCCCAACAATACGCATCAAGCTTCAAGTCGCCAGGCAGGAGAAAACTCTCCAGGTCGTCCACCAGCGGGCACGACCTGCCCCACCTCAGTCTGCTTGGCAGTCGACGACCTGCGTTTAGGTCGTCCAACAGAGGGCAAAAACCTCCAGCCCGCCCAGCAGGGGCCGTAAGCCTGTCCATCCAACAGGAGGTGGACTTCAATAAAGGTGGCGTGCTACTTCTTCAGTCCGCCAGGTCGCCCAATCAATTAGCTCGATCGCTTATAGTTCGCAGACTCTATCTCAGTCCACCCATAGGGCACGGATGCTCCAGCTCTCCGTCAATCCGCATGACATACATCAGACTCATCTCGTCTACTACGCGCTGAGAGGACTCATCATACAGTCCAACCCTTCAGTCCACCTACATTGATGAGCCCTTTCCACCAACACACCCCCTATAGTAGAGGCGGACTCACTATGCAATATTCCACCCATCTTTCCAGCCAACACCCACTTCTTCTAGAAGCGGGCAGCTAACTCCTCAACACGCATACCTTGGCGCGAGATCTCTCAGCACAAAAGAGGCGGACTCGTCCTAGTCCGTCAACAGCTGAATCAGCTCCAAAAGACGAGTCCCTAACCGCACAGCATGGTGCAGACTCGGCGGACTCCAAGTTCTACTCGCACACTCATTGACTCACTGGGGTGACGTTACCAAAATACATTACCTCCTCGGTCCTATAAATAGCTCCCCATTCCTCTCATTTTGGAGACAACGACAGACAACCGACGACAAGATCAAGTCATCAGACCCTGTGGACTCAACTTTCCAATCCACGCAACCTCACCTGTCCTCTCTGCCTGATCACGCAGTTCGATCAACTTCCTCCAGCAAGCTGTGGGATCAGTTAACCGCACAGTATGACTACCTCTTTGCTCAGTCCGCGTGGCCTCCTCTGGCAACAATTATCCTTAGCTGCCAACTTCCCCATTTATAACCTTTATTTGCTTTCCATATAAAGGTGCAACTTAAGCTGTAACACTGAATTCTAATTAAAGGAAAGCCCGTCGAAAGAGTGGCTTTTAAGGCGCGGCGGGCGAAGTCTGTTGTAGTCGCTGCTAGCAGCCCCCTCTTCTTCTCAACTCACCTCTCTCGACATCAACCTACAAACCCTATCGTCAAAGTAACCGTCTGTTCGACAGTTCATCGTCAACCTCCCAGCCATCTCCATATTCGGATCAACATTCTTCTTTCTTCTATCCCTGCAACCCTTAATCAAGCGCTTGCTCCACTCTCGAGCACTCAGAAGCTTTTCCACTCTGCTATCCCCGCAACCCTCTTCCTCAATCAACCTCTTCACCTCATCTTAGCCTGTGAGACCAAACACACCCGTTAGCTGCTGGTGCCCGCGGCTCTCCAACCTCCTCTACTCCACATTTTTGTGCATCAACACTATCTTTCCCCTTGTGAACTTATTCTCAAGAAGAAAGTTAGACAACATTTCATACCATGCTCGTGGAGCTTGTTTTAAACTATATAAAGCTTTAAATAATAAATATACATAATCAGGATGGTTAGGATCAATAAAACCTGGGGGTTGTTCCACATACACTTCTTCCTTTATTTTTACCATTGAGGAAGGCTGACTTCACGTCCATTTGATAGAAAATGAAGCCCATGAGAGCAGCATATGCAAGGAACAACCTGATGGCTTCGAGTCTTGCCACTGGAGCATAGGTCTGATAAAAATTGATCCCTTCTTCCTGTCTATATCCCTTAGCTACGAGTCTGGCTTTGTTTTTGATAATAGTTCCATCTTCATCCATCTTGTTCCTGTAGACCCACTTTGTTCCAATTACATTTTTGCCTTTGGGTCTTGGTACAAGCTTCCAGACTTGGCAGCGCTTGAACTGATAGAGTTCTTCTTCCATTGCAACTATCCAAGATGCGTCTTTATTTGCTTCTTCGAATTTCTTTGGTTCAACCTGCAAGAGAAAACTCAAATGCATATTTTCATTAGTAGTACCTCTTTGAGTTCTTACACCATCACAAGGATCTCCTATGATTTGATCAACCGGGTGATCCCTCAAGTCTCTAAGCTCTAGGGTCCTTGCATCGGGAGCTTCTTCTATTTCCGAAGTTTCTTCCTCAACTTGGTCGACTTCTTCATCTTGGTGATCATCTTCTCCAATTGAGGTTGGAGGAGTGATCTTGATGAACTTTTGAGCATTCTCTTCAACTATCATCCAAGCTTAACTCTTTCAGCCTTGAACCTATATCTTCAACGAAAACACTAGAAGAGCTACTATGTAGCATGCTCGTCTCATCAAATACAACGTTAATCGATTCTTCTACCACCAGAGCTTTCTTATTAAAAATTCTATAAGCCTTACTATGGCTAGTATAACATATGAAAATAGCTTCAAAACATTTTTCTCCTAAATTTGTTCGATGATATTTACCATTATTAAGTACATTGCATTTGCTGTCAAAGATCTTGAAGTAGGACACAGTCGGTCTCCTACCTTTCAGTAGCTCATAGGGAGTCATATGATGACTCTTGTTGATCAACGCTCTGTTTTGCACGTGACAAGCTGTATTGATGGCCTCAGCCTAGACGTACTCCGGTAGAGATGAGTTAGTCAGCACTGTAGTACATGCTTCAATGAGTGTCTATTGCTTCTCTCTGTAACTCCATTTTGTTGTGGAGTATGCGGGGAGGAAAACTCATGAAAGATACCTAGACTTCCAAAGAATTCTATCATGGCACCAGATTCAAATTCTATTCCATGGCCACTTCTAATTCTGACCACTGATTAGTTTAATTCGTTCTGAATTTGCCTGAAAAAATTCGTGAACACATCAAAGATATCTGACTTTTGTTTTAGAAAGAACACCCAAGTAAAACGTTTGTGATCATCAACAATTACTAGCGTATATGACTTACCTCCTAAGCTACGAACTTGTATTGGACCGAATAAGTCCATGTGCAGTAAATATAAGCACCTTGAGGAATCTTTATCAGCAATACCCTTAAAGGTGGCCCTTGTCTGCTTTCCCATTTTGCATGCGTGACATGGACTCTCTTTAATGCACTTAATTGTAGGTGCGTCACGTACTAGGTTTTGAGAAAATAATATATTTATTGTTTTGAAATTAATATGTGCAAGTCTCTTTTGTCATTGGTCACAAAGAGATGCACTATCTTTTGCAACAAAACACACTGGGTAGATGTGTCTAAACATAGAAAATTAAGACAAAAAATATTTCTACTCCTAGTGCCTGTTAACACCATCTCCAAAGTAGAGGATGATTTTATCAGGCACTGATCCTTGGATAAAATAACAATAAAGCCTTTATCACATAATTGACTTATGCTAATCAAATTATGTTCTAATCCTTTCACATAAGCCACATTAGTGAATGAGACTACACCATTAGAAATCATACCGTAGCCTTTTGTAATTCCCCAATCAGAGCCACCAAAGATAGCCTTTGGACCGTCTTTGACTGGAGTATACTTTTGAAGTAGGCTTCTTGTCCCGGTCATATGCTGAGAGCATCCACTGTACAAATACCAAATAGGCGTTTTATTGGCCTTTGGACATACCTGCAATCATAGATCATTTAACCTTAGGAACCCAATAGATTTGTGTCCTTGGTTCCTTGTTAGCATGCTCCCCTATAAGTGTTAACACTATGAGTGGTCTGACTCGTATGATTAACTTGAAGATTTACAATATTTCTAGGATTAAACCGGCAATCCACAGCAAAGTGACCAAATTTGACGTAGCACCAACATTCAAACCTGTTGTATCTTTTCCAAGTCTCCTACTTGACCTTTTGAATGTGTGGTTTAGCCGGAGAGGCTGACTTGGAGGTTGAATCCTTATGATGATAGCACTCACATGGCTTCTTCTTCTCAAGTGGATTTTGAACAACAGGTTTGACACTTGGAGCTTTCTTATCATTAGGACCATGAACATAGGGACCATAGCTCTATAGTGTAACAGCCCAAAGTTGCAGAAACAGGAAACATTTGGGTGACACGCCTGGGACACGGGCGTGTCCCAGGGCGTGTCAGGTGACACGGCCTGCGACACGGGCGTGTCGCAGGGCGTGTCGGGTTGTGTCGACGATTGGGCTTTGTCTCGACGATTTTTTGGTCTCGACGATTCGTCGAGAAAGGCCACGCCCCATGACACGGGCGTGTCTAAGGCCGTGTCGCATGCTCGACGATTTTTACTCGACGATCGTCGAGTGTCGAGAATGCGTGGCGAGTTGTTGAACACGGCCTGTACACGGGCGTGTCACAGGCTTGTCCAATCAGGCGACGAACTCATCCCGCCGAGAATTCGACAGGGCGTGTCTGGGTGCCGTGTCTGGGCACACGCCGGGGACACGGGTGTGTCCCAGGCCGTGTGAAGTCTCGGGATGATTTGGGATTTTTTCACCCAGGTACACGGCCACAGACACGGGCGTGTCTGAAGGCGTGTTGGTGACACGGCCCATGACACGGGCGTGTCCCGTGGGCGTGTCCTGGTTTGGATAAGTCGGTTGCCCACCGCTTGAGGCACACGGCCAGGCACACGGCCGTGTTTGAGGCCGTGTCGGTCAATTGTGTGTTTTTGGCAGAATCGTGCCGTCCATTCCTTCAGTCTGGATCCAAGGGCTGAAAGCTCTTCTTCTTTTTCCTTAAGGGCCAAAGTCAGAGATTGATTTCTCATTTACTTTGGCCTTAACCTTTCTTCAAGAGAGAGAAAGAGAGAGAGAAAGGAGGAGGAAGAAGGGAAGGGGGCTGCTGGTTGGTGGTGCTGCGGTTTACCGGCGAGAGATCCGAAGCCAGCGTTGCGGAGGAAACGCTCTTGCGAATCTTGCAAGCAAGCTTTCAAGCCATGGCACCGAAGCGATCGTCAAGGGTAACGACCTTTTCTTCCTAAGCCATGTGAAGGCTTCCTTTTAGCATATCTTTGTGAGTTCCCCCACCAAGAGGTGGCTGGTTTTGGGACTCTTTGGTGGATGTGTGAAATCCCCCTTGTTAGCATATAGATCCGGAAATGGAGTACGGAATAGGCATGCTGTGTGAAGCCCATCTGGACAGGTTGGTCTAGATTGGTGATGTTGCATACGAACCGGAGAAAACTCCGTGAGAACGTGTAGTGTACGGAGTCTACGGGTTTAGGCCTGCGAAAAAGGAGTAGCAGGAGTACTGGGGTGGTAGCCCGGAAAATAGCCTTGTGCTGGTTTTTGGGTCCAACCTGTGAATGATGCACAGGTAGTCCTGGTGGGACCAGGAAAGGCCCTTTTTGTGATGCTTGATGTCATAGGGTGTCCACCTGTGGAGCGAGTCACAGGAAGTACTGGTGTGCCCAGGAAAGACCCCTGACATTTGTGCTTATGCGGTGTCCACCTGTTGAGAAGAGTCACAGGAAGTACTGGTGTGCCCAGGAAGACCCGCTGTGTTGTGAGAGATTGGGTATCGAGAAGTACCCAGGCTTGAATCCAGGAACAGGATTGGTGAGACCGACCCGCGCCTTTGATATAGCCATGAGTACGCTGCACGCGGAAAGGGCAAGGCGATTTGAGCAACGGGGGGGTGGAGGATCCGACCTGCGCTATGTCCGTCTGACGTGAGACCAAAAGTGCGGTCTGTTGGAGCGCATAGCAAGAGTCTTCGGCCTGCGCGCCATGACACAATGGGGGGCTACGGCCATCCCGGTGTAGGAAGACTAACTCCGGCTGCACGCCATGGAGTAAATGCTCAAGAGTGTTTACCGTTGGGTGTTAACCCTGATACGGTGGTGGGCAAGAGGTTGCCAGAACACCAAGAATGTGCCCTGAGTGCACGGACCGTTGGGCCGGGCGGCGAACGGTTGTGATGGCTTGTGTGCGTGAAAGCACCTTTGATGATATAGCTTTGCCATACTTGTGATATGATATGCCTGCAGGGAAAATACCGCTGCCCCGAGAGGAGGGGTAGGGTCGTTATAATTTGGTCAGCTGAACGCTGACCGTTGCTTTTGTTTGCCACCGTTGGGTGGATGTTCTTGCACAGGTGCTGGAGAGCCGAGCGGGTCGCATAGAGGTTGATGCTCCTGCTGGTGTTGCTGCTGCTGCTAGCCCTCGAAGGCTAATGTTCTTTTGAGTGTTTTTTCTTTTGTGGCCGACCTGCGCGCCAATTTGTTTTAGGCCACTGTGTGAAAGCCCTGTAAGGCCCTAAGGCCAATACTTTTGATGCGTAAGACATTCCTATCTATATAATATAAATGTGGAGTTTATATTTGGACATTCATAGAGGATTCAAGTAGTTTTAGGCTTCCGCTAGAATGCTTGTGATAGGTGCGATGCCTACTCTGGTATCATCCTGTACCTTCACCGACTGTTTTGTGGTATATCCTGTGGGGCCCCGCCGGACCTTCTAGAATATATCATATGAACGGATGGGGTTGTTACATTTTTGGTATCGGTTGTCTTGGTCTTTCCCTCTCGAAGTCGTGGCCGACTTCTTTTGTGGGGTGGCGAGCACGTGTTTGTGCAAACCAAAGTCTACGATTGAACTCCTGAATGTCCCTGATAGGAATGCATGTTATATGTTTGCGGAACCTGCGTGTTCGAATTTTGTGTTGTTTGCTTGGGTACGACCGCTTATATGTGTGTCTTGTCCCCCTTTAGGTGACACGAAGTGGAGCTGGACCGTCTGCGTCCCAGCATTCTGATGAGAGTAGGGCACCAGCTGAGGTGCCTACACCTCCACCGTCTGCAGAGCATGTACGGTTAGTTGCGGAGGCATTATTTACCATGATCCAAGGCCAGCCACTTAGGCAGGAACAAGTGGATGTTAGGCCAGAACAGTGGAGGCAAGGCCGGAACCTGTAGTGGATGTGGCTCCTCGAACAGCTGAGAAGCAACTAACACGGTTCATGAGTTTCCATCCGCCTACATTTTCGGGAGCGGGTACTCCGACGCAGGCAGAGGATTGGTTATCGCGCGTCAAGAGAGTTATGACGGCGATTGGCACGGCGGAACGTCAGAAGTCGTTTACCTTAGCTACATTCTTGCTTGAAGGAAAGCTCGATTTGGTGATGAGATAGAGTTACATCATTTGGCGGGTCGTCCGTTAGTTCAAGTCTCATGGATGAATTCTCTCGACTGTTCCTAGCGAAGTACCTTCCTACGGCGCAACGGATAGCCATGGAAAACGAATTCCAAAGGTTGACCCAAGGTGATGGCAGTGTTGATGCATACCTGCATGAATTTACTCGCTTGGGGCGGTATGCGGGTTCGATATTTGCTGATGAGCAAAGGAAGGCCAATAGGTTTCTAGAAGGCCTGAGGGACGAGTTGAGGTTCCTTGTGTCAAGTTCTGTGAACCAAGGTTTCCAAGCTTTGGTAGACACTGCAAGTGCGCTGGAGAAGGACATGAAGAGGGTGCAGGGGAAGAGAGCTTTGGCGGTGATGCAACCAGAGTGGAAGGCGCCCCGATCGGGAAAATCTTTTTATAAGAAGATGGGGTAGGAAGTCCAAGCCGAGTGGACAAGCTCCTTCATCAGTTGCACGGGAGCAACATCAGGGCAACCTCCAAGCCAGATACTCGTACCTGCTTCAATTGTGGTAGGATGGGGCATTTTGCGCGAGATTGTCGGATGCCGCCGAAGAGTGAAAGAAGGCGGGAGCATCTTTATGCGGAGAAAGGAAGGCGGTGGTGGATTCCCTCTGCCTCGCAAGCGCAACCCCGGGTCTACAATCTTGGCCTGCAGGAGGCCATCAAGCAGAGTGACGTGGTCACAGGTATGAGTTTCGTTTTGCATCTGCTAATGTTTGTATGCTTAGCTTAGTACCCCTATGTTTGTGTTTGTGTGTGTGACATGTTTGTCATAGGTTTTGTAATGATTCGGGACACGCTGGCGCGAGCACTGTTTGATACAGGTGCATCGCATTCTTTTCTGTCTCGTGACTTTATGACGCGGCTTGGGATACCCAGTCGTGCAAAGACAGATAGCGTCAGAGTCGTGTTGCCGAATGGATGTTGGATGCTTGCGGATCAAGCTTGCGATGTGCGGTCCAAGTCGGGAATCGGGATTTGGTTTATCTGCGTCTGTACTGCCAATATCGGAATTTGACGTGATTTTTGGGATGGATTGGCTTGCGGAACAGCATGCTATGATCGATTGCCAGTCCAAAGAAATCACGTTGGGCCAAATACCGAACAGGAGACCAAGTTCGCGGGTATGCGAGGAGTAGGCGGGACGTTGATGTCTGCACTCCAGGTAGTCAAGGCTGTTTGAAAGGGTGCGGAGTGTTACTTTGCACTCATTCAGGCTGTTGAGCCTAAGGCCAGTGTGGGAGAAGTTCCGATTGTGGCAGAATATACAGATGTGTTTCCCGCGGATCTCCCTGGGCTACCACCCCAGCGGGAGATTGACTTCACAATTGAGTTGGTGCCAGGTGCGAAACCAGTGGCCCGCTCGCCATATCGCGTCGCGCCAAAAGATGGCTGAGTTGAAGGTTCAACTCCAAGAAATGTTAGAGCAAGGTTATATACGCCCAAGTATGTCACCTTGGAGCGCGCCTGTGCTTTTTGTAAAGAAGAAAGACGGTGGATTGCGATTGTGCATCGATTACCGTGAACTAAATAAGCTGACCGAGAAGAATAATATCCAATCCCCCGGATTGATGAATTATTTGATCAGCTGGTGGGTTCTACCGTCTATTCGAAGTTGGACCTGAAGTCAGGTTATTACCAGTTAAGGATTAGGGAAGGTGACATTCCCAAAACTGCGTTTGGAACACGCTATGGGCACTATGAGTTCACAGTCATGCCATTTGGACTGTGCAATGCGCCCTCTGTGTTTAGGATTTGATGCACCGCATTTTCCGTGAGTACCTGGATCTGTTTGTGATAGTGTTCATTGATGATATCCTGGTGTACTCAAAGTCGAAAGCGGAAATGAGATTCACTTGCGGTTGGTGTTGAATTTATTGTGGCAAAATCAGCTCTATTGCCAAGTTCTCGAAGTGTGAGTTTGGCTATCGTCAGTAGCATTTTTGGGCCATGTGGGTGAGTGGAGAGGGCATTGTAGTGGATCCAGCGAAGATAAGAGCCATACAAGAATGGCCAATATTGTCTTCCGTGGCCGAAGTCAGGAGTTTATTGGACTTGGGGCTACTATAGAAGATTTGTGGAGAACTTCTCGCGGATCGCTTTGCCGCTAACCACACTGACGTGGATAGGATCAGAAGTTCGTTTGGACGCCAGAGTGCGCACGAGCTTTTGAAGAGCTGAAGATTCGGTTGACCACGGCGCCAGTGTTGTCTTCGCCATGTGGGACCGATGGTTTTGTTATTTATAGTGATGCCTCAGGGAGCGGCTTAGGCTGCGTTCTTCTGCAAAGCGGAAGTGACTTGCTTTCTTATGAACGGATGGGTTGTAGCTACATATAGAGTGGTCTCTTCATAAGGTGCCTTGAAGACACTTGCACCGAAGTTTCGGGGATGAGTCCACCCCTTATAGTACTTGATAGGTTCAAACTGAATTGTTCTTGTCAAGTTGGCCATGAGAGCTGTCAAAATCAAATTTGTTAGAAGGAAAAATAACCTTCTTAAATGTAGTCTGAGTGAGAGGCCCCTTCCCTTTCTCTTCAGCAGTTGCTTTTGTAGCAGCCTTATTTTTCCTTTTAGTTGTGGCCATCCTGGAAGATTTACTAGGAGCAGCCACATGACCTAAGCCAGCTCCTTTAGCCTGAGCAGAGAATTCAGCAATAAATGGAAGGATTGTCTTGGGCTTGGAGAAACTTTCAACAAGTTTCTTTTCGACAACAAGCTGTCCTTCCAGCTTCTCGATGATTTTCTCTTTTTGGTTAAGGAGCTCATGTAAACTATTGTTATCATCAGCCAGGGCATGGAGTTCCTCTCTGAGTGAGTTCATTCTTGCAACTTCCTCCCTCAGAGTGATCTCCTCAGCCTTAAGTGATTTTATCTCCTTAGCTTGAGTTCTAAAAACTTTTCTACATTGGTCATAGGCCTTGATCAGCTCTTAATACTGAGCCATGAGTTCTGATTCATCATCAGAGGAACAGTCCTAATGATAATCGTCTGGCGCATCAGACTATAAAAGAATAGTGTGAGAATTTACCTCCCCATGAAATTGGGGTTAGCTTCTTCTTCATCAGAGTGAGCCATAAGACCGAAGTAGTCTTCTTCATTCTCACTTAACACAGATGAGTTAGTTTCACTGATGTTCTTCTTCTTCTTTGCAATGAAGCACTTCTCCTTCTTTTTGTCCTGGGAGGACTTATGTTCTTCTCTTCTTCCACCCTCCTTATTCTTATGAGGGCATTCGGCGATCACGTGACCTGGTGTTGGGTATTGCATGCATAATAGCCCAGATTTGTATGAAGTCACACTTAAACTAAGATGAATTAAGTTTGTATTTGATGCTCTTTTTGTTAAGTGTTTACAGGACTTAATTGCTAAGTGTAGACCAATGTCAGTCTACAATGAGTCACAAAATATAAGACCATACAATGTAATCCCTCATTGTGTGATCCATGGTATTGACTCATGTGTAGCCTCTCTAATTGGGACATACTTCATTTTCAAGCACTAAGGGCAAGAGAAAAGATGGATGCTGATTTTTATGAAGAATCAAGTTTTTAAGTTTTTCAGAAAAAGTCTAAGTCTTTTTTGTCTAGTACTATAAGTTGTACTCGAGAAGGACTTATGAAATTTCTCGAGTAAGACTTGTCTTCATTTTGAGTGACAGAAGTTGTTCTCGAGAAAGCTTCATGCTGTTCTCGAGAAGAGCTTTTGTTCTCGAGTATATATGGCATTTCTTCTCGGGATATTTCTTCTCCAGACATAAATTTTTCTAAGTCTTTTTCTCGAGAAGAATAAAATTATTCTCGAGAATACTATAGTTTGTTCTCGAGATGCAGAAGTCACTTGTCGAGAACCGGAGTATTTTTCTCGAGAGCTAGCTATTTGTTCTCAAGATAGTTATTTGTTCTCGAGAACCAGAATGTTTCTTCCCGAGAATAAAATGTTATTTTTCTCGAGAACTTCCTGACATTCTCAAGACTGCAGATTTCCACCTCCACATATTTTTCTAAGTATTTTTCTTGAGACAGCCTTTTGTTCTCGAGTACCAAAATTATTCTTCTTGAGAACTATAAGCAATATTCTTCTTTCCCGAGAAGCTGTTTTCTTCCCCCATATCATTTTTCTCCAAGTCTTATTCTCAAGAACTTTCTTATTATTCTCGAGTAACAGAATTCATTAGTTCTCGAGGAAAAACCTTCTTCTCGAGAACACCCTGGTCTATTTTTCTGAAATTTGCTAAGTCCAGACATGCATTTATTTCAAATACAATTAACGCGTGATTGGTCCACGTGCATGTCATTAATGACGATTATGACTGTTAGGGTAATCCTATAAAAGGTCTGGTCATTTTTGACTAACCCTAAGAAGTTTTAAGAAGATTTTAAGAAGAATTTCAGTTGTTGTAAGCAGAAATTCCAAGCCTTCTGAATCTGATCTTTATTTCCAAATCAAGAGCAGCAAATCCTCTTTTTCATCATCTAAGGGCTTTCGATCCAGACAGATTCAGAGAAGATTGATTCACAAATCGATATTACTGTCAACGACAAATCCTCTACTTAGTCGTATGAGTTCAGAAATTTTCAGATCCAGAGATTGCCGATTCTTCTTCAACATATTCTGATAAATACACAAAGCTCAAAGAAAGAAGAACTGGTAGAAGGATTTCAGATTTGAGAATATATCACTGTTTGTATACATTATTTCATTTTATTCTGTAGGAGATCTTTCTCCGAGTTGTAGGAGTTGTTTTCTCCGACTTATTGCAGGAAGTTTTCATCTTCCGAGTGTAGATCCGGATTTGGGATCGAGTTGTAGGAACGTTATTTCGAGGTGTAGGATTGTTTTCAATCCGAGATTAGTGGAGTATCCGAGTCTAGTGCTTTGCTAAATCAGTGAGTGGAAAGTGGATGTACCAAAGGTTGGGTAACCACTATAATTCTTGCTGTCGTTTGTGATTACTTGGTTTGATTTTCTGTGCATAGATCATTAAATTTTTATTCCGCAAAAGACGCTCAACTTACCTATTCACCCCTCTAGGTGATTTAGGTAAGACAACTTAAAAATATTTTCAATTGGTATTAGAGGGAGGTTGTTCATAAAAAGTTAACACCTTGAACAGATCTGCCTCAAAGTTGTCTTTAGAGCTATCCAAGCATGGACAAGGCCAAGGATTTTACCAAGCTTCCTCTGTGCACAAAGACTAACATTCCCATGTGAAAAAAAGGATTAAGTTCTTCATGGAAGCTATGGATCCAAGGATCTTCATGATTGTTGAAGAAGGTCCTTATGTTCCAATGACTATCTCCACTATAGATCCTACCAAGAAGGTTCCTAAGAAATTGATGGATCTAGATAAAGATGAGATTGCATTTGTCTCGTTGGACAAGAAAGCCAAAAATATTATAGCAAGTGCAGTCGATGACTCTATGCTGCAGAATCTGATTCACTGCCAATCTACTAAGAAGATGTGGCAGTCTCTTGTCTCCTTGATGGAAGGCACTGAAGATGTGACAGAAGATCCTAATTGAATCAAAAGTATGAAGCTTTCCGACAAGGATCAAAGGACTCAATTACAGACACTTTTGAAAATTTCTTCAAGATTGTCAACGACCTAAGAGTATATGGTCGGGTCTTCACAAATGGTGAGCTGAATGATAAGTTCCTAAGGTCCTTGACTAAGGAGTGGGACAATAAAGTCTATGCTATCAAGGAGTTTAGGAAGTTGGCAGAGACTGATCCTCAGAATCTCTTCGGGAAGCTGATGTCATATGAGCTGCAGATCAATTCTAGAAAAGCTGAAGAAGAGAAGAGTCGGTCGTCATCCAAGGAAAAGTCTGTTGCTCTGAAGGCAGACAGCTCAAGGAATATTAAAGCTGCTTCACCTGCTCCTGCACAGGAAGATAATGAAGAAGAAACTTCAGAGCCAAGCATCTCAGGCTCAAAATTATCTAAAGGAGAGTTTTCTCTACTCTCAAGGCAGTTCAAGAAATTCTTGAACAAGAAGAAGCAATGGAGAGGCAAGGATGCCTCACATAGAAGATCACGTCATGATGGTGATTGACACAGAAAAGGCTCAAGCAGCCATGATAGGTATAATACTAAACAGAATAAATAAATTTCTACTAACATCGTTTGCTACTATTGCAATAAGCCAGGTCATGTCATCACTAATTGCCCTCATAAGAAGAATGAGGGTGGAAAGAGAGAGGAAAAAAAATCCTCATATAATAAGAAGAGGACAAAAAGAAGCCTTGTAGCCAAGAAGGGCAAAACTCTTAGCGACTCTGACTCATCTGAGTCAAGTGAAGAAGAGGAAGCCTACTTCGGGCTAATGGCACAAACTGATGATGAACAAGAACCCCAGTTCACTGGGAAGGTAAATTCTCATACTCCTCTTTCTGAATCTGATGCTTCTGAACATGATCATGAGGACAGCTCTTCTGACGATGAGTCTAAACTCATGGCCCAGTACAAAGAGTACAAAGAGTTGATCAAGGCTTACGACAAATGTCAAAGAGTCGTGAAAACTCAAGCCAAAAAGATAAAGCCTCTCAAGGCTGAAGAGAGCACTTTGAGAGAGGAAGTCGCCAAGACAGACTGACTCAGAGAGAACTTCAATGCTTATATTGAAGAATATAACAAGACTCTCGATCAACTAGATCTGAAAGAGAAGATCATCAAAGAGTTGAAAGAATAACTTGCTGCGGAAAAGAAACTTGTTGAAAGTTTCTCAAAGCCCAAGATTGTCCTTCCTTTTATTGCTGAATTCTCAGCTAAGGCCAAAGCTGCTGGGCTAGGCCAGGTTGATGCTCCTAGTAAATCTTCTAGGAGGAGAAATAAGGCTCAGAGATAGAATAAGGTGGACAAGAAGGCTTTGGCTAAGGAGAAGGGGAAAGCTCCTCAAGATTAGACTTCTTTTAAGAAAGTTATATTTCCAATGAACGAGTTTGATCTTGACTCATCCTACGGTCAATCTGCTAGGCCTACTTGTGTAGATCCCAAGTCTCGTTACCAAGGATGGACTTGTCCCCGGTACTTCGGTGAAAGTGTCTTTAACGCACCTTATGAAGAAATTACTCTTCAGAGCTATAACCCTAATAATCATGGTCATAACATCAAGAAGGCACCAAAGGTAAAGCCTATTGTTGAAAAGCCTCTTAAGGAGAAGAAGACATGTGATTGCCATCACCATGAAGCTTCCTCCTCCAAGACTGCAACCCCTGCTAGACCACAATCTCAAATGGTCAAGCAGGAGAATTTCAGGCAAAGATACAACAAGTTTGACTGTTGGTGTTATGCTAAAATTGGTCACTTTGCCATTGACTGCTGGTTTAATTCCAAAAATTTTGCAACTCCTCAAGCTAGTAATGTGAGAAAGACCACTCATAATGGTAATACTCGTAGGGGGAGTGTTCTAACTAGAGTCCAAGGACCCAAATATGTTTGGGTTCCTAATGCAAATTGATTTGTGATTGCAGGTATGTACAAAGGCCACCAAAACTCCTATCTGGTATTTGGACAGTGGATGCTCTCGGCATATGACTGGGACAAGAAGCATTCTTCAGAACTATTCTTCAGTCTTGAACAGGCCAAAGGTCATCTTTAGAGGTTCAGACTGGGGAATTACTAAAGTCTATGGTATGGTTACTAACGGTAGTGTATCCTTCTCAGATGTGGCTTATGTTGAAGGATTGGAACACAATCTCATAAGCATAAGCCATCTCTACGATAAAGGATACATTGTTGAATTTCATGCAGATAAGTGCTTGATAAAATTGGTTGACAATATGGAAACAATTCTATCAGGCAGTAGGAATATATTTTGTTTGAATTTTATTTGCATAGACTGTTTTACACTAGTGTGCTTTTTGGCTAAATATAGTGCGTCTCTTGGTGACCAATGGCACAAGATACTAGCACATATTAATTTCAAAACTATTAATAAATTATTTTCACTTAATTTAGTACGTGACACCCCAAATGTCAAGTGCGCAAAAGATAGACCTTGTCACGCATGTGTAAAAGGAAAGCAAACAAGGGCTACCTTTAAAAGCATTAGTGGCAAAGATTCTAATAGGTGTTTACATCTACTTTATATGGACTTGTTCGGTTTACTGCAAGTTAGAAGTTTGGGAGGTAAGGATTATACATTGCTTATTGTTGATGATTACTCGCGCTTTGCGTGTGTGTTATTTCTAAAATACAAGTCAGATACCTTTGACATCTTTACTAATTTTGTCAGGCAAGTCTAGAATGAATACAACTGTTCTGTAGTCAAAATCAGAAGTGACAATGAAACAGAGTTCAAGTCTGGGGCCATGACAGAATTTTGTGAAAGCTTAGGTATCTTTCACGAGTTTTCCTCTCCTCGTACTCCTCAACAGAATGGAGTAGCTTGGAGAAGGAATAGAACACTCATAGAGGCCTGCAGGACCATGTTGAGTGATGCCTCACTACCGGAATACTTCTGAGCTGAAGCCATCAACACTGCATGCCACATGCAAAATCGAACACTCATAAACAAGAACCACAATAAGACACCTTACGAACTTCTAAAAGGCAGGAAACCGTCTGGTTCATATTTTAGAATCTTTGGCTGTAAGTGCTTCGTCCTTAACAATGGCAAGTATCACACTACCAAATTTAGTGAAAAGAGTTTTGAAGGTATTTTTGTATGGTATAGTAGCCATAGTAAGGCATCTAGGATGTTTAATAAAAAAACTCTGGTTGTAGAAGAATCTATTCATGTTGTATTTGATGAGACGAGCTTGCTGCAAGGTAACTCTTGTAGTGTGTTTGTTAAAGATGCAGGTTCAAAGCCGAACGAATAAACTTGGACGAACTAATTGAAGAAAAAGGAGAAAAATTCATCAAGATCACCACTCCAACCCCAATTGGAGAGGTTTATGATCAAGATGAAGAGACCATTCAAGTTGATGAAGTCACTCCTGTGGTGGAAGAAGCTCCAGATGTAAGAACCTTAGAGCTCAAACACTTAAAGGATCACCCGATAGACCAAATCATAGGAGATCCACGGGATGGTGTCAGAACTCGTAGAGGTACAGCTAATGAGAATTTATTTTGAGTTTTCTATCACAGTTTGAACCGAAGAAGTTTGAGGAAGAAAACTCAGACACATCATGGATAATGACAATGGAAGAAGAATTGAATCAGTTCAAGCATTGTCAAGTCTGGAAGCTTGTTCCAAGACCCAAAGGTAAAAATGTCATCGGGACAAAATGGGTCTATAGGAACAAAATGGATGAGGATGGAACTATCAAAAAGAACAAGGCTAGACTCATCGCCAAAGGATACTAACAAGAAGAAGGAATCGACTTCGACCAAACATATGCTCCAGTGGCAAGGCTAGAGGAAATTAGGTTGTTCCTTGCATATGCCGCACTTAAGGGTTTCACCGTCTACCAGATGGACGTGAAGTCTTCCTTCCTTAATGGTGACATAAAGGAAGAAGTGTATGTGGAACAACCTTCAGGTTTTGTTGATTCTAACTTTCCTGATCATGTCTATCTCTTGTTTAAATCTTTATATGGTCTAAAATAAGCTCCTCAAGCTTGGTATGAGACGATATCTAACTTTCTTCTTGAAAACAAGTTCACAAGAGGAAAGATAGATAAAACATTATTTCTTAGGGAAATAAAAGGCAAGATTTTGCTAGTGCAAATCTATGTCGATGATATTATATTTGGCTCTACTGACAACAACCTCTACAAAACGTTTTCCAAACTTATGTAAGGGAAGCTCGAAATGAGCACCATGGGAGAGCTGAAGTATTTCTTAGGACTTCAAGTGAAACAATCTGAAGATGGAATTTTCATCTCTCAGACGAAGTTCACAAAGGAGTTGATTAAGAAATTCGGAATGGAGAACGCAATCTCTATGAGGTCTTGAATGGGTTCAACTATGTCTCTAGACAAGGATGAGAAAGGAAGCTTTCGATGAAACTAAGTACAGAAGTATAATTGGATCCTTGCTTTACCTTACTACTAGTAGACCGGATATAATGTTTTCAACATGTGTGTGTGCTAGATTTCAAGTGAACTCTAAGGAATCTCACTATGCAACTGCAAAGCGGATTTTGAGATAGCTTAAAGGTACACCAAATCTTGGCTTATGGTACCCAAGAAGTAATGACTGTGAACTAATTGGTTTTTCAGATGTAGACTTTGCAGGTAGTAAAGATGATAGAAAGAGCACTTTCGGGACTTGCCAGTTCCTTGCAAGGAGGCTCAATTCTTGGAGCAGCAAAATGCAGAATTGTGTCACAATTTCAACGGTCGAGTCAGAATACATTTCTGCCGGCAGTTGTTGTGCTCAATTGCTGGGGATAAAGAATGAGCTGGAAGATTACAATCTCAAAGTCCAAGACATCCTTTATTTTACGACTCATCCAGTATGATTGCAATAGCCAACAATCCAGTCTCTTACAGACAGACAAAGCACATAAAGCTGCGATATCATCTTATCAGGGAGCATGGGGACATATATCTTCAATATGTCCCAACAGACAGGCAAATTACAGATATTTTCACGAAGCCGCTGGACGAGGTCAAGTTATTGTTTTTCAAAACAGAACTTGGCATGCTCAACAAGGATGAAGGAGAATGAAGACAAAGGCAACAGGCAAGGGCAAGATCTGATTTTACTTCAAAAAAATCAGAAAAATTTCAGATTCTGGACTTCATTTCTCGAGTACAAGTATTTTACTCGAGAACAACAACTTCCTCTCGAGAACAACAAGACTATTTCTCGAGTACTAAGAGAATATTTCTCGAGAAGAAATGTTCTACTCGAGAACAGGATATCTCCACTCGAGAACAAGGCTTATTTCTACTCGAGACAAAGGCTTCTTATACTCGAGTGCTACTGAATCTCTTCTCGAGAACAATAATTCCTCTCGAGAAATGTGGCGTCATTTTCTTCTTCAAGATCAAATTTTCATATCGGCACTCAGGCACTTAGCCGCCTCTTCCAGGCATTTTTAATAATAATTTATATGTTAAATCATCATAATTAGTGGTAAATATAAATAGAAATAAGTCCAAGAGATTTTTAGTCTCGATTTCAAAACCCTTCTCGAGAAAAGCCGTTTTGTCTTCTCCGTCTCCGCCGTCTGCCGCAAATCAAGTTTTCTCTTTCGCCGTCAAGCCTATATCGATTTCTCTTCAACAATGGCTTCATCCTCAAAGCTAGGGATAGGGAGTGAACTTTATTCTTCTAGGATTGCAGAGATATCAGACGATTTCCGAAATGTTCTTCTTCTGCTAGACACATCTTGTTTGTCATTTATTCTTGAACATCCTTGTAGAATTTTTACTTCTGAAGTAAAACAATTCTTCCAGAATGCCAAGATTAAGAGAAATGACAAAATCATTAAGTCTAAGGTTCAGAATATTAAGGTTAAGATGTCTGCTCAGTCTATTTATCAGTTTCTCCAACTTCCAGTTATAAATATGAAAGATGATCTAATATGCAGTGATAATGAGAGAGCCTATAGCTTCTGTGGAATCCCTCAGTCCTCTAACACCATCAGAAGACAATATATGAATGCAGGAAGTAAACTGTTGGCTGACATCTTAGGAAAAGTCCTTCTATGTAAAACAAGTTCAATCAGTTATATTACTCTAGAATTCTTTGACCTCATGACAGCTGTTATATGTAGAAAGAAATTCCAATGGGGAATGATGCTATTTGAAAAGATTAAGGCGTGCATTAAGAGCCCCAACTATGGAAGAATTATTTCTCTGTATCTAAATAAGATGAATCCAACTATTTTTCCCATGAAAAAGGGCACAACCCTCCATCACATGAAAAAGGTGTCTATACACTCCTTCCAGAGATGGGAAGTCAAGTTACAGAAGACAGATAAAACTCCAAAGGAAACAGAATATGTGGACCAGACCCCATCTCCTCCTTCACATCAAATAACTAATTCAGTTATTGAGGGGGAGCCTGCACCATCTTCCTCAGTTCCTCCAGTTCCTGCTGCCTCATCAATTCCTCCCCAAGATGTTCCAGCTGTTGCTATAGATTTTCCTCCTCCAGTCTCAGTTCCTGCTACTGCTACTACAGTACTTCCTCCTCCAATTACTCCTGTTATTCTTTATTCAGATCAATAAGAAGAAATTCCACCTGCTGCTACAGAACTACCATCTACCTCTATTGCTGTTGTGTCAGTAATACCAGCCTCTATTCCCTCTACTGCCACTGCTTCCTCCTCCTTACTGCACTCTGACACAGAATTTCCTACTGCTGCTGAAGACATTCCTCATGTTTACAACCTGACAGATCCCCAGATTGAAGATCAGACTCAAGCTGAGATTCTTTCTACTGAAGAGGATATCAACAAGATAATAAAGGAACTTACATCCAAAGAAGCTCCTTTCCATATCCCTGAAGATCTTCCGCCATCTACAATAACTTCTCCTAAGTCTCCAGCACAACCAGAAAACTCTCTAGCTCCTCTACAGTCTCCAAAACATCAAGAATCCTCTCCCCCAGCTGATCAATCTCCAGTACAAGAACCTGAAAAGTCTTATGAAGATTTACACGCTGATGAAGTTGTCTCAATCCATGACTCAAATGACGAAATTCCAGTTGAAGCTGCTGAACAAAGACTACCCAGTCTTCATTTTCAGATTCCAACCTTGCTGCCAACAATTAATGAAGATGAAATTAGTACACTAAATAGAAGAAAAGCCTCTACCTGTACTGTTATGATTGAATAAATACTTCCATGGACTGTTCTTGCTCAGCCACTTCCATGTCCTCAAAAAGAAGTGTTCCTTGAAGGTTCAATTCTACAGAAAATTGAAACTATGCTTGCTGAACAGAGAAAGTACTTTGATGATTCTCTGAAAGTGGTCACTGATAAATTCACAGCTTTAGAAAAAGAAATGAGTCGAGGATTTGCTGAAATCCAAGACAAAACAGATGAAATTAAAAGTCTTCTGCAAATAGGTGGCAAAGCTATTGACCACATTATTACTAGCATTGGCACATTCATGGAGCAATCTGTTACTTTTGCCAATAATCAAATTCTCCTGGACAAAAGAGGTGATGAAAGAAATTTCTAGACTTGTCAAGAAGTGGGAAAATTCAAAGAGGATGTCATCAACACCCTCTCTGTAGAAGTCATAAAGGGGGAGGAAAAAGTGAAGGAACTGCTAGAAAAACAAGCTGCAACTATGAAAAATCAGTGGGAAGATCAATTAAAATAAATTCAGACATATGATCTGAAGGAAATCAAGAGTACTAAGTTATACACTTATGATACCGCTGTATGGATGCACAATCAGCTATTTCCTGAATTTGCCATGGATCCAAATGCTCCTCCTCCTACAAATCTAGATGTCAACATGCCTACTTTTCTCCAGCTCCAGAGTATTTTGAAGGACCTCCTCCAACACACTATGAAGGACCTCCTACAGATTACTATGAAGGACCTCCTCCTGATGTCTATGAATAGGTATGGGAATCTGAGCAAACAAGACTGCCTCCTCATCCTCCAGAAGTTCAAAAAGCAAAGAGAAGAAAGTATGGTGATGGAGCCTCTGCAAGCAGATCTACTCTACATCTAGAAGCCCAAGGGAAGAGAACTCAAGAATATACTGAAGTCTGGAGTCCAACCTCCAAATCCCTTATTTTGGAAACTCTGAAGTTAGTGATTGATTTTAATGAAGACATGAACCTTCACTATATCCCTCAGGAATGGGAGTTGTATAAGATGTCCCTTACCAAGAGAAGAATTTATGATAGGGAACATGACAAACAACCCTAAGGTTCCACCTAGACCACCAAGGCACTTCCCAAGCCACATAGTTATCAAAAGAGACAACAAGAGAAGCTTGAAAGACAAGGAAGGCAACCTTCACAGGAACAGTAAACTGAAGATGATAGAAGTTCACTTTTGAAATTGTAGAATTTAATTCTCTGGGACAATTTTCTACTTATATGAACTTTTAATTCTGATCTGATTTTTACATATTACTGCTTTTCTCTAAATTATCAAGTTATTTGTATCTTTATGTGTTTTTCTCTTAATGTAATTCACCTTAGTGTAGAGGGTTCTGACTTCTACAAATTGGGGGATATTGTTGGGTATTGCATCTACAATAGCCCAAATTTGTATGAAGTCACCCTTAAACTAAGATGAATTAAGTTTGTATTTGATGCTCTTTTTGTTAAGTGTTTATAGGACTTAAATGCTAAGTGTAGACCAATGTCAGTCTACAATGAGTCACCAAACACAGGACCATACAATGTAATCCCTCATTGTGTGATCCATGTTGTTGACTCATGTGTAGCCTCTCTAATTGGGACACACTTCATTTTCAAGCACTAAGGGCAAGAAAAAAGATGGATGTTGATTTTTATGAAGAATCAAGATTTTAAGTTTTTCAGAAAAAGTCTAAGTCTTTTTCTCGAGTACTATAAATTGTACTCGAGAAGGACTTATGAAATTTCTCGAGAAAGACTTGTCTTCATTTCGAGCGACAGAAATTGTTCTCGAGAAAGCTTTATGCTGTTCTCGAGAAGAGCTTTTGTTCTCGAGTAATATATGTTATTTCTTCTCGGGATATTTCTTCTCCAGACATAAATTTTTCTAAGTATTTTCTCGAGAAGAATAAAGTTATTCTCGAGAAGACTATAGTTTGTTCTCGAGATGCAAAAGTCACTTGTCGAGAACCAGAGTATTTTTCTCCAGAGCTAGCTATTTGTTCTCAAGATAGTTATTCGTTCTCGAGAACCAGAATGTTTCTTCTCGAGAACAAAATGTTATTTTTCTCGAGTACTTCCTGATATTCTCGAGTGCAGATTTCCACCTCCACATATTTTTCTAAGTATTTTTCTCGAGACAACCTTTTGTTCTCGAGTACCAAAATTATTCTTCTCGAGAACTATAAGCAATTTTCTCGAGTAATTTTCTTCTTTCCCGAGAAAGCTGTTTTCTTCCTCCATATCATTTTTCTCTAAGTCTTCTTCTCGAGAATATCCTTATTGTTCTCAAGTAACAAAATTCATTAGTTCTCGAGTAAAAACCTTCTTCTCGAGAACACCCTGGTCTATTTTTCTAAAATTTGCTAAGTACAGACAGACGTTTATTTCAAACAGAATTGACGCGTGATTGGTCTATGTGGATGTCATTAATGACGATTATGACCGTTAGGGTAATCCTATAAAAGGTCTTGTCATTTTCGACTAACCCTAAGAAGTTTTAAAAAGATTTTAAGAAGATTTTAAGAAGAATTTCAGCCGTCGCAAGCAGAAATTCCAAGCCTTCTGAATCCGTTCTTTATTTCCAAATCGAGAGCTGTAGATCCTCTTCTTCATCGTCTAAGGGCTTTCGATCCAGACAGATTCAGAGAAGATTGATTCATAGATCGAGATTACTGTCAATGATAAATCCTCTACTTGATCATGTGAGTTAAGAAATTTTCAGATCCACAGATTGCTGATTCTTCTTCAACATATTCTGATAAAGCCGCAAAGTTCAAAGAAAGAGGAACAGGCAGAAGGATTTCAGATCTGAGAATATATCACTGTTTGTATACATTATTTCATTTTATTCTTGTAGGAGCTAGATCTTTCTCCGAGTTGTAGGAGTTGTTTTCTCCGAGTTATTGTTGGAAGTTTTCATCTTCCAAGTGTAGATCCAGATTTGGGATCGAGTTGTAGGAACGTTGTTCCGAGGTGTAGGATTGTTTTCAATCCGAGATTAGTGGAGTAGCCGAGTATAGTGCATTGCTAGATCGGTGAGTGAAAAGTGGATGTACCCAAGGTTGGGGAATCAATATAATTCTTGCTGTCGTCTGTGATTGCTTGGTTTGATTTTCTGTGCATAGATCGCTAAATTTTTATTCTGCAAAAGACGCTCAACTCATCTATTCACCCCCTCTAGGTGATTTAGGTAAGAAACTTAAAAAATTTTCACCTGGCTTATTATAGCAGTAACATACAATGTTAGTAGAATTATATTTGTTCTGTTTAGGCTTATACATGTCATTCATGTGATGTTTCTTTTTATGGTCACCATCATGACGTGATCTTCTATAAGAGGAGCCTTTACCTCTCATCTGTTAGTAGAATTATGTTTGTTCTGTTTAGGCTTATACATGTCATTCTTGTGACGTTTCTTTTGATGGTCACCATCATGTCGTGATCTTCTATAAGAGGAGCCTTTACCTCTCTTCTGTTTCTTCTTATTGAGAAACTTCTTGAACTGTCTGGAGAGAAGAGAGAACAATCCTTCAGATAACTCTGAGACAGTGGTTCTTGGCTCTATGTATTCTTCTTCACTTTCTTCCAGAGTGGGAGCAAGAGATGCTGCTATAGCTTTTCTTGAGCTATCTACCTTCAGTGCAATAGACTTGTCCTTTAATGAAGGTCTGTTGCCCTCTTCTTCAGCTTTTCTGGAGTTTATTTGAAGCTCGTAGGACATAAGCTTACCGAAGAGGTTCTAGCGATCAGTATCAACCAGTCTCCAAAACTCCCTGATAACACAAATCTTATTGTCTCATTCCTTAGTTAAGGATCTTAGGAACTTGCCATTTAGTTCTCCATTTGTGAAAACCCGGTCGTTGCTCTTCAGGTCGTTGATGATCTTGAAGAAGTTTTCAAATGTATCAGCAATTGTGTCCTTGGGGCCTTGCTTGAAGGCCTCATACTTCTGGTTCAGAAGGGATCTTTTGCCATCCCTTACTTTTTATGTACCTTCCATCAGGACAATCAAAGACTGCCATATTTCCTTAGCGGATTGGACGTTTATCAGGTTCTGCAACATTGAATCATCGACTGCACTTGCGATGATGTTCTTGGATTTCTTGTATAGAGAGACAAGGGCAATCTCATCTTGTCAAGATCCATCAGTTTCTTCGGCACTTTCTTGGTTGGGTCAATATTGGAAGCAATCATGGGAACATAGGGACCTTCTTCCACAATCATGAAGATGCGGGGATCAATAGCTTCCATGAAGAATTTTATTCTCTCTTTCAACATGGGAAAGTTAGTCTTGGTGCACACCGGGAGCTTTGTGAAATCCTTGGATCTGTCCATGCTTGATAAACTCTACGACAACTATATGAAGATTTGTTGAAGGTGTAAACCTTTTTGTGAACAACCTCCCTCTAATACCAATTGAAAGTATCTAGTTGTCTACCTAAATCACCTAGAGGGGGGTGAATAAGTGAGTTCTGAGTCTTTTGCGGAATAAAAACTTGAGAGAAATCAACACAGAAAATAACCAAGCACAATCTAGATGACACAAGTAATTTATAGTGGTTCCCTAATCTTGGGTACACCCACTCTCCACCTTGCCAATTTAACACCACGTCTAGGCTAGGCTACTTCACTATATCTCGGATTGCAACAACCCTACAACTCGGAGATAACACACTCCTACAAACTCGATCCCACAAAACAGGATCTATACTTGGAGAACAAAGCTCCTACAAACTCAGACACAAAGCTCCTACAAGAGTTAAAGTAAATGTTACAATAACAATAGAAATTGTATACTTACAGATCTGAAATCTTCAAGGTTCTTCCTTCTTGAAAGCTGAAAATCTCTGAGAAGAAGATGAGGAAGAAATCCCGAGAAAACTTAATCTGAAAAACTTAGAATCCGACACGATCAAGTTGATGTTTGAAGAATCTTGAATCTGTGATATGTCGAATCTTTTATCCTTGGAATCGCTGGATCGAAAGAAGGGCGACAATGAAGAACGACGATGACCACGACTTCTCCCGATTTTGAAATTATGATGTGATTCTAAATAATGTTATTCTTATGTTTAGCGATTCATATGAAAAGACTTTATATAGAAGATCATCTAACGGTCTGAAATCATTAAGGAGTGATCCACGTGAACCAATCATGAGATACTTAGATTATATCGAAATCCCGTCTGACTGAATTAAAAAGAAATTTTCTGCAACTCTGTTTCTCGAGAAGACTTATAATTTTTCGAGAAGGATTTGCTTTTTAGAGAAATGACATGGCTTTCTCGAGAAATTTACTTAACCAAATTCTTTGAACTGAAGTACTTATTTCCCGAGAAGGATATGATTTCTCGAGAAATGATTTGCTTTCTCGAAAAATGGTGTAGTATTCTCGAGAGAAAATATTTAATGCAAATTTTGAACTGAAGAACTGATTTCTCGAGAAGGATTTGATTTCTCGAGAAGGATTTGATTTCTCGAGAAATGATTTGCTTTCTTGAGAGATGGCCTAGTCTTCTCGAGAAAAATACTTAACGTAAATTCTTAGAACTTAAGGATTGATTTCTCGAGAAAGATTTGATTTCTCTAGAAAAATACTTAGCTTCTCAAGAAATGGCATAGTCTTCTCGAGAAAAACTTTGCTTTCTCGAGAACTTTACTTGGCTTCTGGAGAACTTTTCTAGGCTTTCTCGAGAAAAGGACATAAGGTTGTTTCTGAGTATTTTCCGAGAAGTTTTAAGATTTCTCGAGAACAGTATTGCTTTCTCGAGAAAAATGCTTAGACTTCTTGAGAAACAGACTTCATCTTTTCGAGAAACACACTTAGAAATTTTCCTCAAAAATTATTTCTGCTTTGTTGAAAAACAATAACCTTTCCTTTCTTCAATTGCTTTGGTACTTGAAAATGAAGTGCATCCTAATAGAGAGGTTACACATGAGTCAACACCATGGATCACAAAATGAGGGATTGCATTGCATGGTCTTGTGTTTAGTGACTCATTATAAACTGACATTGGTCTACACTTGGCAATAATGACCTGTAAGCACTCAACTAAAGAATAGCATCAAATACATACTTAATTGAACTTAGTTCAAGGGTGATTTCACATAAATATAGGTTATTGTGGATACAATACCCAACAACCAGGGTCAGAAAACCCTACATCATTGGCCCCGCAAGCAGTACCCTCAGATTGTCACACAACCCTTAATAGAATTGATTGGTATTGCGCTCCTCATCAATAAAAGTAGAGCCAGCATAACGACCCAATCTCGTGAACTCATGTAGGTAGTCTCCCACGCTACTCTCACATTGAGCCAACCTCTAAAACATATTCTCCATAGCTATTTTTTGTGCTGACGGAATGAACCGTGCTAGAAATAATCTCTAGAATTCCTCCATCGAGATATCGGTGAGTTGTCTCCCAGTAAAGTGATGGAGTTCTAACTCATCCTATCATAATCTTGCATCACTATCCATAAGGAAAGTGGCTATTGTAAACTTCTACCACTCCTCAGTATCCGTTGCGGACATGACTCTCTTAACACTAGAAAGCCAGTCCTCGGCTTACATTGGGGTCTCAGTCCCCCAAAACACTGATGGATTAAAGCTCATTACGTGCTTTAGCTGCTTTTTAGTCGCTCTCCTCTACACTATGGGCTCTAATGCTACTTGATCCGCCACTATAGGTTTCACTATGCTAAGCAGTACGTGGCCTAATCCAGGAGCAGCGGGCTACACTTGCCTCCCTGGTTTGGCATTGATCGTAGCAAACACCGCTTAGCTACAATTCGTATGGTATCAGTAGGAGGGGTAGCGGGTGCGTCATTAGGCGCACTACTCTCCGCAGAGTGCTGACGTTGTGACTGCTCCGCACCACTCCTAGTCGCCTAAAATCATGAAAACACTCAATTAGACGACGAGCAAATTGCCCAAAACACAATTATGGGAATACACAGGTTCCTCAAACATGTGTATTTTCATTCCTAAGTGGACATTCATGGGTTCTTTTATGTTATAACGATAACACACATACATGTGCTCACCACTTAAAAGAATTTGCCCATGAATTCGAATAAGGTAGACCGACACCAGAGTCAAATGCCAACTTGTAACACCCCCATCCATCACATAGCATATAACTGAAGGTTCGGCAGCGGCCTGACAACATATACTATGAACAGTCAAAGGAGTTACTAATTGAAACCATAATTCATAAGTACAAGTCCTAACACAGAGTGCATTCTAGCGGAAGTAATTTAAAGGTTAACAGGAACCCAACCAATTGAATGTCCACTAACATAAATGTTGGAATGATAAACTAAATACACAAATAGTCTTAGCCTTAAGGCCTTACATTGTTCATATTAAATAAAATTGTCTTGCATACATAGGCACGCAGGCCGGCCACACATGAATGATAAAGTAAACAGGTAATTCGCTTTGACCTTCAAGGGCCAGCTTAGCAATCTTGTGTTTAAGACCGCTATTTCTCGCTTGGCTCAGCTGCACCTGCATGAAACAATCCACCGCACTAGTGATAAACAATAGCAACAGTCAACATTAGTTGAACAAATTATAACGACCCCACCCCTCATCCGGGGTAGTGGTGCTCCTTCCCTGCATCCATTAGTATAATCAAATATTGGTATCCAGAACGTGCAACTTAAGCACCATTCACCACAAATGTTGACAATGCCAGCCATACACCCCGTGCACTCAGGGCACATTATCGGTATACCGGAATTCCCAGGGTCCCACCTCCATTCTAAGCGACGGATATCATAACTTGAGCATTCTTTAGTCTTTCTGGGCCGAAGACAAACACTCGCCTCTATGGCTATGACTAGTTCACGGTGATTGCCCGGATACACTCATTAAATCACTCCAAGTTGAATGACACAGGGCTTGGTACAGTTAAACTTTTCCCATTGCTCAAATCATCGGGACCAATAAGCCATAATGTGGGTCAGCCTCCCCTTTCCAATTCACAATCATACATAACTCTGTTATGTTCCAAGACCGGCTCTTATGGCCAATTAGGCTAGGCCACAAAGGCTCTTAGCTCTCACATACTGGCCCCCAGGTCTTTAAGAGACAGGCCTTAGCAAATGGCCACCAGGTCTCCAAGAGATAGGTCTCCATAAACAATATAATGCTCACTGGGATCTATCGCCAGCGGTAGATCTACCACCGTACTGTAGGGGACACACTATCGAATCTTCCCCCAGTTTCGGGTGTTTTCCTTGAGTCTACATCCAGTACTCTCAACGCAGCCATCTACACACCCCACGACTCTGAAATCTACGTGAATACTACATAGTCTTCTCCAGCATACAAACATCACCAATCCAGACCAACTTGTCCGGATGAGCTTAACACAAAATGCATTTTCCGTACTTCGATTCTGGATCTAAATGCAACACTACGGGGATACACAGATCTACTCGCCAAAAGAACCACTTCCACGTGTTCGTGGATCGTCTACCCTCAAATGCCAAAAAGAAGGACATCACGTGTCCAAGGAAGAGGATCGTTACCCTAGAAGTCAATTTTGGCGCCATAGGTGAGATTTTAGCTAGATGAAAATGACTGCTTCGGCTTTGCCTCCATAGATCTGAACTCGTCTCGTGAATCCACACTCTGAAACTCCAACGGCAGTGAGATCTCTTCCAGACGAAGCTCTTCCTTCCTTATACAGCCAGATATCCCTAAAACTCCAAAAGAAATGAAATGAAAACGGCTCTTCCAACACTATAAACTGAGCTACTGATGTGCAATACTGCAATTCAATGCCTCAGTTTGTGTGCAACTGCCCAGGCCCTCCAATCAAAGGTTGACGCGTGGTCGTGCCGTTACAGAAAATCTATCGCTGCGCAATAGGATGCTACCTCTGTGCCATAACTATCGTCAGTTATAACACGACCGCTACCGCTAATGCCATATGATAGCTACTACCACCACGCGGTAGCAACCAGAGACCTTTACCGATTAAATTGCCTAAGCTACCACCAGCGGTATCGCTACCACTGGCGGTATCTTCCCGAGAGACCTGTCGCTAAACACATGGAGCTACCGCTGTGCGGTAACCCTACCGTCGGGCAGTATCTTCTAGAACCCAAATTCCTACTTCGCGAGATTGGGGCATTAGGGTACAAACACCCCCATTCATATTGATTTCGTCAGTTCTTAACATGCTCAGGATCTCGGGTAGTGTCTTGTCTATTTCATTCATGTTGTAGTTCAAGACAAACAACTCATAATTGTCTGATAATGATTGCAGGATCAGGTTTGTAGCCAACTCTTGACCCAGAGGGAAGACTAGCCTTTCAAGGTTCTCTATATACCCAATCATCTTGAGTACGTGAGTCCCTACTAGGTCTCGATCTCCCATCTTACACTGAAATAACGCCTTTGTGACGTCAAACCTCTCTTGGCGAGCCTGCCCTTGAAAAATTTTCTTGAGATGCTCACCAATTTCTTTGCAACCCATGTTCTTATGTTACTTCTGAAGCTCACAGTTAATGGTTGCTAGCATGAGCCATTTAACATCCAAGGAGTCGTCTTGATACTTATTGTAAGCATTTTTATCAGATCGGGACGCATTCCCGACAGGCTCATCGGGGGATTCCTCTTCCAAAACATAGAGCTTACGCTCTTGCCTGAGAACAATTCTCACATTTCTGTACCAGTACAAAGTGTTCGTCCGACTCAATTTCTCCTGCTCAAGGATGGCTCTAAGGGATAGGGTGGAATGAGATCCACTTGCCATGGAAATTCTACAATGATTTATGCAAATGAAAAATCAGTACTACATTTAAAAATAAATTTTTCATTACAATTAGGACTTTAATTAAAATTACTCTCACTATTTTAATCAAATTGATAATCCTCGATATCAATTCAGAGAGTTTATGCGAGCTACTCTCTTAGTGGACAAGATTTGTATTTCACCAACACTATGAGTCAGCTTTGGCTTTTCTCTCACAACGTAGTTATTTAGGTAGGCAACGCTTGCCGATTGCATCACTATACAACTCTTGTATGGTTGTTGAATAACTCTTTATTTGCATCCATCATATGGTGCATGCCAATCCCATGTCTCTGGGCACTCAACCTTTGAAATCACCTTGTTTAGTTTGCGATGCAGGTTTGCATGCGAACATGAAAATAAAGACAAACACGAATTTTCTCCCTACGCCTAAATCCTACATTCGCACAATACTTTTAGCATGGCGCACACGTTATTCAATTTTATCAATTAAATGCTAACGTACGTGAAGCCAAATCGTTTAAGATCGAACGAAGGCTATAGGCCGATATTCTATCAGGCTAAAAGGATCCAACCGGTCCGATCGAGCGGTTGTTATACCAAAAGAGATCCACCAAAAATTACGATTCGGAAACGGTAGATCTCTCCCAACAAAAAGAAAATGAGGTCCGCCAATCCTCTCAAAATTAAGCAAATTAAGATCGATAACAAATCGATCGAAGAAAACCACGACTATTTCAATGCTATCAAAAATCAACGCTAAAGTATTCCACCACAAAAATTATCTAAAGGGAAAAAAATCACTCAGAGAAAGTAGGAATATTTTGTTACCCCACACAAAAATTTATGTTCTCCAAGACGTGGATCGCTCATCACCGGATCCACTAGAGTCTCGTCGAATGGAGAGAAACACGCCGCCTTCCTTGCTTCATGCCGAATTCGATTACCCGGAACCACGTTGAGAGGCGTCTTGGTCGGAATCCACCAAGAGGTGGGCTGATTGGGTTCGAGAGAAAAGAGGGCTTCTCGGTTTTTTGGGTGGTGAGGAGGGTGGTCGGTTTGCTTATGGAGAGGGAGGTGGGTGGCCGAGAATTACAAGGGAAAGGAGAAAAGGGGCGGCAGCTAAGAAGGAGGAGAAGAGGGGAGGCCGTCGGTTTTGGAGAGAGGGGAGAGGGGTTGGCCAAAGTATTTTGAAAGAGGGGGAGAGATCAATAGGAGGTAAAAACTCAATTAGGTTTTGCTTTCATTCAACTTAATAAAATCCTTAACAACAAGGCCTTATATAGGCTTACAAACAAGTTTGGCTACATGCAGCCCAAAAAAAATACAACACCCAGCATAAATTTTAACATCATGAAAATAAAATAAAAGTGCAAATAAAATAACAAAGATATTCCAATAAATTTAATTGGCCGTCTTGTGCCGATGGTTGAGGTTGTAGGTCGCTCCACAAGGTCACCATGGCGCTGCAAGACTTTGGTTTGAGATAGAGAATGATCTGCCGCAAGCATGTCGTCATCATCTTCAACATATGGGAAGTCGTCGTCGCCATCAATCCTCCCCCGCTCAAAAGAACTCATCATCGATGAGTTGGCATGTAGGTACCATCACAGAAGAGCATCATCCAAGAGAGTCATCTCCAATTCAAGAATCCAAGAGTCATCGGAGGCCGCACGATCACGCCATCTAATCAAGTAGCGGCGAACATCACCACTTGGAGAGGAGAGCACTTCATCTTTGAGGATCCTGTCACGAAAAAAGGTGGTCCTTGGGAACCTTGGGAAAGCATTAGTCAAAGAAGGAGAAAAAGTTTCTACATCAACATTTAACGCATCTCAAGTAGATACCGATGCAGAGAGCGATCCAGGCACAAGCTCACCACCCAACCTATTAGAAAACTTAGTGGACCCAAACAGACAAGTAGATAATTCAAGTGGTGGAGAAACATATGACGTTAAATCAAAAACATTGAAAATAGGGGAAATTCCCCAATCAATGGGTAACTCCAAAAGATATGCGTTTTCGCCAAATTTTTTTAAAATTCGAAAAGGTCTATCTCGCCGATTTGCCAACTTTGTATAGTGCCCGAAGGCATCCATTCAGGGACGAGACGCACCAAGACTAAATCGTCAACCTTAAAGTGAGACGCAATCTTATGTAAGTTAGCATGAGATTGATAAGATGCATATTGTGTGGTTAGCGCCTCATTAATGTGCTTATGTAAATTGTGAATATGAGAGGCAAAATCTTGTGCAAATTGACTTGACTTATAAGATGGAGGTAACAGAATCAAGTCAAGTGGCACTGGTGCTGTATAACCGTGCATGATTTCATTTGGTGATAAACCTGTGGACCTATTTTTCGAATTATTGTATGCTAATTGAGCATGGGGAAAGATTAGGTCCCACGTACCCTTGTGGTCACCAACAAGATAACGTAGTAAGCTACCCAAACTTCTATTTACCACTTCTATTTGCCCATCCTTCTGTGGATGGTAGGCCGAAGAAAATAATAGTTTGGTGCCCATAATCCTCCACAGGGTCTTCCAAACATAACTAGTAAATTTCATGACCTATCGGTCACTATATTTCTTGGAATGCCCCAATGCCCAACAACTTCCTTAAAGAATAATTTCACTAAATATGACGCATTGTTGGTCTTATTACATACAATAAAATAGACCATTTTAGAAAACCAATCTACTACCACTAAAATGGAATCATAACGTCTAAATGTGACAGGTAGGCCAAGAATAAAATCCATACTTACATCTATTGGGAATTGTGCACTATAATTTTCCTCAGTATTTGAAGAGGCATTACCAATCATTCTAAGGGGCGTAATGTATTTGATGTGTGCTTAATGTTCACCAGTGCAAGTTGTCCATGATTGGATAGTTGAACATAAAGAGTATGCTAGAAGATTCAGAATTCATCGAGCTCAATTAACCATTCATCGAGCTGAGCTCACCATTTGTCGAGCTGAGCTCACCATTAGTCGAGCGAAGTTCAGAACTTGGGATTCAAAATTTGTCGAGCTCAGCTCACCATTCTTCAAGCTGAGCTCGCCATTCGTCGAGCTAAATTCGGAAGTATGGGACTCAGAATTCGTTGAACTCAGCTCACCATTTGTCGAGCTGAGCTCACCATTCGTCAGGCTAAATTTAGAATTTGGGATTCAGAATTCGTCGAGCTTAGCCCACAGATTGTCGATCTCAGCTCAACATTCGTCGAACTAAAGCCAAAAAAAATTGACTAAGGCAAAACCGCTGAGACAACTGAGACACCTGAGAAGTATGTCTCAGCATAACCGCTGAAAAAAGCAAGCTGGAATTTCTCTAAGTCCAGATGTTGGAGTTACCATGATGATCTGGAAGTGATCAAACATGTAATCTCACTGCCAACGCGATATGAGCCTGCAGGGTCGCACATAAGAGCTGTGGAGAAGTTGGTTGATTGACTGTTGGTAAAGGTTACCAATCACCGATGAAAGTGCAACTAGATCTGATATACTCTAGAGGGGGGTGAATAGAGTATATGGTGTTTTAGTACTTTTAAAAACTTTTACAACAATTGTTGTAATAAGTGTGAGCAGGGAAGCAAATATAAATCTAATCACAAAACTAAGCTATGCAAAAACTAAGCACAGACAAATCAAGGCCAGAAACAAAAAGTAAACAAGCAGAGCTAGAGGACACAAGGAAATATAGTGGTTCCCCAAACTTGGGTACATCCACTCTTCTACCACCCTAGGTAGGAATCCACTGCAGGATGAGTTGATCAGGTGTCCTAGGCACCAATGAGCTTTTGATAAGGTGCTCAAAAACCAAAGCAGATTTTTTGATCAGGTGTCTTGCCACCAATGAGCTTTTGACAAGGTGCTCAAAAACCAGATTCAAACTTTTGAAGGGAGTTTGAGAAACCCTTTACAAGCTGGGGGTGAGAGAGTGATGACAGTCTTCTCTTTCTCAACCAACTGAGAAGACTATGTGGATTGATGTCAAAGCTCCCCCTGAATCCTTGAAATCTTCAGGAAGAAAAGCTTTGCTTGAGGGTGATAGGCCTTCAAAGATAGAACTCCAGTAATAGATGGTTTCAGCAATGGCTGAAATGTTGAGTGTCTAGAGTCTTGAAATGATGTTGGCCTTGAACACTTTGAAAGATGATGAGATTTTGAAAGCTTGATCTCTTTGATGAGTGTTCTTCAGAATTCTTTTTGACAGAAGATTTTTAAAGAGTCTCTGTACTCTATATTGTGTGTTCACTTCTTGTTAATCTCTGTATATCATCTATATTGATTCAAAAACATTCTGTCTTTTATTCTCTGATCCAGAATAGAATATCATTCTCTGTCAAAGATAGCCGTTGGTCTGCATTGATTGCATCCTTAATTGCAAAAACTCTTATGGAGGAAAGTCCACAGAATTATTCCTTGAAAGATCCCTTGAAACTTGGTCCAGAAATAAATGAAAACGGCTAACAAATCTCTGAATTAATTGCAGAATAACTCCTGTCTGATTTGAATTTGAATTCTGGAAGTTAACTGAAATCGTCGAACTAAGCTCTGCTATCATCGAGCTGAGCTCAGCGAACTGGAAAACTCAAGCAGCAAAATAATCGTCGATCTGAGCTCAAAGATCGTCGAACTGAGCTCAGAGATAAAGATCCAAAGCAGAGTCAAAACCGTCGAACTGAGCTCACCGATCGTCGAATGGAGTTCGACGATATTGTGAAGTTGAGCTCAGCGATCGTCGAGTGGAGCTCGACGATCTGTCGAAGTTGAGCTCAACGATCGTCGATCTGAGTTCGACGAATCGTCGTGCTGAGCTCGACGATCAGACTTAGTCTCCAGTCTGAAAAACTTGGTCTTCAGGGCAGCTTCCAATCCTAGACTTCTAACCCTTAGACTCAATTCTAATTGACCTATTAAGCTATACAGAAGGTCAAGAAAAGATTCCTAGAGACATAGTGATCCTGACCCAAATTAGTAATAGGGTGTTCCAACAATCTCCCCCTATTTGGGTTAGGATTACTATTTACAGACTTTGGAAAATGCAAATAACAACATACAATCAAAAAAGCATAAAAACAATAGCTAGACATTGCAGAAACATCCAGATAGCAGTCAGAAAATCCAAAGATTGTCACCTTACACAGTCATTTCTTCTCTTTGCCTTTAACCATCTTGATTTCTCTGTTAGGGTTTTGGGCTTCCTTGTTGGACCTGCTGTCATCTGCTGTACCCAAGTAAGTTTGCTTTGCAGGCCTGGGAACCACAGCAGCAGGATGCAATTCCATATATCTGTCTGCATCAAAGAATTTGCTGGAAGCATATCTCTCTAACTCCTTTTGTCTTTGCTCTAACATAGTAAAAATATTGAAAGAGTCTAGCCCTTGTTCTTTGTCCTTCTTTATCTGACCTAATGCAGCCATTTCCTTCATCCTAGCAGTCCAAGCAGATGGATTCTTTTCAGGGTCCTCAAATGGTACAGGTGGCTCATACCTGTTGGAAGAATTGTCTTGAGGAGGCCTGGCAGACACTGTCTCTTTGAGCTTGTAGGGGAATGGACCAGAAGTAGTATCAGATGAAACATGTCCTCCCCTGGAGTATGGGTGCTGCCTGGAATGCCCTTTAGAATAAACCTGAAAATCTCTTTGATTACCCCTGTATCCTCCTCTCCTAGAATAAGAACCCCTAGATTGGCTTTCCCTTTGATATGATCTGGCATGGGGTTGATAGGGAGCCTGGCTTCTAGCTGGGGCTTGACTTGCAGAGCTGCCACCTGCACCTGCATCAGGAGGAGGTGGTGGAGGAGGATGAGGGTGCTGGAACTGGGATGAGCCCTTTTCATACTTTCTCTTCTTCTTCATGGCTTTCAACTGGTTTTTGGAATACTGCATCCAATGTTCAGTAATTTGGCAGTTATGCAGAATATAATAAGGAATATCATTATTATCCTTGACTTTTGCAGGAGGAACCCTTTTCATAGCTTTGCTCCTAGCTTTCCTTTTCCTTGCAATAGTAGCAGCTGAATCATCAGAGTCTGTTTTGAATTCATCAGTCTCAGAACTCTGGTCATCATATATAGCATCTATCTTCTTCATAAGATCTTTCTTTAATTGAACAGAGGCAGAAGAGGCAGAAGCTGAACCAGCAGCAGCAGGGACAGTAGTAGAGACAGGAGCAGATACAGCAGCAGATACAGGAGGAGAAGCAGAAACAATAACAGCAACAGCAGAAGTGGTGACAGCAGCAGTAACATCAACAAAATCTGCAGCAGGCTCAAAAACAGTGGCCTCTGTCATCAGAAAATCCTTGGATATTGGCTCATCAGAAACAATTGGGATTTCAGCAGCAGTGAGAACATCTTCAGCAGTAGCATCAACAATTTCAGAAGCAAAGGCAGTCCTTTCTTCAACAGCAGCAGCAGCAGCAATCACTGAGTGTACAAAAGAAGAGATGATGCTGGGGTCACAGCCAGAGAAAGGCACCAGTGCCTTAGATAGGTCTTCTGAGGGCTGGACAGCATTAACCTCTGGGAGATGGCTGAAGAAGGCTGGATCAAAGGCAGAAAGCAAAGAATGTAGGTCTATTGCCAGAACTGCAGTAGGAGCCTGACATTCTGGAGGCACAGCAACAGTAGTAGAAGAGGCAGCAGACACAGAAATCTCAGCAGCAGCAGCAACAGCATGAAGGCTTGCTTCATATGGCATCTCCCCCTGCCTAGATGCAGATACATCTGTATCAAGGCACACTGCTGGAGGTGCTGCCTGAGGAAGGAGGGAGGAAAGCCTGGCAGAGAGAGCTGCCACTGACTGGTGTAGAGGAGCTAAGGAGGTCTCTAACAATAGAGATAGCCTGGGGGCAATGCGCTCATACAACCTGTCAACTAGGGCTGGAGAGGGGAGGGATGGATGGCTCAGGTGTGGGGATGGTGGATATGGAGGACAAGGGGATGGATATGGATGGGGTGAAAGTGGTTTGGTCAATGATATGGTGGAGGAGATCTTGGAATGAGGTTGAGGAGGAGGGTAACTCTGGAGGAGATGAGGGGGAATCATCCATGTAGGAGTCATCCAAAAGGGTGAAGGATGGTATGGATGGAGAAGAAGTGACATCTGGTGGAGGGTATGAGAACAGAGGGTGGAAATGGTCTACTGGAGGTGATGAAATGGTTGCTGGAGATGGAATTGATGTTGGAGATGGGCTAGAGATGGTAATGGGGGATGAAGCTGGAATGGTGGATGGAAGAGGTAGGGTTGGAATAGGAGGAGGAGAAGAAGCAGTAACAGCAGCAGCCAGGTCTTCTGCAGGAGGAGAGACCTGTGGGGGAGTGACTCTGTGAGTCCTGGTGCCTGAAGGAGCACTAGAGGAGGGCCTGCTGGGCTTGCTTATTTGCCTGTCCCACTTGCCAAAGAGGGCACAGGTGAGTCTCTTGGAGGCATTTATGTGCACTCCAGAGGAGACCAGCAAGGTAGGGCACCTATTTTGCAGGAAGACTCCAAGAATCCTTCCAAAGTTAACAAAGCTTTTGTTTATTTTCTTCTTTATTAGGTCAAAGAAGACCTCTCCCCAGTTCAAACTTCTCTTATCCACCAGAGCTCCCATGAGACAGAGCTGATGTCTGGAGATAGTATCATGAGCTGAGTGCTTTGCCAGCAGCACTTTGCCTACAACATCTGCTAGGAACCTGTACTCAACAGACAAGTTCCTTTTGAATAACTTGCTAGGGTTTCCCTCTGGATGACCCATCTTGGCAAGTATGTCAGCAAACTCCTCTCCAGATAACTCAACAGAATCATCTCCATTCCTTAGTCCAAAAACCTCTGTTAGAATGATGGGGGTCAGAGGTACCTGAGTTCCAGCAATGGAGCCAACTATAGTAGAGTTGTCCAGATTATGAGCAGTGTAAACCCATTCCTTGATTTCATCTGAGGCCAGCTTTATCCTGGTGGTCATGAGGGCAGACAAGTTCTGATTCTTGAATAAACTCAGAATGTCTTGGAAAACTTGGTCAGTAGTGCTGAAAGATTCCAGATCAATGTCGAATCCAGCATCGAAACTTCATTGCGGCTAGAACAGCAACTGATACAGCCATTGTACCTGCAAAAATTCAACAAACAAAACGACCAAGTGTAGAACTGTTTGGAGGGAAGAAGATTCTTGCAGAGAAATTGAAAGCGCAAGAGAGAACGACGGCGAAAAATGAGTTTTATATTAGGGTTCGACGCAGAATTGGAAAGATCGTTGAACTCAGTTCGACGATCGAGGCTTCTAAAGGAATCTGAAGAGACTCCAACATCGTCGATCTCCGTTCGACGATCTTGGAAAGCGTCGAGCTCCGTTCGACGATCGTTCAGTGAACATAATCGTCGAGCGCCGTTCGACGATCGTTGACCGGAAGAGATAGTTCATACTATCTGAGAGGCGCTGAACTCAGTTCGACGATTCTGGAAATCATCGATCTCCGTTCGACGATCTTAGGGGAAATCGTCGAGCGCAGTTCAGAGATTAGAAAAATTCTAGACACTAAGAAAAATCAGAATTTTTGCCTAGTCTTGGTCAATTTTTAGCTTTCAAAATCTTGGATATTATTTAAGGCTTCCTCCGTCTAACATTCCTAACTAATTTAGGAAGAAGGTGTGTTTCTTTTCATCCAAAGGCTTGGTGAAAATATCTCCCCTTTGTAAATCAGTTGGGATATATTGTAATTCAATTTTGTGTTTTTCAACATTATCCCTTAAGAAATGATGCCTTATCTCTATGTGTTTTGTCCTACTATGGAGGACTGGATTTTGAGCTATAGAAATAGCACTTGTATTGTCACAAAAGATTTTAGACTTCTCTAAGTTGTAACCATAGTCTAGGAGTTGGTTTTGAATCCACAATATTTGTGAACAACAACTGCCTGCAGCCATATATTCAGCTTCAGCAGTTGAGGTTGACACAGATGTTTGTTTCTTACAAAACCAAGAGACAAGTCTGTCACCAAGGAACTGACAAGTTCCACTGGTGCTTTTCCTGTCAATTCTGCATCCAGCATAATCAGAGAATCCAGTTAAATCAAATGCTGAATCTTTTGGATACCAGAGACCTAGATTTGGACAACTTTTAACATACCTGAGAATCCTCTTTACTAATGTTAGGTGTGACTCTCTAGGGCTTACTTGGAACCTAGCACATATACATGTAGCAAACATTATATCTGGTCTACTAGCTGTAAGATACAGTAAAGAGCCAATCATTGCTCTATATGTTGTCTGATCAACAGGTTTCCCATGTTCATCAGCATCCAATACAGCATTGGTAGGCATGGGTGTTTTCATACAAGATGCCTCAGACATACCAAATTTCTTAACCAGTTCATTAGCATATTTGGTTTGAGAAATAAAGATGCCTTCAGCATGTTGTTTGACTTGCAATCCTAGGAAGAAGGATAGCTCACCCATGCTACTCATCTCAAATTTAGAATGCATCAGGTTAGAAAACCTTCTGCACAATTTTGAGTCAGTAGAACCAAAAATGATATCGTCTACATAAATTTGCACTAGTAGGGTATGAGACTTATGGGTTCTAATAAAAAGAGTTTGGTCTACCCCTTATAAAACCATTTTCCAAGAGAAAGCATGCTAGGGTCTCATACCATGCTCTAGGAGCTTGCTTGAGACCATATAATGCTTTGTTCAATCTAAAAACATAATCAGGATAAGTTGGAGAGATAAAACCTGGAGGTTGTCTGACATAAACTTCCTCTTTGATGTCTCCATTCAAGAAAGCACTTTTGACATCCATCTGATAGACTTTGAAGCCTTTGTGAGCTGCATAAGCTAGAAATATCCTGATGGCTTCCAATCTTGCAACAGGTGAAAAAGTCTGGTCGTAGTCAATTCCTTCTTCTTGAGAATATCCCTGGGCAACTAGCCTTGCCTTGTTCCTTATTATTACTCCTTGATCATCCAGTTTATTTCTGAATACCCATTTTATTCCAACAATGGAATGATCCTTAGGCTTTGGCACTAGTTCCCATACTTTGTTCCTCTCAAATTGATGCAACTCCTCTTGCATTGCAATGATCCAGTGTGGATCTTGCTCTGCATCTTGAATGGACTGAGGTTCAATTTGAGAAAGGAAGCAGGTGTGCAACAGGTTTTGATTGACCTGATTTCTGGTTTGCACACCAGCTGAGATTTCTCCAATTATTTGGGTAATTGGATGGTCTCTTGATGTTACTAAATCAACAGGGGGTGTTGATTGTTCACCAACCTGTGTTGTTGTTTCCTCTTGTGGTACAACAACTGGCTCTTCAAGTGGTGGTTCAATATGTTGAGCATTGTTTTCATCTTCACTGCTTTCTTCCTCTTGAGCAACCTGTAGCTTGTTCATATCTTCAACTAGAGAGTGTTCCTGCAAAGGTTCTATGGTAGAAGAAATCTTCTCCTTGAAAGACATGTTAGTTTCATCAAATGAAATATGAACAGATTCCTCAATTTTCAAAGACGATTTATTATAGACCCTATAGGCCTTGCTGATCATGGAGTATCCCAGAAACATTCCTTCATCAGCTTTGGCTTGAAACTTTGCTAAGTATTTCTTGTCATTATTGTGAATATAGCAAATGCAACCAAAAATTCTAAAATAGTCAACTTTAGGTTTCTTCCCTTTGAGTAATTCATAGGGAGTCTTTTCCTTCAGTTTATGTATCAGACTTCTGTTCAGCACATAGTTGGAGGTGTTTACTGCCTCTGCCCAAAAGGATAGAGGTAGATGAGCATCTGACAACAATGTAGTGGCAGATTCAATAAGGGTTCTATTTTTCCTTTCAGCTACCCCATTTTGTTGAGGAGTTCTAGGAGCTGAGAAAGTATGCCTGATCCCTTCACTCTGACAGAACTCTTGCATAAGAAGAGAATCAAACTCTGTCCCATGATCACTTCTGATCAGGGCAATGTGAGTATTGAACTCAATCTGTATACATTTGAGAAACTCTGTCAGACACTTAAAGTTATCAGACTTCTTCCTTAGAAAGAACACCAAAGTGAATCTAGAGAAGTCATCTACAACTACTAAAGTGTAGGATTTCCCTCCTAGGCTTTGTACTGTGATGGGTCCAAATAGATCCATGTGTAACAGATACAATATCCTAGGTGAATCACTCTTATTAAGTGACTTAAAACTGTTTTTAGTTTGCTTTCCTAATTGACAAGCCTTGCAGAGTCCTTCCTTCTTGTAGGGGCCAGAAGGTAGTCCTCTAACAAGGTTGTCCTTGGATAGCCTAGCAATAGTTCTAAGGTTTAGGTATCCTAGTCTCTTATGCCATAAAACATTTGGTCTACAGACTGAATTAAACAAGCAGATATCTATATCAGTTGAAAGAAAATCTACTAAGTAGATGTTACCTTTCCTTATACCTGTCAACACTGTTGTGTTGTCCTCTGACTTGATTTTGCATAAGGTTTTGCTGAAGGTCACCTAGTAGCCTTCATCACATAGCTGACTGATGCTGATCAGGTTGTGCTTCAGTCCTTCCATATATGCTACCTTCTTGAAGGTTACTGATCCAATCTGTACTGCACCATATCTCTTAGTTTGTCCAAAGTTGGAATCACCAAAGATAACTTTGGGTCCAAGCTTGGCTCTGAAGGATGTGAGGTTGTCCTTATTCCCTGTCATGTGCTTAGAGCACCCACTATCCAAATACCATTGCTGGTTAGATGTTGGATAGGTCTTCACCTGCACATGAAACAATTCACTTGTTTTTGACCCAGTTTACCTTGGGCCTAGGTTGATAACCTCTAAATTCAGAAATGAAAGACATCCCTGGCTGACTCTTATATCCTTCAGGATGATATCTCGTTGGAGGTAAAATCCATTCAGTATAAGGGTTAAAGGTTTGGGATGAAGAACCGTTAGGATTCAATTTTGATTTGCCTTTGAAAAAGTTTCCAGAGTTCTGACCTCTGTTCGACGATCTTGGAGCTGCGTTCGACGATCTTGGGTCAGATCGTCGAGCTCCGTTCGACGGTCGACTATGGCTGAGGTCAGGTATATGAGATCGTCGAGCTGCGTTCGACGACTTTGGCTGAGATCGTCGACCTGCGTTCGACGATGTTTCCTGAGATCGTCGAGCTGCGTTCGGCGATCGTCGATCTTCATTCGGCGATCGTCGATCTCCGTTCGACGATTTTTGCTGGGACTTAGTTTTCTGAGGCAGATCAGAATTTTTCCTGGCAACCTCTACAACTCCCTTTCCCTTGCTAGAAATAAACTTGATGGGAGTTGTTAGGACTATAGGTTGGCTGGATGAAGCACCCAAGCCCAGTGTACTGTTGAATCTAGAGTTCACTGTGCTTGTGATGTCCATCAGCTTGATGCTTCTCCCATTAAGGGATTCTTCAAGCTTCTTGGCCTCAGAGAGCTCACTTTTCAGTGTAGCTATCTGTTCCCTACAGTTCTCCAACTCCTGAGAGAGTTTGAGGTTTTCTGACTTTAAAACATTGTGTTCAGATAATTGATTTCTGAGAGAGATAATCTCTTTCTCAGACTTTAGCAGGTCTAAACACAGTGCTTTAAATTCAGATTTAAAATCTTCTGAAGTAAAATCAAAAGAACTAATTACCTGATCTTCTTCAGGTTGGGTTTCTGAGTCTGACTCTGACTCTTCATCCTCTGAATTGTGCTGTGAGGCATTAATTGCCATCATGCAGAATTCCTTTTCTTTTGCATCATCCTCATCATCACTGGAGCTGGATGAGGCTTCTGATTCCTCTTCTGTCTCACTCCAGGATTCAACAACAAACCCTTTTCTTGTATGCTTATTCCTGCTTGAAGAAGGTTTGTCATTTCCATTCCTTTTGGGGTCCTTCTCCTTTCTTCTTTCTTTTCTGTCCCTTCTGTCCTTGTTCTTGTTCTCTGGACAGTCAGGAACTATATGCCCTGGTTTCCTGCAACCAAAGCAAATAATGTCTTTGTTACTGCCAATGGACTTGTCATACCTTGGCTTATCCTGCTCCTTGTATGATCTTCTTCTGAAGTCCTTTCTGGCCATCTTGTAGAATCTTTTGGCCAACAAGCTGAGTAGTTCATCATTACCTGTGCTCTTATCTTCAGGCAGATCCTCAGTTACCTTGAATGCTATGGTTTTCTCTTTCCTTGTGGCTGGTGAAGCAGCCTTCTGTTCTTCCTCTCTATTCTTGATGAGTAGCTCATAAGATTTGAGCTTACCCAACAAGGCTTCAGTGGTGATCTCATTTAGACTTCTGGCATCTTTGATTGGCCAGATTCTTGAATCCCAAGTGCTGGGGAAGCACATTAGGATCTTGTCATTAAGTTCTGTCAGAGAAATCTCTTTGTCCAATGTCCTTAGCTCACTGACAATTAGACTCAATCTGTTGTACATGTCTCCCACTGACTCAGTATCTCCCTTCTTGAAGTTCTCATATTGGGAGATGAGATGGGATCTTCTGTCCTTTCTCTCATCAGCTGAGCCTGAGATAATTTCTGAGAGCTTGTCCCAAATCTCCTTGGCTGAGTTGCATTCAGCTACTTTTTGGAATATGTCATCTGACATTGTCTGGGCTAGGATGTTCATAGCCTTGACATCAGCTACTTTCCACTTTTTGATGTCAGCATCTGTTCCTGATGGAGGTGGAACAGCATTTGTACTTGTGCTCTCTGGGGGTCTTGGACACACTGTCAAAACAGAATTAAATATATCTTCATCAATAGAATTCATGTAAAGTCTAATCCTTGCTTTCCAAAGTGCAAACTTGGAAAGATTGCACACTGGAGGTCTGGTGCTAGCATAATCTTTATTTTGGGCCATGAGTTGTGCAAACAAAATCTAATAATAAAATACACAAGAAAAACAGATCTAGTTTAGGATTTTGGGGTTCAGGTGTTAGCCTGTACAACCAATCAGGTATGGTATGTTTAACCAACCTCCCTCTGATACCAATTGAAAGTGCAACTAGATCTGATATACTCTAGAGGGGGGTGAATAAAGTATATGGTGTTTTAGTACTTTTAAAAACTTTTACAACAATTGTTGTAATAAGTGTGAGCAGGGAAGCAAATATAAATCTAATCACAAAACTAAGCTATGCAAAAACTAAGCACAGACAAATCAAGGCCAGAAACAAAAAGTATACAAGCAGAGCCAGAGGACACAAGGAAATATAGTGGTTCCCCAAACTTGGGTACATCCACTCTTCTACCACCCTAGGTAGGAATCCACTGCAGGATGAGTTGATAGGGTATCCTGGGCACCAATGAGCTTTTGATAAGGTGCTCAAAAACCAAAGCAGATTTTTTGATCAGGTGTCTTGCCACCAATGAGCTTTTGACAAGGTGCTCAAAAACCAGATTCAAACTTTTGAAGAGAGTTTGAGAAACCCTTTACAAGCTGGGGGTGAGAGAGTGATGGCAGTCTTCTCTTTCTCAACCAACAGAGAAGACTATATGGATTGATGTCAAAGCTCCCCCTGAATCCTTGAAATCTTCAGGAAGAAAAGCTTTGCTTGAGGGTGATAGGCCTTCAAAGATAGAACTCCAGCAATAGATGGTTTCAGCAATGGCTGAAATGTTGAGTGTCTGGAGTCGTGAAATGATGTTGGCCTTGAACACTTTGAAAGATGATGAGATTTTGAAAGCTTGATCTCTTTGATGAGTGTTCTTCAGAATTCTTTTTGACAGAAGATTTTGAAAGAGTCTCTGTACTCTGTATTGTGTGTTCACTTCTTGTTAATCTCTGTATATCATCTATATTGATTCAAAAACATTCTGTCTTTTATTCTCTGATCCAGAATAGAATATCATTCTCTGTCAAAGATAGCCATTGGTCTGCATTGATTGCATCCTTAATTGCAAAAACTCTTCTGGAGGAAAGTCCACAGAATTATTCCTTGAAAGATCCCTTGAAACTTGGTCCAGAAATAAATGAAAACGGCTAGCAAATCTCTGAATTAATTGCAGAATAACTCCTGTCTGATTTGAATTTGAATTCTGGAAGTTAACTGAAATCGTCGAACTAAGCTCTGCTATCGTCGAGCTGAGCTCAGCGAACTGGAAAACTCAAGCAGCAAAATAATCGTCGATCTGAGCTCAAAGATCGTCGAACTGAGCTCAGAGATAAAGATCCAAAGCAGAGTCAGAACCGTCGAACTGAGCTCACCGATAGTCGAATGGAGTTCGACGATATTGTGAAGTTGAGCTCAGCGATCGTCGAGTGGAGCTCGACGATCTGTCGAAGTTGAGCTCAACGATCGTCGATTTGAGTTCGACGAATCGTCGTGCTGAGCTCGACGATCAGACTTAGTCTCCAGTCTGAAAAACTTGGTCTTCAGGGCAGCTTCCAATCCTAGACTTCTAACCCTTAGACTCAATTCTAATTGACCTATTAAGCTATACAGAAGGTCAAGAAAAGATTCCTAGAGACATAGTGATCCTGACCCAAATTAGTAATAGGGTGTTCCAACAACCGACCTGAATGGGGTTGTGGGCAAAGTGTTGCCATAAAAGGATCGTCGGGTTGGGCAAATGTTGCCTTGGAGGGCTGGTTAGATTGTCGTCCGAGGGTCGATGGCATTCGTCGATAATTGTCTTTCTGATTCCCACCGATCGGCGAGAATCGTCTCTTTGATTCTCGCCGATCGACGAGAATCGTCGAGAATCAATATGTTGATTCTCGACGATCGACGACTTCGACAAGTATCGTCGACCGCGGCACGACGGTCGACGAGATTCGACGTGTATCTTCAAGTGATGCTCGACGATCGGCGAGAATCGTCGAGTATTGTACTCTGATTCTCGCCGATCCATGGTGATGCTCGCTGATCGATTCTCGCCGATTCTCGCCGACTCTCGCCGATTGATGCTCGCCGATTCTGAACCCTATTTCGGGGTGGTCTGCGGATAGCGATTTTCCTGGGTTTATTTATACCTTTGGTATAAATACAACACTTAGGGTTTTCGGGAAAGAGCTCGCGATTTTCTCCTGTAGCAGATCGAAACCCGCGACGGAAGAGTTCTGATCCGCGATCGTTCCGCCGATCCCGAATCCCGCCGCCGACGGAAGGGTTCCGCCGCCGCCGTGTTCGCTCCGTCGACCCCCTCTTCTCCGGCGATCGTCGCTGGCGCTGCAATCCCTGGCGCGGACCTAGCAGTCCGTGGGAAAGCAAGGTGCGGTCTTCTCCTTCCCGATAATCCGTGCGACAGATAGATCGGCGTTCTCCCGCTCGTGTGGACTTCTGCAGAAACGTGGACATTATTCCACGTAGAACTCGCCGCTAGCAGGAAGAAGAAATTTGGAGCATCTCCGTTGAGTTGTGACTCAACGCCACCGAGGTAATTTTTGCCTAGTTTTTGCTAACTTCTTGATTCAACGTTCATAGCCCGATCCACATCTCTTTGGGTTTTTCTTGATGTTTATTTTTCCGCTGCGTGCACAAGCATTGTGCCATCCTCATAGAGAAACCCAATACCAGAAGCATTAAGTGAAGCAGGTTCACTCAACTCTTCTAATAAAGAAGGAAGCACTGAGATAGTTGAGAGGAAAACCACTAAGACATAAGATAGTCTCAGTTATGAAGCAGAAACCACTGAGACAACTGTGAAAAAACCGCTGCGACAGGAGATAATCTTAGCTTTGAAGAAGAAACCGCTGAGACAGGAGATAGTCTCAGCTGTGAAGAAGAAACCGCTGAGATAGTTGAGAATGAACCGCTGTGACAAAGCCAGCATAATTTCTCTAAGTCCAGAAGCATTGAGTGAGGCAGGTTTACTCAACGCTTCTAATGAAGAGCCAAGACAGATGGTGTTGAGTGACTTAACCTCACTCAATGCTTAATGAAATTCTGGAATTTTCTCTAAGTCCAGATGGTGAAGACCACTGCTGATGTCACCAAAAATCAATATTTCAAAGCACTTCATGTCATTGCGGGAAAGCTACAGCAGCATAGGATGACCACTGCTAACGTCACCAGAAGTCAACAAAGTTAAAATAATTCAAGCCGTTGCGAGAAAGCTGCAGTAGCGCCGAAAGCTGTATTTGTCCTTTTTTGATGGGGGTGGCACTCACCATCCTTGGCTGGGCCCATACTCAAATTATGTCGTTGGATCAAATCAACACATATAAAAAGAAAAAAGAAAAGGTGATTAGGGTTACGGATAACAAACGCAGAACATACAAAGAAAATACGAAAAATAGAGGCGGTTGGACTTCATCTTCTTCGACAAGCTTGAAAGCAAAGTCCAACAGAGCTAGCCAGTAGGCAAAACAAGTTAGCTGAAGCTCTTCCCAGTTCAGTAAGTTAGTTCTCTCCAGAACTAGCTTGATGATTCTTCAGATCAATAAGAAGATAGCTGTGTGAAGGGCCGTCAGCCTTCAACAGTAGATTGCTGTTCACCAGTGCAGCAAAGGAGCAGCTAGTTATAGAAAAATACTCATTCCTTCTACAACAAGACAGCTGGACCGATATCTGCTCAGTCCAGCAAGATAGACTCAGAGATTTATCTCTGAGTCAATTGTTTTATATTTACATAACTTCCTGTATAAATTCTTGTAGGATTCAGTTTATCTAAATCTAAGCTATTGGGCCCTTTGGCCTGAGTTGTAGGTGACTAATTAGTCACTAAGGTAGGTGCACTGTTGGGGTATTGAGGTAGGATCCAAGTGTGGATCTGAGAGTAGGGTTGTCTTCCCAGCCTGAGTAGTAGGCCTTAAAAATAAGGCTGAGGTAGGTGACTGGTGAGTCACTGAGCTGTAGGTGACAAGTATGACACCGAGTTGTAGGCATTGGAGGAGACTGAGTTGTAGGTGCCTGGAAGGGCACTAATGTAGGTACCTAGAGTGGTACTGAGCTGCAGGAGTGTTGCAGCACTCTAAGAGTAGGGCTTTGTGCCTAAAGTTGTAGGGATGAAACGTCTGAGCAGTAGGCCTTAGAGATAAGGTTGAGGTAGGTGGTCAGTGGACCACTAAGATGCAGGAGCAATGTAGGTCTCTGAGGTAGGAACCTGTGTGGTTCTGAGATAGGGTTCTGAAGAGAACCTGAGTATAAGGCTGAGGGCTTGAGGTGTAAGCTCTGAGGAGCATATTGATGGAGCTTGTGCCTACTCCAATAAAATAATTGGACAGGTGGGAGGGAAAGTGGATGTACCCAATTGGAGAACCACTATAAACAACTATGTGTTTGGCTGTGTTATTGTTTTTCTTATATTGAAGGTGCTAAGGACAAGATCTAGATCACTTAGTTAGAAAATAGTAAAAAGACTTAAAATATTTCAAAGACCCTTTCACCCCCCTCCTAGGTGACTAGCTAACCTTAAGTTAAATAACTTTCAAGTGGTATTAGAGGGAGGTTGCTCAAAAAGGATCTAACAATCTGAGTATACCTCCAAGGTTATCTATAAGATATAATCATGGGGTCAGGAATGAACTATAAGGAGCTAAGGGCCATGAAACTACCAATCTACAGAAAGGAAGGATTTGGCCTCTTGACGCAAAGGATCAGGCTGTTCATGGAAGCATATAACCCTAGGATCTATGTAACAGTAATTGAAGGTCCTTTTATCCACACAAAGGCTTCCACCATAGATCCAACTTTGAGAGTGCCCAAGGCATATACAGAGATGGACATAGATGAGGTAATTCTATCTACCATGGACAAAAGGGCACAAAATATTATAGCCAGTGCCATTGATGACTCAACCTTCCAAAATCTTGTACACTGCAAGACCTCCAAGGAAATGTGAGACACTCTTATGGTCTACATGTAAGGCTCTGAGGAAGTTAGAGATGATAGGAAGTCCATGCTCAAACAAGAGTATGAGGCTTTCAGACAAAGCAAATCTGAAAAAAGTGGTTGACTGCTTTGAAAGGTTCTTTAGGATAGTTAATAAACTAAGAACCTATGGTAGGGTCTTCTGCAACTATGAGCTGAATGACAAATTCAAAAGATCTCTCATTAGATATTGGGGCACAAAGATTTGTGACATTAGTGAAATGGCTAAGCTGGCAGACACTCCACCACCAACTCTTTTTGGAAATCTTATATCCAATGAAATGCAGCTGGCTGCTAGACAAGAAGAGGAAAAGGGAAGTCAATCCAAGACCAAGTATAAGACAGTAGCCCTCAAGGCAGAAGCCCTAAGAAGAAGCAGAAAAAAGACTCCTCCACCAAGGAGGGAAGCTGAGTCCAACTCAGAATTGTCTGAGACTAATTCCTCAGACAAACACATGTATGATGAAGAGTTTGTAGCTTCCTCCAGGAAACTTCAAAAGTTCATGAAGAATAAGCACTGGGAGAACAAACCTTCATTATCATCTCATCATAGGAGGTCCTCCAAGAAGGACATGTATGGACCTAAATCTAGTAAACAGATTTCATCTAAAGTTATCTGTTATTTTTATAGTAAGGCTGGACATATCATTGCTGACTGCCCGGTCAGGAACAAGGAAGAGGATAAGAAGAAGAAGAATCACCATCACCATAAGGATAGGAAGAAGGAGAAGTCCTTTGTGGCTAAGAAGGAGAGAAGCTGGACAGATTCTACCTCCTCAGAATCAGATGATGATGAAGAAGAAGCCTATATTGGGTTGATCTCTGTTGGTGCTGATCCAGAAGAAGAAGAGGAATATTCTGCTGCCAGGATAGGAATAAGAGCGCCACTGTCACACTCTGATAGTGACTGAAAGTGCAGCTAGATCTGATATACTCTAGAGGGGGGTGAATAGAGTATGGTGCTTGAAAACTTTTTACAACAATTGTTGTAATCTGAGTCAACAGTGAAGCAATTATTAAATCTAATCACAGAGTAACCTACAAAGGAAATTAATCACAGAACAATCACAGCCAGAAATAAAAGATAAAGACAAGCAAGCCAGAAGACACAAGGAACTATAGTGGTTCCCCTAAACTTAGGTACATCCACTCTTCTACCACCCTAGGTATGAATCCACTGCAGGATGAGTTGATCAGGTGTCCTGGGCACCAATGAGCTTTTGATAAGGTGCTAAAAAACCAAGTCAGATTTTTTGATCAGGTGTCTTGCCACAAATGAGCTTTTGACAAGGTGCTCAAAAACCAAGCTCAAACTTTTGAAGGGAGTTTGAAAAACCCTTTATAGAGATGGGGATGAGAGAGTTATGGAAGTCTTCTCTTTCTCAAATCAGCTGAGAAGACTATGTGGATCTGATGATGTCAAAGCTCCCCCTGAGTTCTTGAGGTGTTTAGGAAATGAAGCTTTGCTGTAGGGTGATAGGCCTTCAGAAGTTGATCTCCAGCAAATGTTGATTTCAGCAACAGCTGAAATGTTAGGTGTCTGGAGTCTTTGGAAGATGTTGGCCTTGAGAACTTGAATCACAAGAGATTAGAAGACTTCAGAAGGTTTGATCTTCTTGGATGTGTGTTCTTGAGAGAATTCTTTGAGACAGAGAATGTTATCCAGAGAATCTATTCTGTATCCTATGTGTTGGAAAGATTCAAAAATCTTGTATTTTATTCTCTGGTACTGAATAGAAAATCATCCTCTGTCAAGAATAGTCGTTGGCCTGTCATTAATTGCATCCTTAATTGCAATTGTCTTCTGGAGGAAAGTCCAAAGAAACATTCCTTGATAATCCCTTGAAACTTGGTCCAGAAATAAATGAAAACGGCTAGAAAATCTTCTGAATTAATTGCTGAATAACTTCTTAACTGTTCTGAATTTGAATCTTGAAAAATCCTTGAAGTTATCAGAAAAACGTCGAACTGAGCTCTGCTATCGTCGAACTGAGCTCAGCGATTTGGACTTAGACAGCAACAAAAATCGTCGATCTGAGCTCAAAGATCGTCGAACTGAGCTCAGAGATAGAGAACCAAAACTGAGTCAAGATCGTCGAACTGAGCTCGCAGATCGTCGAATGGAGTTCGACGATTTGTTGAAGTTGAGCTCAGCGATCGTCGAATGGAGTTCGACGATCTGTCGAAGTTGAGCTAGACGATCGTCGACTGGAGTTCGACGATTTGTCGTGCTGAGCTCGACGATATGACTTAGTCTCAAACTGAAAATCCTTGATATTAAGGGCAGCTTCCAAACCTAGACTTCTAACCCTTAGACTCAATTCTAATTGACCTTTAGATCTATACAGGAGGTCAAAAACAGGTTTCCTAAAGACGTAGTGATCCTGACCCAAATTAGTATTAGGGTGTTCCAACAATCTCCCCTATTTGGGTTAGGATTACTATTTACAGAACTTTGAAAAATTAAATAACAACATACAAAGCAGCAAAACAGAAAAGCAATAAGCAGGACATTGCAGAACCACAGATATATATAATCCCAGACAGAAATCAGAAGTCAAAATGATTGTCACCTTACATAGTTATTTCTTCTCCTTGCTCTTTATAAGTTTGATTTCTCTATTGGGGTTAGGAGCTTCTTTCTTTGATCTTGTGTCATCTGCTGCACCTAAAGAGGTTTGTTGTTTGGGCCTGGGAACTACAGCTTCAGGATGCAGCTCCATATATCTATCAGAGTCAAAGAATTTGCCTGAGCCATATCTTTCCAATTCCTTCTTTCTCTGTTCAGACAATGTAGTGATGTTGGAAGAGTCTCTGCCTTGCTCTTTAGCTTTCTTAATCTGATCCAGTGCAGCAAGCTCTTTCATCCTGGCAGTCCAAGAAGTTGGATTATTTTCAGGATCTTCAAATGGCACTGGTGGCTCATATATATTTGATGGATTATCCTAAGGAGCTCTGGATGAAATTACTTCCTTTAGCTTATAGGGAAAAGGACCTGAGGTTGTGTCTGATGAGGTTTGTCCTTCCCTGGAGTAAGGATGTTGCCTTGAATAACCTTTTGAATAAACCTGGACTTCCCTTTGATTTCCTCTATAGTTTCCTCTTCTGGATTGAGAACCTCTAGACTGGCTTCCCCTATGATAAGATCTTGCATGTGGCTGATAGGGGGTTTGGCTTTTAGCATGAGGTTGAGCAGCTGAGCTTCCACCTGCACCTGCATTAGGAGGAGGTGGTGGAGGAGGATGAGAATGGTGAAACTGGGAAGATCCTTTTTCATACTTCCTCTTTTTCTTCATGACTTTAAGTTGATTCTTTGAATACTGCATCCAGTGCTCAGTTATGGGGCAGTCATGAAGAATGTAATATGGAATGTAATTATTGTCCTTGGCTTTGGCTGGAGGTACTCTTTTCATGGCTTTGCTCCTTGCCTTTCTCTTTCTGGTAATAGTGGCAGAGGAGTCATCAGAATCAGTCTTGAATTCATCACTTTCAGAACTTTGCTCATCATAAAGAGCATCAATCTTTTTCATCAATTCTTTCTTGAGCTGGGTTGAAGCAGATGAAGCAGCAGTGATTGGAGCAGCAACAGATACAATACTAGTAGCAATAGAAGTTGAAGCAGAAGCAGTAGCAACAGACACAGAGGGTTCTGGAGCAGCACTCTTAGAGGGTATGGCAGCAGTACTATCAGCAGAAGTAATAACAGTAGCAGTTGGGGAAGCAACAGTTTCAGATGAAACACTTTCAGATACAACAATATTAGCAACATCAGGAATATCATCAGCAAGCACAGAAGGCTCAAAATCATGTGCCTCTGTCATCTGCATATCCTTAGGAATTGACTCATCAGCAGTATCAGCAATAATGTCAACAAAATTTTCAGCAGGAAGGGCAGCAGCATCAGAAACATCAACAATGCTTTCAGCAGGAGTAGCAGCAGCATATACTGAATTGACAAAGGAAGTTATAATGATGGTGTCACAACATGATAAGGGCACAAGTGCCTTGGAGAGATCCTCTGGGTGCTAGACAACAACTCTCTCTGGAAAACAAGCTTTCTCTGGCAAACAACTGAAATACATTGAGTCAAACACTGAAAGTAAGGAGCTGATGTCCACTGGGAAGACTGCAACTGGAGGGGGAACTGGAGCTTGAGGAAGAACAACAGCAGCAGCAGCAACAAAAACTGAAGAAACAGCAGGCAAGCTCACTTCATAGGGCATCTCCCCCTGCCTAGATTCAGATAAGGCTGGATCAAGGCACACTGATGAAGGGGTTGCCTAAGGGAAGAGGGAGGATAGCCTGGCAGAAAGAGCTGCCCCTGACTGGAGTAATGGAGCCAAGGAGGTCTCCAGTAGAAGAGATAGCCTGGGGGCTAGCAATTCATATATCCTGTCAGCTAGGGCTGGAAGATCTACCTGCTCAGCAGTGACTGGAGCAGAGGTAGAGGATGGAGGTGGAGCTACGGGTGATGATAGTGGAGAGCTGGTGTATTGGGGAAGAGATGGTTGAGGTGTGGGTAAAGTGGTGATGGAAGACAATGAGATTGAGATAGATGGTGTGAAGGTGGGTTGATCAATGATCTCTTGTAGAAGTTCCTGGTAAGATGTTGATGAGGAGGGTAGCTCAGGAGGAGATGAGGGTGAGTCATCCATGAAGGAATCATCAATAAGATTGAAGGATGGAATGGTGGATGTTTCAATATCTGGTTGGGGGTAGGAATATAATGGATGGAATAGTTCTTCTGTTGTTGGTAGAGTTGGAATTGGAGATGGTATTGATGTTGGAGAAGGGCTGGAGATGATGATAGTGGATGGAGTTTGAATGGTGGATGGAACTGGAGAAGATGGAATTGGAGGAGGAGGAGAGGCAGCAGCAGGCAAGTCATCTACAGGGGCAGAGACCTGAGGGGAAGTGACTGTGACAGTCCTGGTGCATAAAGGTGTGCTTGTAGAAGGCCAGCTGGTCTTGATGATCTGCCTGTCCCATTTACCAAATAGGGCACAGGACAATCTCTTTGAAGCATTGATGTGTATCCCAGATGATACAAGCAGAGTAGGGCATCTGTTCTGCAGAAAGAGGCCTAGAATCCTCCCAAAATTCACAAAACTCTTATTAATTTTCTTTTTAATAAGGTCAAAGAAGACCTCTCCCCAGTTCAAATACTTCTTATCCACTATGACTCCCATTAAGCATAGCTGATACCTAGAAATAGTATCATGTGCTGAGTGCTTAGCCAACAAAACTTTCCCAACTACATCAGCCAAGAATCTATATTCCACAGACAGGTTCTTCTTCAGCAACTTGCTAGGGTTAGCTTCACAGTGACCCTTTCTTGCAAGTAAATCAGCAAATTCCTCTCCAGATAAATCAGCAGAATCTCCAAAAGAACTTAGCTCAAAAACTTCTGTCAGAATGGTTGGGGTCAAGGGTACCTGGGTGCCAGAAATTGATCCAACTATAGTGTTTTGATCCTGGTTGTGGGCAGTGTAGACCCACTCCTTAATTTCATCAGCAGCAAGTTTGATCCTGGTCGTCATGATGGTGGCAAGTTTCTGCTCCTTGAACAACTCCAAAATGGCCTGGAAAATTTGATCTGTAGTGCTGAAGGACTCCATGTCAATGTCAAAACCGGCATCAAATTTCATGGCGGCAAGAACAGCAATAGAAACGGCCATGGTTACCTACAAAGAATCAACAAACAAAACGACCAAGTGTAGAAATGTTTGGCGGGAAAGAAAGTTTTTGCAAAGAAATCGAAAGCGCAAGGGAGAACGACGGCGAAAAATGAATTTTATATTAGGGTTCGATGCAGAAAAGGAAAGATCGTTGAACTCAGTTCGACGATCGGGGCTCCTAAAGGAATCTGAAGAGTCTTCAATATCGTCGATCTTCGTTCGACGATATTGGAGAGCGTCGAGCTCTGTTCGATGATAGTTCAGAGAACAAATCGTCGAGCGCCGTTCGACGATCGTTGACCGGAAGAGATAGTTCATACTATCTGAGAAACGCTGAACTCAGGTCGACGATTTCGGAAATCGTCGATCTCCGTTCGACGATCTGGGGGAAAATCGTCGAGCGCGGTTCAGAGACAAAGAAAAACTCTAGACACTAAGAAAAATCAAGATGTTTGCCTAGTCTTGGTCAATTTTTGAACTTTTAAAATCTTGGACATTATTTTAGACTTCCTCCATCTAACATTCCTAACTGATTTAGGAACAAGGTGTGTTTCTTTTCATCCAAGGGCTTGGTGAAAATATCTCCCCTTTGTAAATCAGTTGGGATATATTGCAGTTCAATTTTATTCTTCTCAACATTATCCCTTAAGAAGTGATGCCTAATCTCTGTGTTTTGTCCTACTATGGAGGATTCGATTTTGAGCTATAGAAATAGCACTGGTGTTATCACAAAATATTTTAGACTTCTCTAAGTTGTAGCCATAGTCTAGGAGTTGGTTTTGAATCCACAAGATTTGTGAACAACAAATGCTTGCAGCCATATATTCAGCTTCAGCAGTTGAAGTTGACACAGAAGTTTGTTTCTTACAAAACCAAGAGACAAGTCTGTCACCAAGGAACTAACAAGTTCCACTGGTGCTTTTCCTGTCAATTCTGCATCCAGCATAATCAGCATCAGAAAATCCAGTTAAATCAAATGTTGAATCTTTTGGATACCAGAGACCTAGATTTGGACAACTTTTAACATACCTGAGAATCCTCTTTACTAATGTTAGGTGTGACTCTCTAGGGCTTACTTGGAACCTAGCACATATACATGTAGCAAACATTATATCTGGTCTACTAGCTGTAAGGTACAATAAAGAGCCAATCATTGCTTTATATGTTGTCTGATCAACACGTTTCCCATGTTCATCAGCATCCAATACAGCATTGGTAGGCATGAGTGTTTTCATGCAAGATGCTTCAGACATACCAAATTTCTTAAGCAATTCATTTGCATACTTGGTTTGAGAGATAAAGATGCCTTCATCATGTTGCTTGACTTGCAATCCTAGGAAGAAGGATAGCTCACCCATGCTACTCATTTCAAATTTAGAATGCATTAGGTTGGAAAACCTTATGCACAATTTTGAATCAATAGAACCAAAAATAATATCATCTACATAAATCTGTACTAGTAGGGTATGGGACTTATGGGTTCTAATGAAAAGAGTTTGGTCTACTCTACCCCTTATAAATCCATTTTCCAAAAGGAAGCATGCTAGGGTCTCATACCATGCTCTAGGAGCTTGCTTGAGACCATATAATGCTCTGTTCAACCTAAAAACATAATCAGGATAAGTTGGAGAGATAAAACCTGGAGGTTGTCTGACATATACTTCTTCTTTGATGTCTCCATTTAGAAATGCACTTTTGACATCCATCTGATATACCTTTGTTGGGTATTGTATCCACAACGCACCCGATTTGAAGAAGCCCCTGAACAAGCTAAGGTAAATAGACAATGTATTTGATAAAATATTTCAAGTTGTGCTTGCAGTTATTTCACGCTAAGTGCACACCAATGTCAGGGTGCAGTAGGTCAATATACACGGGTCTGCACGATGTAATCCCTCGTTGAGCAGATCAGTATGTTGGCCTACGTGTACTCTCTCTATTGGAGTGTACTTATTTTCAAGTACAGGGCTGTGATATTGCAAGAACAGAAAAGGAGCAAGGATGAGTCAAAGAGCAGCTCAGAGGCGGAAAGACGAAAAATCATCCAAGTATTATTCGACGAGAATCACCAAGTGATTCTCGCCTAATCGTCGAGAATCACTGGTTGATTCTCGCCGTCTCTTTCCAGCTACCTCAGAGCGTGCAAACAAGTCTACATCGACGAGAATCACCTTTGATTCTCGACGATTCGACGAGAATCACATCTGATTCTCGCCGAATCGGCGAGAATCACCTTCGATTCTCGCTGATTTTGCCTTGGGCAATTTTCTAGAAACCGCTGGACCGGACTCTGCCGCTGGCACTGTTTTGAACCGGGCTTGGGGTTTCTTCTGGTGGGACCCACAACGGTCATTGAGGAGTATTCGAGTGTATAAAAACACGCGTATTTTTGAACAGCGAAAACACACAGAAAAAGACGAAGCCGAGCCGCCGACCTTGACCTAAATCACGATACCTGCTCCGCCGTCGCCGCTCGTGCTAGTCGATCACCGGCCGTTTGATCGTGATTCTTCTAGATCTTCCGGCGACAGAAGCTCTGCCAAGTACAGCGTCTCACGCGTCTAACCAGAGATCCCTTGTCTCTTGATTTGTTGATCGGGAAAACCTTCCCCGTCCGAATCGATCGAGACGATCGATCCTAGTGTGACCGTTGGAAGACCTTGCTTGCTTTGCTACGAAGATTGAGTCTCCAAAGTACTGCAGCCACACACCGTTGTCGCCGCCGATTCCGAGAACCGAGCCGCCGCCCTTCTTGCCGCCGCCGGTTTCGGGGAGATTCTCTCCAAGTGAGATCTAGGGTTGTGGACTCTTCGTTGACTTCAAGAACACGTCATCGAACGAAGAGGGACACCTTAGTCTCCAAAGTTGTTTGTATTTCTTATACATTCTAGTTTCTTTTTTGTTGTAAAGGAACGTTGGTTCCTAGTTGTAAGGGTTGGGTGCAACCCGTGTTGTGGGAGTATTGTCTCTTACGTGTGGAAGGGTTCCTTCCGATAGTGCAAGGATTGGATTTCAATCCTGTTGGTGAAGTGACCGAGTCGTCACTTGTTGGGAGATAGGTCGAAGGGGGAAAGTGGATGTACCCAAATCGGGGAACCACTATAAATTGCTTGTGTACTTTCTTTGCTGTGCTATTTTGTTTTCGTGTGCAGGTACTATTTTAATTCCGCAAATACGCTGCACGTCACCTATTCCCCCCCCATAGGTGAAGGTAGTTGACACTAGGTGGACTTTCAAGTGGTATCAGAGGGAGGTTACTCATCAAAAAGGTTCACACCTTGAGTAGAATCCTGCCGCTAGTGTCAAGAAGAAGGCAAACATCTACTATGGACGGGCTCAAGTACACAGGCAAGATCCCAGTGTGCACCAGGCTCAACTTTCCTATCTGGAAGGAAAAGGATCAGGTTCTACATGGAAGTAGTTGATCCTCGACTCTTTATGATCGTGGAGGAGGGACCTTATGTCCCCACTAAGGTCTCCACCATAGATCCTACCAAGAAAGTGCCAAAGAAAATTTCTGAAATGGACAAGGACGAGATGGTGCTGGTGGGACTTGACAAGAAGGCGCAGAACATTCTGGTTAGCGCGGTCGATGACTCAATGATGCAGAACTTCTACAACTGCAGGACAGCAAAGGAGATCTGGCACTGCCTGATTATCCTAATGGAGGGCACTGATGAAGTGAGGGATGATCGGAGATCCCTTTTGAACCAGAAATATGAGGCCTTCAGACAAGGGCCTAAGGAAGAGATCGGAGTCACCTTCGAGAACTTCCTCAAGATTGTCAATGCCCTCAAAGAATATGGAAGAGTGTTCACTGATGGTGAACTTAATGATAAATTCCTTAGGTCCCTTACTAAGGAATGGGACACAAAGATCTGCGCCATCCGAGAGTTTGGCAGACTAGCTGAAACAGACCCGCAAATTCTGTTTGGGAAGCTGATGTCCTATGAGCTTCAACTGAACACCAGGAAAGAAGAAAAAGAAGCGGAGAAGGCTGCAGCCAAGGAAAAGACTGTGGCTCTAAAAGCCGTTCACTCTAGGAAGGGCAAGGGTGCGGTTTCATACCGTGCCAGGAAAAAGGATGAGGAGGAGGACTCCGAGTCTTGCTCCTCCTGCTCAGAGTTGTCTGAGGAAGATTTCTCCCTCATCACCCGAGAATTCAAGAAGTTCCTCAAGATGAGGAATCAAAGAAAGAGAGACGGCTCCTCCTCCAGGCATCAGACGAAAAATTACTCTTCTGACATGTATGCTTCTAAACCGAACAAACATCGCTCCGCTGACATTATTTGTTTTGGATGCAATAAGCCAGGACACGTCGTGGCCGACTGCCACCAAGGCAAGAGAGAAAAGGGGAAGGGAGAGGAGCACAAGTCTTCTAGAGATAAGAAGAAAGAGAGGAGCTACATCGCCAAAAAGCCAAAGACACTGAGTGAATCTGATTCCTCAGACTCCAGTGATGATGAGGAAGCCTACTTCGGGCTGGTGGGTCGCTCCGACTCAGAAGGAGAATGCCCCCCATTTACTGGGAAGGTAAAAGCTCACACCCCTCTCTCCGACTCTGACTCTGATCCTGAGTCTCAGGATGATGACCCTGAGGATAGCCTTTCGGCCCTTGAAGCGGAGCTCCTCGAGAAGTATGAGCTTCTGCTCAACACTTTCGAGGAGTGCCGTAAGAGATTGAAGGCTGAGAAAAAGGAAGTGAAATTCCTTAAGGGTGAGAGTGTCTCCCTAAGGGAAGAGATCACCAGTCTGATCTCTCTCCGACAGGAACACCTAGACCTGACTTCAAAGCATTCAGAGTCTCTTAAGCTCATTGATCTTAAGCAGGAGGAAGTCGACAAGTTGGAAGAACAACTTGCGGCAGAAAGTAAGATCGTCAAGAGCTTCTCTATGACAAAAATAGTTCTTCCAGTGGTTGATACCTTCTCTGCTCAGGCCAAAGGAGCTGGCTTGGGGCATGTAGGGGTATCTGGTTCCTCATCCAGGAGAAACAGGAACCAGAGGAAGAATAAGGCCGTCAAGAAGGCCTCTGCTGCTGAAAAGGGAAAGGCTCTGCTCAGTCCTGTTGTGTTCAGAAAGCCTAGCTTTCCTTTCAACCAACATGATTTTGAATCAACCTTTGGTCATCATTTCCGGCCCTCGGTTGCAAAGCCAAAGAGCCGATATGATGGTTGGACTTTTCCCCGGAACATTGGTGAGAGTGCCTTCAAGGCACCTTATGAGGAAATCCACATGGGAAATTATGGTCAATTCTCTAGCGGCCATAATGGAAAGCAGGCACCAAGAGCCAAGCCTGTTATACTGAAGAAACAGAAGGTGAAGAAGTCATGTGACTGCAATCACTATGAGGCCTCCACCTCCAGATCCAAGGCCCCGGCTGTACCCACTGTTCCCAGGGTAAAGCAGGAGTCTAGGAAGAGGTACAACAGATTTGACTGTTGGTGTTGTGGCAAAGTCGGTCACTTTGCCGTGGATTGTTGGTTTAATCCGAGGTATAACGAGACTCCTTATGTTAGCAATGCGAGGCCGACCACTCGTAGGGTTAACTACCCGAGGGGGAGTATGCTAACCAAGAATCTAGGACCCAAGTTCGATTGGGTTCCTAAGGGAAATTAATTTTGTTTTGCAGGAATGTCCAAAGGCCACCAAAACGCTGATATGGTACTTGGACAGTGGATGCTACCAGCATATGACTGGGACAAGAAGCCTGCTGCGTGATTACACTCCTGTCGCGAATGGACCCAAAGTCATCTTTGGGGGGTCAGATCGAGGAGTCACCAGAGGTTACGGTATGATTTCCAACGGTATAATCTCTATCACCGACGTGGCTTATGTTGAAGGGTTAAACCATAACCTGATCAGTGTAAGTCAGTTATGTGACAAAGGTTATGTTGTTAAGTTCTGCAAGGATAAATGCCTGATAATATCATGTGCCTCTTCTGAGACGGTATTAACAGGCATTAGGAGCCGAAATATCTTCTGCTTAAATTTTCTTAGTTTAGATTCATCTACCCCCGTATGCCTAGTGGCAACAGCAGTGCATCTCTTTGTGAACAATGACATAAGAGATTGACACATGTTAATTTCAAAACAATTAGTATGCTGTTTTCTAAAAACTTAGTAAGGGATGCTCCCGTTATCAAGTGCATCAAGGTCAGCCCCTGTCCTGCATGCCAGATGGGCAAACAGACTCGGGCTACCTTTAAGAGCATTGCAGACAAAGACTCTTCCTGATGTCTTTACCTTCTACATATGAACTTGTTTGGTCCAATGCAAGTTCATAGCTTGGGAGGCAAGTCCTATACGCTAGTGATAGTTGATGATCATTCTCGGTTGACATGGGTGTTTTTCTTAAAACGAAAGTCGGATACGTTTGACATCTTCACTAGTTTTGTCAAGCAGGTTCAGAACGAATTTAACTGCTCAGTGGTCAAAATCAGAAGTGACCATGGAACAGAATTCGAATCTGGTGCTATGACAGAGTTTTGTGAAGAACAAGGTATCTTTCATGAGTTTTCCTCCCCGCGGACTCCTCAGTAAAATGGAGTTGCGGAGAGGAGAAATAGAACTCTCATTAAAGCCTGCACGACAATGTTGAAAGACGCTTCTCTCCCAGAATACTTCTGGGCAGAGGCGGTCAATACAGCTTGTCATGTACAAAACCGAGCATTGATCAACAAGCATCATCATAAGACGCCTTATGAGCTACTGAGAGACAAGAAACCAATCATGTCCTACTTAAGGATCTTTGGTTGCAGATGCTATGTACTGAATAATGGGAAGTACCCGCGTACTAAATTTGGTGAAAAATGCTTCGAAGGCATATTCATAGGCTATAGTTCCCATAGTCGGGCATATAGGGTCTTCAATAAGAAAACCCTAGTGGTAGAAGAATCAATTAATGTTGTATTTGATGAAGGAAGTTTGCTTAACAGCAATTCTTCCAGCGGTATTCTTGAAGATGCAGGTGCACGACTTGAAGAGCTGAGTCTCGATGAGACCGCTAAAGATGAAACTCCTAAGTACGTCAAAGTTTCCACCTCAACGTCAACTGGGAATGTTGAAGATCAAAATGAAACAAATCTCTTAGAAGAAGGAGAAGCCCAAGAAGTAGTCGTAGCTCCATACGCCAGACTTCTAGAGCTCCGGCACGTGAGGGATCATCCTAGAGATCAGATCATCGGAGATCCTCGTGACGGTGTCAGAACTCGAAGAGGTACTATTAACGAGATTTTGCATCTTAGCTTCCTGTCACAGGTTGAGCCAAAGAAGTTCGACGAGGCGAACAAAGATGCGGCATGGATTTTGGCCATGCAAGATGAACTACATCAATTCGAACGATGCAACGTTTGGACGCTGGTTCCCAGACCACACAAGCAGAATATGATTGGCACCAAGTGGATCTTCAGAAACAAACTGGATGAACATGGTGTCATCATAAATAATAAGGCCAGGCTGGTGGCTTAAGGTTGCAGACAGGAGGAGGGGATTGACTTCGACCAGACCTTTGCACCAGTGGCAAGGCTCGAGGCAATCAGATTGTTCCTGGCGTATGCTTCGCACAAAGGATTCACAGTCTATCAAATGGATGTGAAATCAACATTCTTGAACGGAGACCTGAAAGACGAAGTATACGTCGCTCAACCCCCAGGTTTTGTCAATCCTACTTATCCCAATCATATATATTTTCTTAATAAAGCTTTATATGGTTTAAAACAAGCTCCACGAGCTTGGTATGAGACTTTATCTAGTTTTCTTTTTGAGAACAACTCCCGTGTTCTCGAGAATAGTCCTTCCCGAGAGCAAATTCTTCTTCTCAAAAATAACTTCTGTGTTCTCAAGAGCAGCCACTTCCTTCTAGAGAACAATTTATGTGTTCTCAAGAGAAACCTCTGTTCTCGAGATGTCTGGTTCACCCGAACCAGGTCTGTTTTGTTTAAGTACTGATTAACCTAATAATACCCTTAGTATATATATATACTTATCTTCATTCTCCTCCTTCACTTTGGACCGAATTCCTATTCATCTTCCGAACCAGAGCGACGTGAGTGTGTGTGCGTGAGAGAGAGAGAGAGAGTTTTTTTGTGATTCTTGTGGTGGCCACCGACGGTGCTCCGGCGCTCGAAATATTCAACCAAATATAGATCCGAAAAGTTCTCAGTGAGAGCTACACTATCGTGGTAAAATCTCCCCCTTTCCTTCAGATTTCCTAGCTAGGGTTTTCGGCCCTAACCCTTATCTTCGTCCATTCTTGTTAGATTTTGACTTCCCTCATCTTCTTTCATCCTGATCTACGTCAAGGGGTGATTTGGAGAATTTTTCGACAAAATCAAGGCAAGTGATGGTTGTTCTCCTCCTCTTCCCTTCTTTATCCAGATTTGTAGAAGTTTCTAACCTATTTCTATCACGATTAATATATAACTTGCTGGTTTAAGTGTTGATAAGATCTTTGTCCATTTCCATTTTAAACTCCTGTTCTTAATGTTGGTTACCTAACCTTGAAAATGCTATATGTTTTGATGATTGTACAACCCCGTAGCCGGGCGAGTGAGACCCTCCCCAAATATCAGTCTAGGGGCGTGGTATGGGCGACGTTTTGGTGCCGTCCCGTTTGAGGACGTGCGGGTCCTCGTGCGCGCGTGCGGAGATTTTGTTTGCTTAGGCTTAAATTCTTATATATATATATATAAGTTTAATATTATAATATATATATATATTTTATATATATCATATATATATAATATATATATATTATATATCAGATATATAGAGGAGATAAGATAAAGAAAGGGATGAGGGGATTTTTAGGAGGGGAGGCGGGGCACAACAAGAGAAAGGGGAATTTTTTGGATAAAATCAGGTGGGGCTCGGTACAGAAGAAAGAAAAAGAAAAAAGAAAAGAGGAAGCAGGATTTTTTTTAGTCTTCCTCACTAGGGTTCGGGGAAGGAGGATCGACCCGCCCTCTTTTCTCTCTCCCGGAGAATCGCAGCACCCCGCCTCTCCCTCTCTCTCGCCGGATGCCGCCGCAGCAAGGAGCACAACCCCGCGCCTCCCTCTCTCTCCCATCGCCGGCAAAGCAGAGCGCAGCCGCCCGCCTCTCCCTCTCTCTCGCCGCCGCCGCCTGTAGTGGCGACCCGAGCCCTGCCTCCCTCTCTCCGGTCGTCTACAGCAGCAACCCGAGCGCCGCCCGCCCCCTCTCTCTCTCCGGCCACCGCCCAGGCTAGGGCACGACCGCCCTCTTCCCCTCTCCCATCGCCGACAAAGGAGCAGCACCGCCGGCCCCTCTTTTTCTCTCCCGTCAGCCAACAAGAGTAGCATAGCCGACCCCCTTTCTCTCTCCCGTCGGCCAACAGTAGTGGCCACCCGAGCCCCGCTTCCCTCTTTCTCTCCGACCACCTGAAGCAGCAGCAACCGCGCGCCACTCCTTCTTTTTCCAGCCACCTGGAGCAACCCGGCCCCTCCCTTTTTCCCGGCCTAGAGCAGCACACCTCGACCTCCCTCTCTCCCGGCAGCGAGGCTCGGCCTGGAGCGAGGCCCGGCCTGGAGCGAGGCCCGGCCTGGAGCGAGGCCCGGCCTGGAGCGAGGCCCGGCCTGGAGCGAGCCCGGCCTGGAGCAAGGCCAGGCCTGGAGCGAGGCTCGGCCTAGAGTGGAGATCGACCACCGACGCAGCCGCATGCAGTAGGATCGACCCGGAGCACCTCTCCCAGCCCCGCCGCCAATCACGCGATAAGAGTAACGATGTTTCTACATGGGCAGGTGAAGCCCTCAGTTTACATACTTGCATGGAAGCCCCTCTCCACCAACGGGTGGGGGGAAGGGAGATTTCCGACGGGTTGACGTGTACGTCCCAGCAGTTAATTTTATTAGTACGGAAGCGTGAGTATGGGTTTAGGCATGCTGTGTGAAGCCCATCCGGACGTGTGAGCCGGATTGGTGATGTTCTGGAGTTCCCGGATAATACTCCGAGGAAGTTGTTTATTAGCCGCTTGCAGGGAATGCGCACCATAGCCCCAAAAGAAGGGGTGTGCTGTAACGCCCCGAAACTCAAAGGAGCAAAAGGGGAATAATTTGGGCCAGTTTGAGTTCTGGCTGCAGGCACACGGCCTGGGACACGGGCGTGTCCCAGGGCGTGTCCAGCCTGTGTCGACACTAAGGCGTGAAGTCGACACTTTGGTCTCGACATTGTGTCGAGACCGGGCACACGGCCTGCGACACGGGTGTGTCGCAGGGCGTGTCGACCCGTGTCGACACTTAGCCGTGAAGTCGACACAGTGCTTCGACGTTGTGTCGAGACACGGCACACGGCCTGCGACACGGGCGTGTCGCAGGGCGTGTCAACCCGTGTCGACACTCGCCCGCGAAGTCGACACTTTGGTGCCGACAGTGTGTCGAGTCATGGCACACGGCCTGCGACACGGGCGTGTCGCAGGGCGTGTCGACCCGTGTCGACACTTAGCCGCGAAGTGCCGAGACCTTGTACACGGCCTGGAGCCCAGGCGTGTCAAGGTGACACGGGCAAGGACACGAGCGTGTCCTAGAACCCATGCAGTGCTCGGGTTGTAAACGGGAGAAAATCATGGGGTACACGGCCAGCTACACGGCCGTGTCAGATGGAACACGGGCGTGTCAGCTCGAACACGGGCGTGTTCGATACCCGTGTGAGGTTCCAGGTGATTCGATTTTGACGGCGAATGAGGCACACGGCCCTGGACACGGGCGTGTGCCAGGCCGTGTTCGGTCCAGATTGGGCATTTCAGTCCCGAATCGAAGCCGTTCATTTCTTTGACTGAAGATCCAATGGCTGGGGGTTGTTCCTGAAGGGATATACCCGGGTTTTGACTTAGAAAACCCTCACTTTCTCCACTTGTTCTCTCTCCAAACCCTTGGAGAAAGAAAAGCTAAGGCAAGAAGAAGAGGAGCTAGATCCGCCATTGGAGGAGCTTCGGAGCTCCGAATCGCAAGCCGACTCCGGATCCACGGAGGCAACGCAAGTGCGGTGGTTTCCATCCGATTACTTTTCGATGGCGCCAAAGAGGACCGCAAGGGTAACGATCCTCATCTTGAGCATGAGTCGCTCTTTTCTTTGCATAGGAAGCCCGCTCTCGCGAGTTTGCGGAGAGTTGGAGGCGTTCCTTCGGGTAGATATGTGAAGTCCCCGTTGTTTAGCGTCCGTATGCGAGAACGGACATAGGCATTTTGGTTGAAGCCTACCCGGACATGTAGTTCGGATCGGTGATGTTGCATTGCATAAGGCCGGAGAAGACTCCGTGCTATTTGGTGTTTTCGGGTTTTCTACGCGGTAGATTGCAGCAGGGAGCCTTGGGGACTAACCCAAAGGTGCACCCGGAAAACTGGGCGGACACGAGGTCTTGCCAACTTGGTGGCCTGAGTGCCAACATGAACATAACGGGGTTATGTGTCTTGCGGTAGAATGGGAATCGGTGAAAGTTTGACCCGCGCAAATGGCTTAAATTGCCGTTGCGATGTGAGCACGGGTTAGATGGAGCCGTACCCGCTTTATGTCGTTCGGGTTAGAGAGACCTAAAGGTACATGGCACTCACCGTTGGCATAGATGGGGGTCTTCGGTGGTCAATGGCTTAAATTGTCGTGACCAATACCATGAAGACGAATTGCTCATAGGAATGGCCGTCTAAGTGGCGGTGGTGAGTCCGGAATGTTAATGGCTTTAATTGACGTAACATCGACCGGTTCACCGAGAATGTGCCCTGAGTGCACGGGACGTGTGGCCGTACGAGCCAACGTCTGTGATGAAATGGCTATGGTTATAATTGCTCGCTTATGCTAATGAAATGCAGGAAAGGAGCATCGCCGCCCCGAATTGGGGGCAGGATCGTTATAATTTGGTCAGCATTGCTGACCGTTGCCTTATTTGCCACCGTGCGTTGGTTTGTTTGCTTGCAGGTGCAGCTGGACCAAGCGGTCAATAGCGGGCTAAAGCCCTTTTTGCGAAGCTGGCCCTCGAAGGCCCAAGTGGAAATGTTTTATGTTTTATTCATGTATGACCGGCCTGCGAGCCGAGGTTTGTAAATCATGTAAAAGACAAGTGAAACATTTTGTAAGGCCTTAAGGCCGACTTTTGAGTATTTTGTAATAACATTCCTATTATCATGTTAGTGGACATTCATGCTTATTGCTGGGTTCTTGTTTTGCAACTTTTATAAACTGCTTCCGCTAGAATGCTCTGTGTAGGACGTTGAGATTGGTTGGATGGTTTCCATAAGTAACCACCCGGTCTGTCTGTGGTATATGGCGTCGGGCCCCGGCCGGACCTACTGCTATATGCTATGCGACGGAAAGGGGGGTGTTACAATTTGGTATCAGACTACTGGTTTTGGTTGGACTTGAATTGAATTCGTGGGCGAATTCTTTTTAAGGGGTGGTGAGCACATTGTGTGCGTCATCGTAATAACAGTCAAAAGAACCCATGAATGTCCACTTAGGAATGAAAATACTCGTGTTTGAGGAACCTGCGTGTTCCTATAATTGCTGTTTGCAATTTATTTGGTCGCTTAACGGTGTTTTGTACCACTATAGGTGACCCGAAGTGGTGTTGGGCCGTCAGAACGCCGAGTTTCTGAGGCAAGTAGTGCACCGGAAGTTGCTCCCGCAACACCTTTGTCGGCTGAAAATATAAGATTGGTGGCTGAAGCGGTGTTGGCCGTGATCAATGCGCAGCCTGGGAGGCAAGCGCAGCAGCCCGCTCCTGTGATGGAGCAAGTACCTCTTCAAGAGGCTGAGCCGAGGAGGATGGAGCAAGTGGTTGTAGAACCAATAGTGCCAAGAAGGGCGACTGAGAGGCAGTTGAAGCATGTAATGAGCTTTAACCCTCCGTTATTCTCGGGGTTGGGAACCCCATCTCAAGCTGAAGACTGGCTCTCTAGGGTGAAGAGAGTCATGACAGCGACGGAGACGGAGGAGTGGCAGATGACCACCATTGCTACGTTCCTGCTGGATGGTGAAGCAAGGATGTGGTGGGAAGGTTTGGAGCTGCATCATCTGCGAGGTAGACAACTGATAGACGTTCCGATGGAAGAGTTCTCGGAATTGTTCTTAGCAAGATACCTCCCTTCTACTCAGAGGATCTCGATGGAGAATGAATTCCTGAAGTTGGTGCAGGGTGAGAGGAACGTGGATGAATATCTCCACGAGTTTACGCGGTTGAGTCGTTATGCTAGCTCCACCATCATGGATGAGGAGCGCAAGACTAATCGTTTTTATGAAGGCTTGAGGGATGAGCTGAGATTGTTACTGTCGGGGCCAATGACGCAGGGTTTCTTAACCTTGGTCAATACTGCCCGGTCCTTGGAGAAGGACATGAAGAGTGTACAAGCGAAGAAAAGCTTGGGTGAAAAGAAATCTGAGTTCAGAGTGCCGACTACTTCAAAGTCAGGCTATCGGAGGACTTTCAAGAAGCCTAGGACTTCGGGTCCAGCTCCTTCTGGCGCTTCTGGGGCGACTACGGGTCGGACCCCGGGTGCGTGCTTTACGTGTGGCAAGACGGGGCATTTCGCCCGTGATTGTTGGAGCGGACGTCCTAAGTCCGAGAGGAGGCCGGGAGCCACTTATGAAGAAAAGGGAAAGGCGGTGGAGTCGACCGCATCCCATTATGCTCCGGCCCAACCAAGGGTCTACAATCTTGGCCAACAGGAGGCCATTAAACAAGCTGACGTGGTGACATGTACGGTTTAATTTATAGCAAGTCAATTCTTTATATGCTTGTTATGCACATGTTACCTTACCACTACTTGTTTAGGATTTGTAATGATTTGTGAAAATCCCGCACGAGCACTCTTCGATACGGGAGCTTCACACTCCTTCTTGTCCGAAGGATTTATATCACGCATCGGAGTCCCTTCTTCGATGGCGAAGGATAAGTTGGATGTGTTGTTGCCCAATGGGTGTTCGATGCGAGCGGTTAGGATCTGCGAGGTTAAGACTCGTATTGGAGAGCAGGAGTTTGACCTGCGGGCGTCCTTACTTCCGTTGGTGGAGTTCGACGTCATATTTGGAATGGACTGGCTCTCGGAGCAGCAGGCCCATATAGATTGCGGTAGCAAGGAAGTAATGCTGGGAGCAAGTCGTGAGACGACTTTTACGGGCTTAAAGGGGTCGAGCAAGACGTTGATGTCTGCTCTTCAGGTGGTGAAGGCGGTTCGTGCCGGAGCAGAACTGTTCTTTACACTAGTGGAGGTTGCAAAGCCGAAGCCCGCGATGGATTGTATTTCAGTGGTATCGGAATACCCTGATGTGTTCCCCGCAGATCTTCCTGGAGCCCCGCCTCAGCGGGAGATAGATTTTACGATCGAGCTAGTGCCAGGTGCAAAGCCTGTGTCACGATCTCCGTATCGGCTAGCGCCTAAGGAAATGGCGGAGCTGAAAGTTCAACTGCAAGAGTTGTTGGAGCAAGGGTATGTGCGCCCGAGTTCTTCGCCTTGGAGCGCACCGGTCCTCTTTGTTAAGAAGAAGGACGGAAGCTTGAGGTTGTGTATTGATTATCGGGAGCTAAATAAGCTGACTGAGAAGAACAAGTATCCGATCCCCCGGATTGATGATCTCTTTGATCAGTTAGTCGGGTCGACGGTGTACTCGAAGTTAGATCTCAAGTCTGGGTACTATCAGCTGCGGATAAGGGAGAGTGATATCCCGAAGACAGCGTTTAGTACGAGATACGGGCATTATGAGTTTACGGTCATGCCGTTTGGGCTGACTAATGCGCCGTCAGTATTTATGGATTTGATGAACAGGACGTTCAGGGAGTACCTAGACCATTTCATGATCGTCTTCATCGACGATATTTTGGTGTACTCGCAAAGTGAGGAGGATCACTTCAAGCATCTCCATTTGGTGTTGGAGACACTCAGGAGAAACCAGTTGTATGCCAAGTTCTCGAAGTGTGAGTTTTGGCTATCCTCAGTGGCGTTCCTCGGGCATATAGTGAGTAGAGAGGGTATTGCCGTGGATCCGGCGAAGATTGTTGCGATACGGGAGTGGCCTGAGCTTGCTACGGTAGCAGAAGTCCGGAGCTTTTTGGGGCTTGCCGGCTATTATAGGCGCTTCGTAGAGAACTTCTCGCGGATAGCGTTACCTCTCACTACTTTGACGAGGAAGGATCATAAGTTCGTTTGGACGCCGGAGTGCGCGCGAGCTTTTGAGGAGTTAAAGTGTCGGTTGACCACGGTGCCTGTGCTGAGTTCGCCGGTTGGAACCGAAGGCTATGAGATATATAGCGATGCTTCGGGCAGCGGTTTGGGTTGCGTGCTATTGCAGCACGGCAGCGTAATAGCTTATGGCTCGAGACAGCTAAAAGTGCACGAGAGGAATTATCCGGTCCACGACTTGGAGTTGGCGGCCGTGATTTTTGCCTTGAAGCTGTGGAGACACTATTTGTACGGTGTGAAGATTGATATCTACACCGATCACAAGAGTCTAAAGTACCTGATTGATCAGAAAGATCTGAATATGCGGCAGCGTAGGTGGATGGAGTTCCTGGGGGACTATACTTTCAAGATCCACTACGTGCCTGGCAAAGGGAATGCTGTTGCGGACGCGTTGAGCCGCCGAGCCCCAGCTCAAGCGAATTGGCTATCAGTGCATGATGAGCGGTTGGTGCAGGAGCTGGAGGCGTTGGAGATTGTTTGTGTGGATAGACAATCTAGTGCTGAAGCAGTGCTGAATTGGACTGAAGTCCAATATGACCTGGCTGATCGGATTCGGCAGGCTTTGGATATGGATGCTCATATGAAGCAGTTCATGATAGAGGCTCTGGATGGGTCGAATTCCCAATTCGTTGTGGAGGACGGATTGCTGTGGAAAGACGGTCGTTTGTGCGTCCCAAGTGTGGGCAGTTTACGGGTGGAGTTGTTGTACGAGGCGCACCATACCAAGTACTCGATTCACCCGGGGAGCACGAAGATGTACCGTGATGTAAAGAAGCTATTTTGGTGGCCGGGTTTGAAAAAGGATGTGGCGCTATATGTAGCGAAGTGCCAAACTTGCGCCTTGGTAAAGGCGGAGTGCCAAAAGCCGGGAGGATTTCTTAAGTCCTTGCCTATTCCGGAGTGGAAATTCGACGACATCTCTATGGACTTTGTGCATGGTTTGCCAAGGTCGCAGAAGGGGAACGACGCCATTTGGGTGGTGGTCGATCGATTAACAAAGGTGTCGCATTTTATTCCGCATAGGAAGGATGATCCGGTGGAGAAGCTGGCAAAGCTTTATGTGGATAACATAGTGCGGCTTCATGGTGTGCCCCGTAGCATCGTGAGTGACCGTGATGGGCGGTTCACGTCCAATGATTGGAGGCTGGTGCAGCAAATGTTGGGAACAAAGCTGAAGTTTAGCACAGCCTTCCATCCGCAAACTGATGGGCAGACCGAGAGGGTCAATAGAACCATGGAAGACATGCTTCGCATGTGTGTCTTGGACTTTGGAAAGCAATGGGAGGACCACCTTTATTTGGTGGAGTTCGCATACAACAATAGCTACCAAGCAAGTATTCAGATGGCGCCTTTCGAGGCCCTTTATGGTAGACGATGTCGCACGCCGTTGTCTTGGTTAGAAACGGGCGAGTCGAAGTTGTATAAGCGATCGGAAGTGGAGGATGCTACTTCGTTGGTGAGAACCATTCGGGAGAGGTTGCTTATCGCTCAGGACCGACAAGCAAAGTACTATAATGCCAAGCACAGGAACGTGGAGTTCGCTGTGGGCGATTATGTATACTTGAAGATCAAGCCGTTCAAGGGTGTCTCACGGGTGCGGCGATTGAAAAAGCTAAGCCCGAGGTACCTTGGACCGTTCGAGGTTCTGGAGCGAGTAGGAGAAGCGGCCTATCGGCTGAAGCTTTCAGTGGAGCTAAGTGGATTACATGATGTATTCCATATTTCGGTGCTTCGGAAGGCGGTGCAAGAGCCTACGCAAGTGATCGCGGCCAATCAAGTGCCGGTGGATAGTGGGCTAACGACAAAAGTCAAGCCCGTGCGGATTGAGGACTCGGAGGTCAAGCGGCTACGCAATAAAGAGATCAGGATGGTCAAAGTCCGGTGGGACAATTGCGGTCGTGAGGAGCTCTCTTGGGAGCGAGAGCAGACGATGCTTGACGAATATCCGGAGTTGTTCCGCTCAGGTACAAATTTTAGTTTTGGTACATGTTTTTCCCTTTATGTAATTTCGTGGGCGAAATTCTTTTAAGAGGGGTAGAGTTGTAACGCCCCGAAACTCAAAGGAGCAAAAGGGGAATAATTTGGGCCAGTTTGAGTTCTGGCTGCAGGCACACGGCCTGGGACACGGGCGTGTCCCAGGGCGTGTCCAGCCTGTGTCGACACTAAGGCGTGAAGTCGACACTTTGGTCTCGACATTGTGTCGAGACCGGGCACACGGCCTGCGACACGGGCGTGTCGCAGGGCGTGTCGACCCGTGTCGACACTTAGCCGTGAAGTCGACACAGTGCTTCGACGTTGTGTCGAGACACGGCACACGGCCTGCGACACGGGCGTGTCGCAGGGCGTGTCAACCCGTGTCGACACTCGTCCCGCGAAGTCGACACTTTGGTGCCGACAGTGTGTCGAGTCATGGCACACGGCCTGCGACACGGGCGTGTCGCAGGGCGTGTCGACCCGTGTCGACACTTAGCCGCGAAGTGCCGAGACCTTGTACACGGCCTGGAGCCCAGGCGTGTCAAGGTGACACGGGCAAGGACACGGGCGTGTCCTAGAACCCGTGCAGTGCTCGGGTTGTAAACGGGAGAAAATCATGGGGTACACGGCCAGCTACACGGCCGTGTCAGATGGAACACGGGCGTGTCAGCTCGAACACGGGCGTGTTCGATACCCGTGTGAGGTTCCAGGTGATTCGATTTTGACGGCGAATGAGGCACACGGCCCTGGACACGGGCGTGTGCCAGGCCGTGTTCGGTCCAGATTGGGCATTTCAGTCCCGAATCGAAGCCGTTCATTTCTTTGACTGAAGATCCAACGGCTGGGGGTTGTTCCTGAAGGGATATACCCAGGTTTTGACTTAGAAAACCCTCACTTTCTCCACTTGTTCTCTCTCCAAACCCTTGGAGAAAGAAAAGCTAAGGCAAGAAGAAGAGGAGCTAGATCCGCCATTGGAGGAGCTTCGGAGCTCCGAATCGCAAGCCGACTCCGGATCCACGGAGGCAACGCAAGTGCGGTGGTTTCCATCCGATTACTTTTCGATGGCGCCAAAGAGGACCGCAAGGGTAACGATCCTCATCTTGAGCATGAGTCGCTCTTTTCTTTGTATAGGAAGCCCGCTCTCGCGAGTTTGCGGAGAGTTGGAGGCGTTCCTTCGGGTAGATATGTGAAGTCCCCGTTGTTTAGCGTCCGTATGCGAGAACGGACATAGGCATTTTGGTTGAAGCCTACCCGGACATGTAGTTCGGATCGGTGATGTTGCATTGCATAAGGCCGGAGAAGACTCCGTGCTATTTGGTGTTTTCGGGTTTTCTACGCGGTAGATTGCAGCAGGGAGCCTTGGGGACTAACCCAAAGGTGCACCCGGAAAACTGGGCGGACACGAGGTCTTGCCAACTTGGTGGCCTGAGTGCCAACATGAACATAACGGGGTTATGTGTCTTGCGGTAGAATGGGAATCGGTGAAAGTTTGACCCGCGCAAATGGCTTAAATTGCCGTTGCGATGTGAGCACGGGTTAGATGGAGCCGTACCCGCTTTATGTCGTTCGGGTTAGAGAGACCTAAAGGTACATGGCACTCGCCGTTGGCATAGATGGGGGTCTTCGGTGGTCAATGGCTTAAATTGACGTGACCAATACCATGAAGACGAATTGCTCATAGGAATGGCCGTCTAAGTGGCGGTGGTGAGTCCGGAATGTTAATGGCTTTAATTGACGTAACATCGACCGGTTCACCGAGAATGTGCCCTGAGTGCACGGGACGTGTGGCCGTACGAGCCAACGTCTGTGATGAAATGGCTATGGTTATAAATTGCTCGCTTATGCTAATGAAATGCAGGAAAGGAGCATCGCCGCCCCGAATTGGGGGCGGGATCGTTATAATTTGGTCAGCATTGCTGACCGTTGCCTTATTTGCCACCGTGCGGTGGTTTGTTTGCTTGCAGGTGCAGCTGGACCAAGCGGTCAATAGCGGGCTAAAGCCCTTTTTGCGAAGCTGGCCCTCGAAGGCCCAAGTGGAAATGTTTTATGTTTTATTCATGTATGGACGGCCTGCGAGCCGAGGTTTGTAAATCATGTAAAAGACAAGTGAAACATTTTGTAAGGCCTTAAGGCCGACTTTTGAGTATTTTGTAATAACATTCCTATTATCATGTTAGTGGACATTCATGCTTATTGCTGGGTTCTTGTTTTGCAACTTATATAAACTGCTTCCGCTAGAATGCTCTGTGTAGGACGTTGAGATTGGTTGGATGGTTTCCATACGTAACCACCCGGTCTGTCTGTGGTATATGGCGTCGGGCCCCGGCCGGACCTACTGCTATATGCTATGCGACGGATAGGGGGTGTTACATGTGCGTAATATGTTTGGCCCGCTTATGTTAGCCGACCGATGACTAGTTGGACGCCGCTCGTCTAGACGTTGACGTACAGGTGTTGTAGTACCAAGCGGGGAATAGCGGGCTTAAGCCTGAGCTCGTGCCGGCCCTCGAAGGACCTTTTTGTTTATATTGCCAGCCTGCGTGCCGAAGTATGGAATTCATATTCCTGTAATATTTTTTAATATCTGTGATGCTCTGTGTCGACCCTAGAAGGCCTATGTTGTGATGTTAGCGGCCCAATTGTGGTTGCGTAGAGTAGGGCTGCTGGGCGGTTTTGCGTCAATAGTAAGGCAGGCGGGGAACATTTTACATAGACCCGAGGTGGCACCTCTAGTTAGGTAGTGGATCTTAATATCCTCCTTAGATGTTCCGATCGGCCAAGAGAGCCCTCCGAAGGTGCCTTAGCTCGCCCTTGGCTTGGGAGGGGAAGAGTTTGTTAGTCTTTCGGGTATGCGGCGGGTCCTCCACGCTGAGACCTTGGGTCTGTCCCTCGTGTTCCTAGTCTTCTGCCTAGATCGTTCGCCTGAGGGTAGTAGGTGCGCGGTCACCCCTTCCCCAAGGGTCGAACTCCACAGGAGACCGATTTTTGGTTTCAACAATGATGAGATTAAATATCACTCTTCTTACCATTCCGTAACTTTCTTATGACATGCATTAGAGTTATTTAGGATTGTTAATTCGTCATAATGGTTGATCAACCGTTTCATTCTAGAATTGTTTAGTATAATCTGATGTGTCATTGTTGACTTGAGATTTCTATCATGATTTTCTTCTTCGTAGCGATGTCGTGGGGCGAGATAAGCCGTCAGGCCCCATTGGATTGTGGTGTGCCTCTGAGCTCCAAACCTGAAACATTACAGGGTTTTCCTTCTGGGTTTTTCTTTGTTGCTTGTGTTATTAGTGGGTGAATCCACCGCCGCAACATTTGATCTCCCAATTAGCACTTTATGGGGCTCTACCAGATTTTTGATCATTTGCAGTGTATGGTGGAGTATTTAGTCTCCCCAACTTTTAGACGGATGAATTGTCTTTGGGGTTGGCCACCCCGCCCGTTTTGTTTTTTTGGTGGAGTAGACCACATGTGGCTAGTAGGGGTTTGTTCCTCTTCCTAATGACTTAATCTTGACCCTGTTCCCCTTAAGGTCTTGTGCATTTGGGGTGCTGTTGTTTTACATGACACTTCACATAAGTGTTCCCTTTTTTACTTTTGCACCTTATTGTTGTAACATAATTAAATATTTTTCCTTTGGTCTTTGGTTGGTACACCTTGACTTTGATTACTTTTGGCTTAATTTCTTCCATCACTTGTACCTTCTTGTTGAGGTGTTCTGTCTTTAGAATGCCTCAGGTTCAGAGTTGTAGCTGAGTTCGGTGCTGGTTTTGTTGTGCTTGAGCGGCAGTGTTGGCAGTGGTTGTTGTCTCGCCATAGCGAGGTAGATTGCTGATTATTTTGCTTTACTAGTGCAGACATACTTAGATTTATGTGGGTTCGTGTCAGTTTGTTGATTCCCACAAGACTATTATTTTTTTTGGATACTTGCTAACTGCTTAGTATTCTTTCTGTGGATGTGGATTTCTAGCTCTCTAGGACATTTTATGTTAGGATTGCATGGTAGTATTTTCAAGTATAAAAAAAACTATTATTATTACCTCATGCATTGCACGTTTTCAAAATGTTAAATCACTATATTTAGCGATCGTAAAAATCTACTTTTATTGCTATTTTAAATTTAGAACTTGCATACCTTGAGGTGTCCTCTGGGAACCTCTAAGCTCATGTAGGAAGTTTAATCTCATAAAAGAAGTATTTTTTGTAGCGTATTACTATTTTCTTCGTGCACTAGATGAGCCACTAAGCCGAGGGATACGACTAACTACTATATCAAATTGATTTTAACTCTAAATAACTTAAAGAACCTTTCTTCATGGCTAAGTAGGAGTTTTGCCTGAGCATCCACATTTATCCCCTACTTACATGACAACCCCTTAATCTGATATACTTATTTGGCGGTGAAAAGTGCGGGTTGTGACAGATGACGTTGAGTGACTTAGCCTCACTCAACGCTTAATAAAGTTCTGGAATTTTCTCTAAGTTCAGATGGTGATGACCACTGTTGACGTCACCAAAAGTCAACAAGTTAAAGCACTTCATGTCGTTACGGGAAAGCTACAGCTGCACATGATGACCACTGCTGACGTCACCAAAAGTCAATAAAGTTAAAATAATTCAAGTCATTGAGAGAAAGCTGCAGTAGCACCAAAAGCTATATTGTCCTTTTCTGAGGGAGGCGACACTCACCATCCTTGGTAGGGCCCACACTCAAATTATGTCATTGATTCAAATCAACACATATAAAAAGAAGAAAGAAAAGGGGATTATGGTTACGGAGAACAAACGCAGAACATACAAAGGAAATACAGAAAATATAGGCGGCTGGACTTCATCTTCTTAGGCAAGCTTGAAAGCAAAGTCTAGCAGAGCTAACCAGCAGGTAGAAAAAGTTAGTTGAAGATCTTACCAGTTCAGCAAGTGAGTTCTCTCCAGAACAAGGTAGCTGATTCTTCAGATCAGTAAGGAGATAGCTGTGTGAAGGGTCGTCGGCCTTCAACAACAGATTGTTGTTCACCAGTATAACAAAGGAGCAGCTAGCTGTAGAAGAAGACTCATTCCTTCTACAGCAAGAGGGCTGGACTAATTTTTGCTCAGTCCAGCAAGGTAGACTCGGAAATATATCTCTGAGTTAGTTGTTTTATATTTACCTAACTTACTGTATAAATTCCTGTTGGATTCATTGTAACGCCCCGAAAGTCAAAAGTGGGACGGGCAGCATATAGAGCCGAGTTTGGTGCCCGGTAAGGGTCACACGGCCTGGGACATGGGCATGTACAGGTCCGTGTCATGCTTGGGTTTGACGAACTATACGAGTGGTCGACAAAATGGAATCGAGACAACGAACACGGCCTGAGATACGGGCGTGTACATGGCCGTGTCCTGCTCGGGCTGTTAGCCGGGCTGTGTCGGGGGAGGAACACGGCCTGGAGCCCAGGCGTGTTCTGGTTGACACGGGCATGTCAAAATCTACACGGGCGTATCGAGAACCCGTGTCCTCTTCGGGTTATTTTTGGTCCTGTGTCGATTGAGGAACATGCCCCGCAACACGGGCCTATACTTATTGACACGGGCGTGTAGAGGTTAACAAGGGCATGCCTGAGCCCGTATCCTGGTCGGGATGCGAAACTTTCGGCATCGATTGAGGCACACGGCCTTGAACATGGGCGTGTCACAGCTATTTTCGGCCCAGGAAATTGATTTTAAGTGTGAATCATGGTCGTTCGTTTCCTTCTATTGGGATCCAAGGGCCCAGGCTGGTCCTTGCAGAGTTAAGGCCAGGAATAGGGTTTAAAACCCTCATTCCTCTTTGAGTTTGTCTTTCTAAAAGCTTTAGAGAGAGGGGAGAGTAGGAATAAGGAGGAGGAGAGATCTGGTCGCCGGTGGAGCTCCGGAGCCCCAAATCGCATGCCGAGTTCCGATCTACGGAGGATAGGCCGTTGCGGTGCTTTTCATCCATCTAGATCTTCATGGCTCCAAAGAGAAACGCAAGGGTAACAATTATCTTCTTTGACATGTGAAGTCCTCTTTCCATTTTGCATCAGAAGCCCGTTCTTGCGAGTATGCGGTGAGTGTGAGGTATTCCTTCGGGTAGACATGAATAGTCCCCATTGTTTTGCATGTAGAGTCTGGAATCGAAGTACAGACATAGGCATGGTGTGTGAAGCCTACCCGAACAAGTTGGTCTGGATTGGTGATGTTTTATTATGCATGAATGGCCGGAGAAGACTCCGCGCCGATGGTTGTTTTTCGGGTTTTCTATGTGGTAGATTGCAACATGGAATCTTCGGGGTTAGCTCCAAGGTGCACCTAGAAAACTGGGCAGAAGCATGATTCTGTCATCTTGGTGGCCTAGGAGCCAACTTGCACATAACTAGGTTATGTAGCGTGTGTGATTAATTTGGGACTCGGGGAAGCTTGACCCGCTCATATGGCTTAAAGTGACATTGCGGTGTGAGCAACGGGTTAGGTGGAACCGTACTTGCTCTATGTCGTTCGGTTAAAGAGAACTAAGGTACGTGGTACTTGCCGTTGGCATAGATGGAGGGTCTTAGGATTAGGTCGGAAAGACTATAATTCTCACGAGATTTTCCGTCCAAGGGGCAGTAGGGAGACCGTGGATTTGACCGGGTTCACCGAGAATGTGCCCTGAGAGCATGGGGTGTGTGACCGTGTGTGCATACTCCTGTGGTGAAGTGTATTTTCACTATATTGTTTGGATATGCTAATAAAGTGCAGGGAAGGAGCATCGCCACCCCGAGTAAAGGGGCGGGGTCGTTATAATTTGGTCAGCTTTAGCTGACCGTTGCTTTTTTTTGACACCTCTACAGTGGATTGTTGATTGCAGGTGCTGCGAAGCCTAGTGGCAAATAGCAGGCAAAAGCCTTGTTGCAGAGCCGACCCTCGAATTACTATGTGAATGTTTACTTTTATTCTCATGTATGACCGACCTGTGTGCTGATGTTTGGAAGACACTGTTTGTATAAGTAAACTCTTGTAAGGTCATAAGGCCAAGTACTTTGTGTATTTTGTACGCTCATTCCTTTTGGGTTATTTTAGTGGACATTCATACTGTGGCTGGGTTCTTACTTTGCAACATTTATAATGCTTCCGCTAGAATGTGCTCTGTGTAGGACGTTGGTTATTGGAAGGATGGTTTCATTTCGTAACCCTTCGGTCTGTCTGTGGTATATGGCGTCGGGCCCCGACCGGACCTACTGCTATATACTATGTGACAGATAGGGTGTTAACCCAGAAATCGGCGATCCTTCCCAAGGTGGCCAGCTGGCTAGTCGCGACCCTTGGATTCTCCCTTTCGATCGCAACAAGTCCCAGCGTAGGCGGACAGTTTTCCCTGTCCGCCTAGGTCTCCTAGCAACCGCGTGCCCTGCGAGACGACGGGCTATTCCCATGGCTCACCCTCGCGGGACATGCGGTTAGGTCCGCTAATCGTGCAGTGCTTTTCCTTGTAGGAGTCGCCCAACAACACCACTAGGAGCGACCTCCTAGTAAGCCCAAGGGGCGGCGGTCTCCTGCCACCGTCCGCCGAGGCCGCCCACCAGGGGCGACCTCCCTGCTGCCCGAGGGGCGGCGACCTCCTGCCGCCGTCCGCCTAGGCCGCCCACCCGGGGTGGCCTCTGCCCGCAGGCGGGCGGACTCCTCTCGGAGTCCGCCCAGGCCGCCCGTGAGGGGGCGGCCCCGGCATCCGCCGGGCGGACTCCACCCGGAGTTCGCCCAGGCCGCCCGCGAGGGGGCGGCCACGGCATCCGCCGGGCGGACTACACCCGGAGTCCGCCCAGGATGCCCGCTAGGGGGCGGCCCCGGCATCCGCCGGGCGGACTCCACCCGGAGTCCGCCCAACCCGCCCGCGAGGGGGCGGCCCCGGCATCCGCCCGGCGGACTCCACCCGGAATCCACCCAGGCCGCCTGCGAGAGGGGGCGACCCCGGCATCCGCCGGGCGGACTCCTCCCGGAGTCCGCCCAGGCCGCCCGCGAGGGGCAGCCCCGGCATCCGCCGGGCGGACTCCACCCGGAGTCCGCCCAGGCCGCCCGCTAGGGGGCGGCCCCGGCATCCGCCGGGCGGACTCCACCCGGAGTCCGCCCAGGCTGCCCGCGAGGGGGCGGCCCCGGCATCCGCCGGGCGGACTCCACCCGGAGTCCGCCCAGGCCGCCCGCGAGGGGGCGGACCCCGGCTGTAACGACCCGGCCCTTTAGACCAAGGCCGCCCGGCCCATCAGTAGCCCATGGACCTTTAGACCACGGACCACGGTGGTACAGCCGGAATATACCAAGGCCTGCAGGCCGTACACCCCAACGCCTCTCTGGCCTGTTTCTCAGCAAACAGCGCGTTGTTGGCGCAGGGATTCGAACCCGCAACCCTTGATAAGAAACCTTCAACAGTTCTCATCACCAACTGAGCTGCAGCTCAGTTGGTGATGAGAACTGTTGAAGGTTTCTTATCAAGGGTTGCGGGTTCGAATCCCTGCGCCAACAACGCGCTGTTTGCTGAGAAACAGGTCAGAGAGGCGTTGGGGTGTACGGCCTGCAGGCCTTGGTATATTCCGGCTGTACCACCGTGGTCTGTGGTCTAAAGGTCCATGGGCTACTGGTGGGCCGGGCGGCCTTGGTCTAAAGGGCCGGGTCGTTACAAAAAAGTGCACTTTTTTGTAACGACCCGGCCCTTTAGACCAAGGCCACCCGGCCCACCAGTAGTCCATGGACCTTTAGACCACGGACCACGGTGGTACAGCCGGAATATACCAAGGCCTGCAGGCCGTACACCCCAACGCCTCACTGGCCTGTTTCTCAGCAAACAGCGCGTTGTTGGCACAGGGATTCGAACCCGCAACCCTTGATAAGAAACCTTCAACAGTTCTCATCACCAACTGAGCTGTCACAACCCGCATTTTCTCAACGGTAAAGATCGTATCAGAGTAGGAGAAAACACGCGCCGTGATGCCACGTCGTGCAGGGGATAACTGCACACGCTCAGGCAAAACTCCAGGCGTTAGATTCTAAGGAAAAGTTGTTAATTAAGTATGAAAGAGAATCAGTTTTGTTGAATGGTCGTATCCCTCGGCCCGGTGGATCAGCTAGTCCACTGTTAAAACTATATTAATACGCAGCAGAAAATACTTTGGTTCAATTAACTTGACACCCTAAAAGAGCATAAGTATCCCCGGGGGACAACTTATACGTGCATGACTCTAAGGTGAATAAAGTAGGTATAAAAAGATAGTGTTTTACGCTGAGGAAAAGTAGTGTCTTTGTTTTAGAAAACATGTTATGCATGAAGTACATATATTAATACTTTTAGGGTTTAAAATATCTAACATGCAACCTAGCATAAATCCTTCCGAGAAGCAAGTAACCAACCACAGATAGGCAAAATCAGCAGTTTAAATTCATATTCAGCACCACAAGAAGCCACCAGTGGGCGTCAACAACCTGACACGAACCCACTGGTGAGTATGCATGTCTATACGGAAGAGTAAAGATCTACCTCACAATAAAATGGAGATCAGCAATCTCAGCTACCCTAGAGGCCACCAACAAGCCCCTCCCAAAGAACTAGCCGCTGGACTGGCTACAACCTGGACCTGAGGCATTCAAGAAAAGAACACCTCAGCAAGGAAACAATCAAAAGTAAATAGAGCAATAGATTAATGAGTAAATAAGATGAAGGGTTTACCAACCCGGCAACAAGCTGCTATAAGTAAAAGAAAAAAAAAGAAAGGCGGCAAGAAAAGTGTACTGTCTAAAACACCGCAGAGCACACCAAGGGCGAGCATTGAAACCAACATGTCCTACCAATAAAGCCTGCAACAGCATCAGGACATATACATATGCCAAAAGAAAGGAAAGCATAAACAGGAAAGGGACTAACAGTCCTAACACGTGGGTAAGTGGCAGTGGTCAAACATGGGTCTGATTGCATAACTAGAATCAGACCCAAAAAGGGCTAAGGGGTCAAACAGTGGCAGCTTTAGGGTCTCACACACACCAACCCAAACCGGGGCAAAAGGCGGTGGCCACAGCTCTCCACATAAAACCACCCCTCTAGAGGCCACCAAAACTCCACCACCTGCCACGACCCAAGAGTCGGCATGCAGAAATTAGCCGACCACCCAAAGCACCCCCCCCCTAGGGAAAAAGTCATTCTAACAATCCTAAGAAACACACGAACCCAGGCAAAACGTCGGGTCCAACCGACGCGGCCTTGCACGCCTAACCCGAACCAACCCCGGGTCTACCTGACCCCAAAAAAAGCGCAGCACCAGTGTCGACATGATGTGCCGACACCTCGACAAGCCGGTGTCGACACAAGGTGTCGACACAACCACGGCCGGTGTCGACACCAAGTGTCGACACTACAGCGGCCGGTGTCGACACATGGTGTCGACACTGCCACTGCTGGTGTCGACATCAAGTGTCGACACCACTGCTGCCGGTGTCGACACATGGTGTCGACACTGCAGCCGCTGGTGTCGACACCACGTGTCGACACCACTGCTGCCGGTGTCGACACATGGTGTCGACACTGCAGCCGCTGGTGTCGACATCAAGTGTCGACACCACTGCTGCCGGTGTCGACACATGGTGTCGACACTGCAGCCTCTGGTGTCGACACCATTGCTGCCGGTGTCGACACATGGTGTCGACACTGCAGCCGCTGGTGTCGACAAAAAATGTCGACACCACTGCAGCCGGTGTCGACACATGGTGTCGACACTGCAGCCTCTGGTGTCGACAACAAGTGTTGACACCACTGCAGCCGGTGTCGACACCTTGTGTCGACACTACCGCAGCAGGTGTCGACAACAAGTGTCGACACCAGGACTGGCCGGTGTCGACACAACAGTGTCGACACCCCACCTGGCTACAGGAGCCAGACCCAGCAATTGACCAAAAGCGAGAACGGGGATCTCTCTTCTCTCTCGAGTACAACCTCCATCGGCAATGGCAACTACTCGACCTAGACCGAACAAAAACTGCTCCTAATAGACGCAATCCCTCAGGAAAACTGAGATTTAACTGGACCTTTCTACTCTAACCACGACATGATCGGGAACAAACCCTAGCTTACACCTCAGATCCAAACAAGAAAGAGATAGAAATTAGCTCAAAAGAAAGACAAGAATCAGCTTTGGCAAGGATGAAGGGTCATCACTTGCCTCAATACCAGGAACTCGGTCGGCAGCCTCCCCCGCTCACGGGTCTGGCCGCAGAGCAGCAAGCTGAGGAGTAGAAAGAAAGCAGATCCCCGCGAGGGCAGTCCAGATCCGCTCTCGAAATCGACTTCCGACCGCTAAAATCTCCAGGAAAGCGGCGTCCCAAGGCTAGGGTGGTCCGGCAGAGCTCTTCCTCTACTCTCGTACAGGCGACGGCTTCCTCCAAACACAGAAACAGGAAAAAGAACCAAAAAGGAACCCAGCCCTAATCTGACCCAAGACTATATATATATATCAGCAGTAATAATAATAAACAACAATACATAATAATAATTATTTACTCTCAACATCAAAACAACACGAAACCTGAAACTTCTCGGAAAAAGACGAAATTTACGCCGCAGCTAAAAACCCACGCTACGAACGCAACTACGAAGTCGAAATTAACATTCGGCGAACAAAACCCGGGATAACACCTCCCGAAGCCAAAACACAAGCATTCCCTAAGAGGCCCAACCGAGTCATCAAAAACACTCCGGCTAGCTGGGGAATCTTGCTAACAGGCAACAAACAGGCTACACAGGGAACCCTAAGAGCTAAGACCACGCTCTACAACGGCAAAAAGCCGGAAATACGCCATCGTAACGCCAGCCAAAGATCAAACAAAGCACAGAAAAACCGGGGGCGTTACAGCCGCTCCCCCTAAAAGAAAGTTTCGCCTCGAAACTTTACTCACAACACCCCTATAAAGAAGGAGAGGGAAAAAGCCAGGAAAGGGCTAAATAAATAATAGAATAGAACATACCAAGCACAAGATCAGAGAAACAGATGAGGGTGAGCCTCCCTCATAGCCGACTCCAACTCCCAAGTCGCGCTTTCCACATCTTGATTCCTCCATAAAACCTTAACCATCGGAATAGTCTTCTTCCGCAACGCCCGAACTTGAGAATCCAAAATTCGAACAGGCACCTCCACATAAGAAAGATTCGGCTCCAACTGAGGCACAAAATCCAATACCTGCCTGCCATTTATCACACATTTTCGCAGCTGACTGACGTGAAAGACATCGTGTACGCCATGGAAATTTGCGGGCAAAGCCAGCCTGTAGGCTGATACCCCAATCCGCTCGACAATCGGAAACGGCCACACGTACCTCGGGTCCAACTTCCTATTCTTGCCAAACCGCTTGACTCCAATCAACGGGGAGACCTTTAAGAACACCGAGTCCCCAACAGCAAATTCCATGTCCGATCTACGTCGATTGGCGTTCTTCTCATATCTTTCCTGGGCTATCCGAAGCTTTTCCCGAATAAGCTTCACAGCGGTCTCCATCTCCTCAAGCGCTTCTGGACCCAACAAAGGTCCCTCGCCAAGGTCAGCCCAAAACAAGGGAGTCCTGCAGCGCCTCCCATACAAAGCTTCAAAAGGAGTCATTTGCAAGCTTTCTTGATAACTGTTGTTATATGCGAATTCCATAAGCCGCAAGCGCTCGTCCCACGCTCCCCCGTGGTCCAGAATGTAGCATCAGATCATATCTTCCGCAATCTGATTCACTTGCTCTGTCTGACCATTGGTCTGCGGATGATAAGTTGTGGAATATCTCAAATCTGTACCCAACCCTTCTTGAAGGCTCTTCCAAAAACGAGACGTGAACCTGGAGTCTCGATCTGATATGATACTTACGGGTACACCATGCAATCTGACAACCTCTTCCAGATACAGCTCGGCTATCTTCCTCATCGGATAATCGATCTTAAATGGTACGAAATGAGCGCTCTTCGTCAATCTGTCTACGATTACCCAAACTGAATCATGCCCCTTAGGAGATCTCGGTAAGCCGGTAATGAAATCCATCGAGATACTCTCCCACTTCCACATCGGAATCTCCAAGGGAGTCAGCTTGCCACCAGGCCTCCCATGGTCGGCTTTCACACGCCTGCAAGTGAAACACTCTGAAACAAATCTGGCTATGTCCTTCTTCATCCCGTACCACCAGACAATTTGTTTTAAATCATGATACATCTTGGTAGACCCTGGATGGTAGGCAACACTAGATCCGTGGGCGTCTCTGCACACCATATCCCGGATATTTCCAACTGCGGGGATGCAAAACCTGCCACGGTACTTCAAGGTACCCGCATCATCTATAGAGAAGTCTGGTAATTCACCCTTCTCAGCTCGAAGATACAAATGCAGAAGATCGGATCGTCCTTCTGATGCAGTCTCGTAAGCGCAAGCCACGAAGGTTCTGCTACATCTATGCTACTCTGTGAATCACAACTTCCCACAGAAATGTCCATCAACAGAAACTCTTCCACTAGACGCTCGGCGGAAAGATTAAAAATCTTACCTGACTTCCGACTCAGGGCATCAGCCACCACATTTGCCTTGCCTGGATGATACTGAATTTCAACATCATAGTCGGCCACGTACTCCAACCACCGCCGCTGGCGCAGATTCAATTCTTTCTGAGTGAAGACATACTTCAGACTCTTATGATCCGTGAAAATCTTGCACTGCGCGCCATATAGCAAATGCATCCACAATTTCAGCGCATAGATCACAGCTGCAAACTCCAGGTCGTGCGTAGGGTAATTCCTCTCGTGAGTCTTTAGCTGCCTCGACCCGTACGCAATCACCTTTCCGCCCTGCATCAAAACGCAGCCCAGACCGACATGCGACGCATCCACATAAATATCATACTCACTGCCCTCCGTGGGCAAAGACAAAATTGGAGCCGAACATAGCCTTCTTTTTAGTTCCTCAAAAGCCTTCTCACACTTGGCATCCCATATAAAGGCTACATTCTTCTGCGTCAACTTGGTCAACGGCGCGGACAAGGTAGAGAAACCTTCTACAAACCTTCTATAATAACCTGCCAAACCCAAGAAGCTTCTGATCTCTTTGGGGTAACTGGTCTCACCCATTCCATAACAGCAGCGATCTTTTCTGGGTCCACCGATATTCCCTCCTTATTGATCACGTGGCCTAGAAAAGAAACCTGAGGCAACCAAAATTCACATTTGCTCAGCTTGGCGTATATCTTATGGTCTCTCAGAGTCGCCAAGACCAGCCGCAAATGTCGATCATGCTCCTCTGCATCCTTAGAATACACCAAAACATCGTCTATAAAGACAATCACGAACTTATCTAGAAAATCCTTGAAAACTCTGTTCATCAAATCCATAAAAGCTGAGGGCGCATTAGTCAAACCGAATGACATAACCAAAAACTCAAAATGCCCATGACGAGAACGGAACGCCGTCCGCGGAACATCTGACTCTCGAATCCTCAACTGGTGATAGCCCGAACGAAGATCTATCTTGGAAAACACGGCACTACCACGCAGTTGGTCAAACAAATCGTCGATTCGCGGCAAAGGGTACCTATTCTTAATAGTAACCTTGTTCAGCTCTCTATAGTCGATGCATAACCTCATCGACCCATCCTTCTTTTTAACGAACAGCACCGGCGCACCCCAAGGCGAAGAACTTGGCCTTATAAAGCCTTTTGTCAATAACTCATCCAACTGACTTCGCAACTCTTCCAGCTCTCGCGGGGCCATCCGGTACGGCGCCTTCACGATAGGACGCGTGCCTGGCTCCAAATCTATTGCAAACTCGACATCTCGGTCGGGTGGAAGACCGGGAAGGTCGTCTGGAAACACATCAGAAAAGTCACGCACCACAGGAATTTCTTCCAAACGGGGCTTACTAACAATCGACCCTACCAGAGAAACCACACAGGCAGAACAGCCAGAAACAAGCAAATTTCGAGCACGCACCGCAGAAATGATTGGAGACTCCTGGATAGAATACCCAAAAACGCTCCCTGGCTGACCGTTGTCTTTGACGAAGTCCAAGCGCTTACCCTTGCACTGGATCACAACATCGTACCTTGACAACCAGTCCATGCCCAAAATAACGTCAAAGTCCTCCAGGTCAATCACCTTCAAATCTGCCTTGGCTAGAAAATCTCCCAACAAAATTGGACAATCTAGGACACCCAGGTCCATAACCACAGAGTCACCGGAGGGGAACTTAACACAGAAGGCACCACCAACACGATCTAGGCCCAAACTGAACCGCTCCACGAAGGCTCTAGCCACAAACGAGTGGGTAGCGCCGGAATCGAAGAGAACGCGCGCCCAATGGTTCTTTACCTTAAATCGCCCTACGAATTGCACACGCATCTAAGGCAACAAGCGCCAAAACGAAAACTACAACCAAAAAGGGAACGTAACGAAACGACTGGAGAGGAGTCGAACCTGAGATAACCTGGGTCGAGGTCTGCGCTTCGTCTGTCGAGAGCACATTCAGCTTTCCTTTTCCTTTATCCACACGCTGAGGCGGTGGCAGAGCCTGAAGGGGAACTGGCTGCAGAATAGACTGGGTCTGAGGGCACCTTGTCTTGAGATGCCCCTTCTGGCCGCACTGAAAACAGACCTTATCTTTTAACCAACAACGGGCAGCCTCATGCCCCTTCCTTCCACACAAGGCACACACCAAGTCTCCCCTGGAAGTACCCTGAATCGCGTGCACCTGTTCCTTCTTCTGCGCTCCCAACCTTTTGAAACACTTCTCAAAGGGGTGGCCTGGCCGGCCACAAAAGCTACAAATCTCTTTGACCTTCTTTCTTGCGACAGCATCAGGTTCCTGAGGGCTCTTCCCTCCTCCGGACTTCCTCTTATCCTTCCTTAACTGCTGGCCTCTATTCTTGGCATTCTCAATGGCCTCAACTCTCAAAGCAGCTTCAACTGCACTGGCGTAACTGACTGCCCCATAGGCATTCGCTAACTGCTGTATGTCGCTTCTTAGTCCACCTAGAAATCGCTTAACTCGGTCTGCCTCAACACTCACCAGACCCGGAGCAAACTGACTCAACTTACTAAACTCAATCTCATACTCACTAACCGTGAGTTTCCTCTGCTTTAAGTGAAGAAAGTCGTTCATTAGCCGGTCCCGTTCGACTGAAGGCAGAAACTTACTTAACAACAGCACCTTAAATGACTCCCAAGTGCAACCTGCCACTAAGCTCTCTTTCTCCCTCAGCCACCAGTTCTTTGCTAAGCCCTTGAGCTGGTAAGCAGCGAGCATCACTCTCTGATCGTCCGTAATCCCTGAGTAAGAGAACATCTCCTCAATGGTAATCAGCCAGTCATCCAAAATCATGAAATCTGCCTGCCCATCATAGGTAGGGGGTCTCAGCCGCTGAAACTGGGATATGAACGCCATCTCCGGAGGCACTACAACCAAAGGCACGGGAGGAGCAGGAGGGGCAGGGACAGCTACCCCCTCTGCGGTGTTCTGAGCTCTCGGGGGCTGTCCCGCCAAAACTGCTACAAGGGACTGAATCTGAGCCTGCATAGCCACTACCTGCCTCGATAACTCCTCATTACTCTGCCGCAAGCATTCTACCAACGCATCGCTCTGCGCTCCTGACGTCTCACCCTCGGATTGTGGGGTCGATCTCGTCACAGGACGTCTCGCCATCCTAAAATCGCACAAGCTTTAGACAAATCCTAGCCCATCAACTAGAACAAAACTACCCGGTACGGATAAACACACTTAAATATGAACTTCAACTGCAAAACTTGCTCTGGGAGTTGTTTTTACCATGATGATGTTATGCTTATCCTAAGATGGTTCACCACCATCATACTAACTCAGGTGCCTAAACCATGAATGCATGTATTTGTATTCTTTTTGACTCAAAACCATGTGTGTACATATGTCATCTTGCAAATCTTTAACTTGGCACGTTGTGCTTATGAAATGTTATGCTATGCATGATGTGCTATGCATTCTAAAAAGGCCTTAGTGCATGCCATGGACGGCGTACACATGAAAATGTTATGCATCCCATACTACATAACATTCTCATGTAACGAGAAAAGAAAACGTGCTAGCCGCATTCATGTGGTGAGGTTATGCATCCCATACTACATAACCCTTACATGTTGCCTCCTATGGTGGATCCATATACAAACACATATTATGCATCTCATACTACATAATATGCCATGTATACTTCTACATGCTCATGAGTGTAGTGTTCGTGCTTCGGCCAAGACGTGCTGATGACATATCGGTGTGTGAATGGTATGATGCTAAACACTAATGCAGACAAGGGAAAGGTTGCCCAACCATTTGTCAAGCAACCTCCCTCTGATACCAACTGTCACAACCCGTATTTTCTAAACGGTAAAGATCGTATCAGAGTAGGAGAAAACACGCGCCGTGATGCCACGTCGTGCAGGGGATAACTGCACACGCTCAGGCAAAACTCCAGACGTTAGATTCTAAGGAAAAGTTGTTAATTAAGTATGAAAGAGAATCAGTTTTGTTGAATGGTCGTATCCCTCGGCCCGGTGGATCAGCTAGTCCACTGTTAAAACTATATTAATACGCAGCAGAAAATACTTTGGTTCAATTAACTTGACACCCTAAAAGAGCATAAGTATCCCCGGGGGACGACTTATACGTGCATGACTCTAAGGTGAATAAAGTAGGTATAAAAAGATAGTGTTTTACGCTGAGGAAAAGTAGTGTCTTTGTTTTAGAAAACATGTTATGCATGAAGTACATATATTAATACTTTTAGGGTTTAAAATATCTAACATGCAACCTAGCATAAATCCTTCCCAGAAGCAAGTAACCAACCACAGATAGGCAAAATCAGCAGTTTAAATTCATATTCAGCACCACAAGAAGCCACCAGTGGGCGTCAACAACCTGACACGAACCCACTGGCGAGTATGCATGTCTATACGGAAGAGTAAAGATCTACCTCACAATAAAATGGAGATCAGCAATCTCAGCTACCCTAGAGGCCACCAACAAGCCCCTCCCAAAGAACTAGCCGCTGGACTGGCTACAACCTGGACCTGAGGCATTCAAGAAAAGAACACCTCAGCAAGGAAACAATCAAAAGTAAATAGAGCAATAGATTAATGAGTAAATAAGATGAAGGGTTTACCAACCCGGCAACAAGCTGCTATAAGTAAAAGAAAAAAAAAGAAAGGCGGCAAGAAAAGAGTACTGTCTAAAACACCGCAGAGCACACCAAGGGCGAGCATTGAAACCAACATGTCCTACCAATAAAGCCTGCAACAGCATCAGGACATATACATATGCCAAAAGAAAGGAAAGCATAAACAGGAAAGAGACTAACAGTCCTAACACGTGGGTAAGTGGCAGTGGTCAAACATGGGTCTGATTGCATAACTAGAATCAGACCCAAAAAGGGCTAAGGGGTCAAACAGTGGCAGCTTTAGGGTCTCACACACACCAACCCAAACCGGGGCAAAAGGCGGTGGCCACAGCTCTCCACATAAAACCACCCCTTTAGAGGCCACCAAAACTCCACCACCTGCCACGACCCAAGAGTCGGCATGCAGAAATTAGCCGACCACCCAAAGCACCCCCCCCCCTTAGGGAAAAAGTCATTCTAACAATCCTAAGAAACACACAAACCCAAGGCAAAACGTCGGGTCCAACCGACGCGGCCTTGCACGCCTAACCCGAACCAACCCCGGGTCTACCTGACCCCAAAACAAGCGCAGCACCAGTGTCGACATGATGTGCCGACACCTCGACAAGCCGGTGTCGACACAAGGTGTCGACACAACCACAGTCGGTGTCGGCACCAAGTGTCGACACTACAGCGGCCGGTGTCGACACATGGTGTCGACACTGCCACTGCTGGTGTCGACATCAAGTGTCGACACCACTGCTGCCGGTGTCGACACATGGTGTCGACACTGCAGCCGCTGGTGTGACACCAAGTGTCGACACCACTGCTGCCGGTGTCGACAAATGGTGTCGACACTGCAGCCGCTGGTGTCGACATCAAGTGTCGACACCACTGCTGCCGGTGTCGACACATGGTGTCGACACTGCAGCCTCTGGTGTCGACACCAAGTGTCGACACCACTGCTGCCGGTGTCGACACATGGTGTCGACACTGCAGCCGCTGGTGTCGACAACAAGTGTCGACACCACTGCAGCCGGTGTCGACACATGGTGTCGACACTGCAGCCTCTGGTGTCGACAACAAGTGTCGACACCACTGTAGCCGGTGTCGACACCTTGTGTCGACACTGCCTCAGCTGGTGTCGACAACAAGTGTCGACACCAGGACTGGCCGGTGTCGACAACAAGTGTCGACACCAGGACTGGCCGGTGTCGACAACAAGTGTCGACACCAGGACTGGCCGGTGTCGACACAACAGTGTCGACACCCCACCTGGCTACAGGAGCCATACCCAGCAATCGACCAAAAGCGAGAACGGGGATCTCTCTTCTCTCTCGAGTACAACCTCCATCGGCAATGGCAACTACTCGACCTAGACCGAACAAAAACTGCTCCTAATAGACGCAATCCCTCAGGAAAACTGAGATTTAACTGGACCTTTCTACTCTAACCACGACATGATCGGGAACAAAGCCTAGCTTACACCTCAGATCCAAACAAGAAAGAGATAGAAATTAGCCCAAAAGAAAGACAAGAATCAGCTTTGGCAAGGATGAAGGGTCATCACTTGCCTCAATACCAGGAACTCGGTCGGCGGCCTCCCCCGCTCACGGGTCTGGCCGCAGAGCAGCAAGCTGAGGAGTAGAAAGAAAGCAGATCCCCGCGAGGGCAGTCCAGATCCGCACTCGAAATCGACTTCCGACCGCTAAAATCTCCAGGAAAGCGGCGTCCCAAGGCTAGGGTGGTCCGGTAGAGCTCTTCCTCTACTCTCGTACAGGCGACGGCTTCCTCCAAACACAGAAACAGGAAAAAGAACCAAAAAGGAACCCAACCCTAATCTGACCCAAGACTATATATATATCAGCAGTAATAATAATAAATAACAATACATAATAATAATTATTTACTCTCAACATCAAAACAACACGAAACCTGAAACTTCTCGGAAAAAGACGAAATTACGCCGCAGCTAAAAACCCACGCTACGAACGCAACTACGAAGTCGAAATTAACATTCGGCGAACAAAACCCGGGATAACACCTCCCGAAGACAAAACACAAGCATTCCCTAAGAGGCCCAACCGAGTCATCAAAAACACTCTGGCTAGCTGGGGAATCTTGCTAACAGGCAACAAACAGGCTACACAGGGAACCCTAAGAGCTAAGACCACGCTCTACAACGGCAAAAAGCCGGAAATACGCCATCGTAACGCCAGCCAAAGGATCAAACAAAGCACAGAAAAACCGGGGGCGTTACACCGGCATCCGCCGGGCGGACTCCACCCGGAGTCCGCCCAGGCCGCCCGCTAGGGGGCGGCCCCGGCATCCGCCGGGCGGACTCCACCCGGAGTCCGCCCAGGCCGCCCGCGAGGGGGCGGCCCCGGCATCCGCCGGGCGGACTCCACCCAGAGTCCGCCCAGGCCGCCACTAGGGGGCGGCCCCGGCATCCGCCAGGCGAACTCCAGCCGGAGTCCGCCCGGGCCGCCGGCTATGGGGCGGCCTCGGCATCCGCCGGGCGGACTCCCCCCGGAGTCCGCCCAGGCCGCCCGCTAGGGGGCAGCCTCCGGCCTGCCAGGCGGACTCCACCCGGAGTCTGCCCAGGCTGCCCGCAAGGGGGTGGCCTCCAGTTCTCTCCAGGGCCTCCTGCAGCTTGCTTCGCTCAACAATGGCAGACGCAAATTGCCAGTCTGCGGAGTCCGCGCAGGTCGTCATGCTGATGTCACTGGGCCCCGCTTCTTCAAGAGCTTCCCTGGGCCTATAAATACCCCCTGAAGCCTCTCATTCAGGGATCCTGGAGGTGGAGACAAGTCTTGCCAGCAGCCCCTGCGGACTCCGCTTTCCAGTCCGCGCAGTCCGTCATCACCCTTCCAGCAAGCTCTGCGGACTCAGTTTCCTATCCGCACAGTCCTCCACAGCTCTTCAGCAGCTTGCCAGCAGACTCTGCAGATTCAGTTTCCCAGTCCTCCAGCAGCTGTCAGACTCTTTTACTTAGTCTCTGGCAGCTCCTCTTCTCTGCTTTCTGGCACTTTCTTCTCCTTTAGCCGCCAGCTTCCCTTTGTACCCTTTAATGATTTTGTTGTGAAGGTGTACTTGTAAGCTTGTAATCTCTAGCCATTAATCAAAGGAAAGCCCGTCGCAGGAGTGGCATTTAGGCCGCGACGGGCGAAGTGTGTTGTTGCCGCTGCTAGCGGCCCCCTTCTTCTCTCCTCTGCTCAGCAAGCCCTGCTCCTCTGCTCAGCAAGCCTTGCTCCTCTGCTCAGTAAGCCTTGCTCCTCTGCTCATCAAGCCTTGCTCCTCTGCTCAGCAAGCCTTGCTCCTCTGCTCAGCAAGCCTTGCTCCTCTGCTCAGCAAGCCTTGCTCCTCTGCTCAGTAAGCCTTGCTCCTCTGCGCAGCAGTCCTTGCCCTCAGCTCAGCTCAGCTCTTCTCTGCAACCAACCTGCAAGTGAAACCGTTGCGGTTACTGTCTTCTCGACAGCTCCTGGTCTCCCTCCTCCTCTCTTGATCAACCCTCTCTGTTGATGAAGGCTCGCCTCTTCTCTCAAGCCTCTCCCCTTTCTCCCGCAACCTTCTCCTTCCTCCTCACCTAGCCTGTGAGCCCAAACACCCCCTCGGTGATAGCTGTGCCCCTGGTGCCGTTTCCGCGCATCAACATTTGGTGCGGTGAGCGTGGATCCGAACAGCTCACGCGCAAACCTTCAGATCAGAACAGGCAGTGAAAGCAACAGTTAACCATGTCAGACCACCAATCAGCCGAGAACCATGCTCCAAGTCCCAGTGAAGATCCTCTCTGGGAAGCCTTTGAGCAGTCGCGCCAAGAGAATGCTCAACAGTTTCAGGCTATCAACAAAGTTCTTGCTGCTATAACACAGCGATTGGCGCTCATCCAGCAGCTGCTCCAATCAACCCAACACCAACAGCAGAGCATCAGCAAGCTTATTCTCAAGCTTGTCCACCGTTCTTTCCTCCTTACACCCCAACCTTTCCGCAAGGGCCTGCAGCTCCTTTGCGAACTCAAGATGAAGAGTTTGCTGCTCGCCATAACTTCTTCCGGGAAGCAGCCCGGGGAAGTCCTGCTAGAGTTCTCAATTTTCAGGGAAGTCATCCCTACCCTTCAGCTCTTGCTCTTTCTCCTCCTGCAGCAACTTTTCCTTGTTATCCGCATGCTCCTTTTGCAGCTGCCGCTTATGCTCCTTTCTTTCCCTATGCTGTAGGAGAGCAAGAAGAACCTTCACCATTCGCAGAGAATGTTCGCCATGAGCTAACTCCAGCAAACTTCAGAGAGCCTCGACTACCAATCTACACTAGAGAGACAGATCCAGTAAAGCACCTCCAAGCTTTTGAGTCAGCCGTTGCTCTCAAAACCCTTTCAGATGCAACCAAGTGCAAGCTCCTTGTCACCTCTTTTGATGGGCAAGTGAGGGAATGGTTCTATGGCCTCCGTCCTCACTCCATCACTTCCTTCCTTGATCTTCGAAGGGAGTTTCTTCTCAGATTCTCTACATCAACTAAGAGAAAGGGCGGTCCTGAAGCCCTCTTTGAGATCAAGCAGCGCGGAAATGAGCCTTGGTCTCAGTTTGTTGATCGATTCCAAAGAGAGATTTTGGACATCGAAGTTACTGATCAAGAAATGTACCGAGTGGCTCTTATCCACGGTCTTCGTGAAGGGCCTCTCAAATTTGAAGCCAACGTCCGTGCTCTAAGGACATATCAAGAGTTGATTGCTCTAGCCAACTCATACATCCGAGGCGAAAAGAGCAATCCAGGCTTCATCTCCAAGCTTCTATCCGAGGAGGATCCCTCTTGAAAGCATCCTCCAAGGTCTCCTCGCAATCACTTCCCAACTCACTCAAAGAAGGAGAGAAGGATCCATCACCATCGATACTCCTTCCCGAGTCGTGACAATGCTCAAGATCCATTGTTGCAACTAGCTCCGTCTTTGCAAACAGAAGCTGTTCAACAGCAGCAGGACGATGAATTGCATGAGTCTGATCTCGACGACGTCATGCAAGAAGTAATCCAGATCATGAAAGATAGGGCAAGCTTCAAGAAGCCCTATCGGCCAGCCGATCAGAGGTCTCGAAACTCAAAGCCCTACTGCGAATTTCACAAAGAATCAGGCCATCGAACGGAAGACTGCCGAGCATTACGCCAGCTTGTGAAAAGGATGCTCCGGCAGGGCAAGATGCATGACCTGCTTCTTAAAGAAGAACGCCCTGATCAAGCAACTTCAAGGGGCAAAGAACTTGCAGACGCTCCTTGCTCCTCAAGAGGGGTGAACCACGTCGAAGAGCCTCCTCTCCTCGTTGTTAACAAAGAAGTCGAATGCTTTGATGCCGATGACGACGATGTGCTGGGAAGGCTATTCTAAGCTAGCAAGGACTCACAGTCCTCCAAAGCGATGGACTTCGCAGTCCTCCAAAGCGATGGACTTCACAGTCCTCCAGAGCTCCTTGCAACCTTCAGGGGATATCTGAACCCCTACTCTCTCTCTCCTTTTCAAACATTTTTCATTACAACACTTCTCAGTGTTCTTTTCTTGTTTTCCAGCAAAGCTTTTATTCAGGGATCCCGTACTGACACAGTTCCCTTCTTGTGTTGCTCCTTCCTCTCTTCTCCCTCTCTTAGAATCGTTACGCCAATGAGATTTTGCCGAGTCTGAAGCGTTCCCTCCGTAGTTTGTTCTCGCACAACCGCTACGACCACACATGGCGGGAGTATACCCATGTGTGCAGTGGGAGCAGTTCAATCGCAGGAATGGGCTTCAGACTTAGGATCCTAGCCGGCATCTGACACAGAGTGTGTGCTAGGGGAGCCCCATGTGTTAGCTCTGCTGTGCGTCTTATAGGATACATTACGGTTAGGATGATCTTCGCTGGACAAGCAATGGCGATCAAGCGTAGCCTTGTCTCTTTGCTCATCCTTCAACTGTGGTGGCCGAAGCACTCTCCGGTATCCTCAATCCGTGCCTTCTCGGGTTCGCAACTCCACTGATTAATACACAGACAAGCTAGGCCTCTTGGCGCAACCCGTCTCATTGATCAGTGATGCTCGTGCCCAAGGCGAGAGAGCGTTCATTCTAGCGGTCCTTCTCAGGACCTTTCCCTTGCTTTTCTCTTTTGTGCCCTCCTTGAGGATGCGCGGCCAGCCCGCTTTGAGCAGGACCATACTCGGAATGATTTTCTCAGGCCAGTGATGCATAAGGCCCACGGGAACACCTGTGGCAGCATTCAACCTTCTTTAGCCATTCCGAATATGGACCTCTTTTTCTTTTTTCCTCCTTGAGGATGCGCGGCCAGCCCGCTTTGAGTAGGACTATACTCGGGATGATTTTTCGGGCAAGTGATGCATTAGGCCCACGGGGAACACCTGTGGCAGCATTCAACCCACTTTAATCATTCCGGGTGTAGACCTCCTTTTCTCTCTTCCCTCCTTTCACAGGTGAACAGGTTAATCCAACCTACCAAAAGGTTTCCAGCAATCACTTTGCTTATGCTCATCTCATATACTTTGCCTACTCAAGCTCTATCATATGGAGATTCACAGAGCTGCTCATTATTCTTGTCAAAGTCTAATGGCGTCAAACATTAATCGAATCATATCGACAGTTTTGGAATGATTCTGGTGCGGTTATCCTCGCGTCTTGTTTGCTTCTAGTCTCTCTCCTCACAGAGGTTAGCAAACCCTTGCAAGCCCTCTCCACAGGTACTTGCAAGCTCCTTTCATATGCATATTGTCTGCTTCTAACTTTTCTCTTTGTAGAGAACAACAGACACCTGCAAACCTCATCCAGGTACTTGCAGTTTAAATCATTATTTTATCTCTGCTGCTCACTCTTCACTTTGCAGTGGTTAGCAGACATCTGCAAGTCATATTCAGGTACTTGCAGCTTATCTTTACATACAATATCTGCCTCTAACTCTCTCCTTGCAGAGGTCACCGACACTTGCAAGCTCCATTCAGGTACTTGCAAGTTACTTTCATGCACTATGCGTACTCTTAACTCTTCTCTTGCAGAGACCACCAAAGATTTGCAAGTTCCTTCCAGGTACTTGTAACTCAATTTTCTGTCCTTGTATACTTTTTTCCCTTCTCTTTTTGCAGAGAATGACAGGTGCTTGCAAGCCTCTATCAGGTACTTGCAAGTTATTATGCCTTTCTGTTTTCCCTCACTTTTGTTTTGCAGAACTTAACAGAAGACACGCCTTCTTCGTTTTGCAAAAGCAAACTCAGGTACACACTCGATGTACCACCCATACATGCTTACCCTTAATTTTCCTCTTGCAGGAAAATAGACAGGAAACACCAAGCTTGTAAGGAGAGTCTTCAGGTTCTATCTCTCCTTACCTCTCTTTCCCTTTCCTTTGGGGTGGATCACGATTTTCGTGGGTCTCCAACTTTTTCGAAGTCCCCTTCGGAACTTGAAAAAGTGCGGGGATTATGTTAACCCAGAAATCGGCGATCCTTCCCAAGGTGGCCAGCTGGCTAGTCACGACCCTTGGATTCTCCCTTTCGATCACAACAAGTCCCAGCATAGGCGGACAGTTTTCCCTGTCCGCCTAGGTCTCCTAGAAACCGCGTGCCCTGCGAGACGGCGGGCTATTCCCATGGCTCACCCTCGCGGGACATGCGGTTAGGTCCGCTAATCGTGCAGTGCTTTTCCTTGCAGGAGTCAGCCAACAGCACCACCAGGAGCGACCTCCTAGTCAGCCCAAGGGGCGGCGGTCTCCTGCCACCGTCCGCCGAGGCCGCCCACCAGGGGCGACCTCCCTGCTGCCCGAGGGGCGGCGGCCTCCTGCCGCCGTCCGCCGAGGCCGCCCACCCGGGGCGGCCTCTGCCCGCCAGGCGGGCGGACTCCTCCCGGAGTCCTCCCAGGCCACCCGCGAGGGGGCGGCCCCGGCATCCGCCGGGTGGACTCCACCCGGATTCCGCCTAGGCCGCCCGCGAGGGGGCGGCCCCGGCATCCGCTGGGCGGACTCCACCCGGAGTCCACCCAGGCCGCCCGCTAGGGGGTGGCCCCGGCATCCGCCGGGCGGGCTCCACCCGGAGTCCGCCCAGGCCGCCCGCGAGGGGGCGGCCCCGGCATCCGCCTGGCGGACTCCACCCGGAGTCTGCCCAGGCTGCCCGCGAGGGTGCGGCCCCGGCATCCGCCGGGCGGACTCCACCCGGAGTCCGCCCAAGCCGCCCGTGCCCCAGCAGGGCGGCCCCGGCATCATGCCGGGCGGACTCCACCCGGAGTCCGCCCAGGCCGCCCGCTAGGGGGCGGCCCCAGCATCCGCCGGGAGGACTCCACCCGGAGTCCGCCCAGGCCGCCCGCGAGGGGGCGGCCCCGGCATCCGCCGGGCTAACTCCACCCGGAGTCCGCCCAGGCCGCCCGCGAGGGGGCGGCCCCGGCATCCGCCGGGCGGACTCCACCCGGAGTCCGCCCGGGCCTCCCGCGAGGGGGCGGCCCCGGCATCCGCCGGGCGGACTCCACCCGGAGTCCGCCCAGGCCTCCCGCGAGGGGGCGGCCCCGGCATCCGCCGGGCGGACTCCACCCGGAGTCCGCCCAGGCCGCCCGCTAGGGGGCGGCCCCGGCATCCGCCGGGCGGACTCCACCCGGAGTCCGCCCAGGCCTCCCGCTAGGGGGAGGCCCCGGCATCCGCCGGGCGGACTCCACCCGGAGTCCGCCCAGGCCGCCCGCTAGGGGGCGGCCCCGGCATCCGCCGGGCGGACTCCTCCGGGAGTCCGCCCAGGCCGCTCGCTAGGGGGCGGCCTCCGGCCTGCCGGGCAGACTCCACCCGGAGTCCGCCCAGGCCGCCCGCAAGGGGGTGGCCTCCAGTTCTCTCTAGGGCCTCCTGCAGCTTGCTTCTCTCAACAATGGAGGACGCAAATTACCAGTCCGCGGAGTCCGCGCAGGTCGTCATGCTGATGTTACTGGGCCCCGCTTCTTCAAGAGCTTCCCTGGGCCTATAAATACCCCCTGAAGCCTCTCATTCAGGGATCCTAGAGGTGGAGACAAGTCTTGCCAGCAGCCCCTGTGGACTCCATTTTCCAGTCCGCGTAGTCCGTCATCACCCTTCCAGCAAGCTCTGCGGACTCAGTTTCCTGTCCGCACAGTCCTCCACAGCTCTTCAGCAGCTTGCCAGCAGACTCTGCAGACTCAGTTTCCCAGTCCTCCAGCAGCTGTCAGACTCCTTTACTTAGTCTCTGGCAGCTCCTCTTCTCTGCTTTCTGGCACTTTCTTCTCCTTTAGCCGCCAGCTTCCCTTTGTACCCTTTAATGATTTTGTTGTGAAGGTGTACTTGTAAGCTTGTAATCTCTAGCCATTAATCAAAGGAAAGCCCGTCGTAGGAGTGGCATTTAGGCCGCGACGGGCGAAGTGTGTTGTTGCCGCTGCTAGCGGCCCCCTTCTTCTCTCGTCTGCTCAGCAAGCCTTGCTCCTCTGCTCAGCAAGCCTTGCTCCTCTGCTCAGCAAGCCTTGCTCCTCTGCTCAGCAAGCCTTGCTCCTCTGCTCAGCAAGCCTTGCTCCTCTGCTCAACAACCTTGCTCCTCTGCTTAGCAAGCCTTGCTCCTCTACTCAGCAAGCCTTGCTCCTCTGCTCAGCAAGCCTTGCTCCTCTGCTCAGTAAGCCTTGCTCCTCTGCGCAGCAGGCCTTGCCCTCAGCTCAGCTCAGCTCTTCTCGGCAACCAACCTGCAAGTGCAACCGTTGCGGTTACTGTCTGCTCGACCGTTCCTGGTCTCCCTCCTCCTCTCTTGATCAACCCTCTCTGTTGATCAAGGCTCGCCTCTTCTCTCAAGCCTCTCCCTTCCTCCCGCAACCTTCTCCTTCCTCCTCACCTAACCTGTGAGCCCAAACACCCCCTCGGTGATAGTTGTGCCCCCGGTGCCGTTTTCGCGCATCAACATAGGGGGTGTTACAATTTGGTATCAGACTACTGGTTTCGGTCATGCTTAAATGAATTCGTGGTCTAATTCTTTTAAGGGGTGGTGAGCACATGTGTGTGCGTCATCGTTATAAAATAAAAAGAACCCATGAATGTCCACTTTGGAATGAAAATACACATGTTTGAGGAAACTGCGTGTTTCTATAATTGTTTTTTGCAATATTGTTCGGTCACTTAACAATGTTTTGTATGACTCTAGGTGACCAGGAGTGGTGCAAGGCCATCAGAACGCCCGGTTTCTGAGGCAAGTAACACACCGAATGATGTGCCTGCAACACCTCCCTTGGCATAAAACATAAGATTGGTGGTTGAAGTGGTGTTCGCTATGATAAATACCCAGCCTGTAAGATAAATGCAGCAGTCTGCCCCTGCAGTGGAGCAGGTACCGCTTCAAGTTGCAGAATCGAGAAGGGTAGAGCAAGTGGTGGTGGAGCCATTGGTACCTAGGAGAGCAACTGAAAAGCAGCTCAAGCATATTATGGGCTTTAATCCTCTGGTATTCTCGGGGACGGGAACCCCACCCCAAGCTGAGGATTGGCTCTCCCGAGTAAAGAGAGTCTTGAAAGCTACAGAAACGGAGGAGTGGCAGAAGACCACCATAACCACTTTCCTGTTGGACGGAGACGCAAGGCTGTGGTGGGAAGGTTTAGAGCTGCATCACCTGAGAGGAAGGAAACTCACGGACGTCTCGGTGGAAGAATTTTAGAGACTATTCCTTGCAAGGTACCTTCCCTCGGCTCAGAAGATCGCGATGGAGAATGAATTCCAGAAGTTGACGCAAGGAGAGAGTAGCGTGGATGTGAATCTCCACGAATTTACACGATTGGGTCAGTACGCTAGCTCTACATTTGCTGATGAGGAGCGTAAGACAAACCGTTTCTATGTGGGTCTGAGGGATGGCCTAAGGCTAATGCTCTCAGGGCCTATGATGCAGGGTTTCTTGACCCTGGTCAATACAACCCGGTCTTTGGAGAAGGATCCGAGGAATGTGCAAGAGAAGAAAGTCTCTGGTGCTAAGAAGACAGAGTTCAAGGTACCGACTACCTCAAAGTCTGGGTTTCGTATGTTTTATAAGAAGGCTAGGACTTCGGGCCCAGCCCCTTCTTCCGGTGCTTTGGGGGCAACTACAGGACGAACCTTGGGCGTATACTATAGCTGTGGAAAGCCGGGACACTTTACTCGAGATTGTTGGAGCGGACGTCCAAAGTCCGAGAGGAACCCGGGAGCAACCTATGAGGAGAAAGTCAAGGCAGTAGAGTCAACCGCATCTCACCATGCTCTAGCTCAACCTAGAGTCTATAACCATGGCCAGCAGGATGCCATAAAACAAGCTAATGTGGTGACAGGTACGGTTTAAATTTATAGCAAGTTATCTTTAAATACTTGTTATCTTGCGCATGTTAGCTTATTACTGTTTGTATTAGGATTTGTTTTGATCTTCGATAATCTGGCGAGAGCACTCTTTGATACGGGAGCTTCGCACTCCTTTTTGTCCGAATGATTTATATCACGCATCGGAGTACCCTCTTAGATGGCAAAGGACAAATTGGATGTGTTGTTGCCAAATGGGTGTTCAATGCGCACGAATAGAGTCTGTGGCGTAAAGATACGAATTGGGAGTCATGAGTTTGACTTGCAAGCGTCATTACTGCCGCTAGTGGAGTTCGACGTGATATTTGGTATGGACTGGCTCTCGGAGTAGCATGCCTCCATTGATTGCAATCGCAAGGAGGTCAAATTGGGAACTGGTCATAAGACGATATTTGCAGGCTTGAAAGTGTTGAGCAAGACTTTGATGTCTGCTCTTCAGGTGGGTAAGACGGTTCGTGCTGGGGCAGAGCTGTTCTTCACGCTACTGGAGGCTTCGAAGCCTAAATATGCTTTGGACAGTTTTCCAGTGGTATCTGAGTATCCTGACGTGTTTCCTGGCGATCTTCCTGGAGCCCCACCTCAGTGGGAGATTGACTTCATTATTGAGCTAGTGCTATTTTTCTCAATGTTGGAAAGATTAGAGGATATAATAACTGGGTAAGAAGAATTAGTTCCTAAGAAAGCATACTCAAGATGATCCGGTAATTTTTTAAGTTCTACTATTGGTGGATTCTTATTATTATTCTTAAGAGTTTCATAATCTCCTTGAGTAATCAAACTATATTCAGTCGTTCTATTCATTGCAACACTATTATCTAGAAAAAATAAATGTTCAGTGATGTCTTTATTTTTTTCTTCTTCTAGAAAACAATTAATAATACAAATTTCTAAAGGATCTCTATAATAAAAATTAGAATTTATAGAAGTCATAAAATAATCAACACCATGAGAAAAGTAGCAATAATCATCATTATCTAAAGACTGTTTCATAGTATTGCCGATTTGAAAAGTGACTTCATCTTCCCCTACTCGCAAGACTAATTTACCATCAAAAACATCAATAAGCTCTCTAGATGTAGCTAGAAATGGACGACCTAGTATGAGTGGTACTTCGATATTTTCATCCATATCTAGAATAACAAAGTCAGCAGGAAATATAAACTTATCTACCTTAACCAATACATCCTCTACTATTCCTCTAGGATAGTTAACCGATCGATCCGCTAATTGAATACTCATTCTAGTCGGGCTAAGTTCTCCTAGGCCTAATTTCAGATATAATTTGTAAGGCATTAAATTTATACTTGCTCCTAAATCTGCTAAAGCTTTATTGACTTGTAAATCTCCGATTAAGCATGGAATTGAAAATGAACCGGGATCCTTAAGTTTTTGTGATAATTTTTTTTGCAAAATAGCGGAACATTCTTCACTAAGTGTTACTAACGATAATTCCTCTATTTTCTTTTTATTAGAAATTAAATCCTTAAGAAATTTAGCATACTTAGGCATTTGAATAATTTCAGAAAAATGTAAATTGACATGTAATTGCTTAAACATAGATAAAAATTTACCATACTGCGCATCCATACGCTCCTTGTTAAGCTTTGCTGGGTATGGTATTGCTGGTTGGTACTCCATCGGTTGCACGTTCATCTCGCTTGATCCTTCGCCACTAGACTCCATTTGGGGTGCTTCCTTCGCATGCCTTGGGTCTTGTAACTCCTTTCCGCTCCTCAATTGAACGGCTTTTGCATGCTGCCTTGGATTTATCTCAGTGTTCCCCGGAAGTAGTCCTTGTTGTCTTTCAGAAACCATCCTTGCAAGCTGACCAATCTGACTCTCCAAATTCAGAATTGAACCCTCTTGATTCCGGAAGGCTACATCGGTAGTTTGCATGAACTTGGTAAGCACATCTTCCAATGTAGGCTTCCTTGGTTCCTATTGCGGTGGTTGTCCAAACATAGGTTGCTTCCCTTGATTTCCTTGATTTCCTTGGCCTCCCCAAGATAATTGGGGTTGTTCCTCCATCCAGGATTATATGTAGAACTATATGGGCTGTTTTCTTGATTGAAAGGAGGTCTAATATTGTTGCCCATATAGTAAACATGCTCTTGAACTTGAGGTTCACAACCCGGTATTCCACTACAAGAAGGGTCCCATTGTTGAGGTGCCATAAAGGGTGATGCAAAGGCAAGGTTGTCCATCTTTTGGTGAAGCTTCTCCACTTGAATAGCTAAGGCGGTGACGACATCCACTTCATAAATTCCTGCGGGCTTGCTAGGCTTTTGTCTTATGGTAGTCCATTGGTAATTATTCATAGCCATATCTTCTATCAACTGCTGAGCCGCTTCAGGTGTCTTGTTGTTCAAGGTGCCTCCACTAGCCGCATCAATCATTTGTTTAGTGGTCGGATTGAGACCATTGTAGAAGGTCTGAATCTGAAGCCATGAAGGTAGAGCATGGTGGGGACATCTCCTCAAAAGGTCTTTGAATCATTCTATGTGTCCTACAACGATTCAGATTCCATTTGAATAAACGTAGAAATGTCATTCATTAACTTCGCAGTCTTCGCAGGTGGGAAATACTTCATCAGAAACTTCTCAACCATCATGTCCCAAGTAGTAATCGACCCTCTAGGTAGTGAGTTAAACCACTGCTTTGCCTTATGCCTTAAAGAAAATGGAAAAAATATCAATCGAATGGCATCGTTGGAAACAGCATTGATCGTAAATGTGTCACATATCTCCAAGAATCCGGCCAAGTGGGTGTTAGGATCCTCATATTGCAAGCCATCATACTGGACATACTGTTGAACCATTTGTATCACACTAGGCTTCAATTCAAAGTTATTGGTAGCTATCGGTGGTCTAACGATGCTTGACCCGGTTCCTTGGAGATTAGGTCTAGCAAAGTCAGACATGGTTTGCTCATTTTGGTTGGCCATGGTATCTAAGTTTTCCGGATGATTCTCTCCTTGGTTCACTGTCTCCTCTTCTGATAGTCTGTTTGAAATGTCCGTGGTTTTAATTCCCACATCCCTTATGTTAGTGTTATGGATAAGTCGTTCTGGGTCAGGATGAAATGGTGCCAGCCCAGAATTTCTGCCCCTGGTCATAGACTAATAGACTACAAAACAGAGATTAATCGATATAATTATTCAAATACTAATTTACAACTATTTATTATTAAACAAAAAATGGTAGATTAATAAAATTTAGACTTTCAAAATATTGAAAACGTCCCCGGCAACGACGCCAAAAACATGATGATTGCTTTGCTAACAAGTAATAACTCAATGCGATTTCATTCTACATTCTAGTATAACTATGTAGATGGACATAAGCTAGATTGAATTAACATTCAGGCAAGTGCACCTATCAATCATAGTACATGAGAAATCTACATCTCGTGTCGTATTCCACATGGCCATTTCAAGTATTCGTACTCATCCTCACTTTATTATCGTACCTATAAGTAAAATTGATTTCTAACCTAAATTAACCTAACTATGACTATTGGATAAATCAGCATTGGAAGATTGAACATGATAACAACCCGAAAGCTTATGAGCAATTACATGAAAATATTCATTCATTCACTCAATTCTATTTAATCATAAAAGCATAAGACTATCAAATTTGTTGTATGGTAAAGGGTAAATATTTATCAAATTCTCTCTCGAGCAATTCAAAATCTAAATCTAAGTTAGTAAATTTTCTCTCGAACAATTTACAATACTCAAATTTGCATTGAATAAAACACCATATCTATTACATAAATCCATGAAATCCTATCTCTAAAATATCATGAATTCATTTATTCGTATTCCAATTTTCCAAATAACATATCTCTCGATCATGAAATTCGAATTATAAAGAGACTCACACCAAACCATGAACATGTAAATTTCATCACAAACATCCAATTTCTCAAGCTAGAGATTTGCAATTCATGTAAGATAAATAAGAAATTCATAATTAGGATAAAGATCTTTGTTTTAAGCCTACATACGAATAAAATACTACAAATTTGATGTAAACAATGCAAGACATGATTAACAAATTGTTCAAATATAAGTTCATGCAAATTAAAACAATAAACAAAGTTGAATCGCCAAGAGAAAGGAAAGATTAAAAGGGATTAAGGAATAGATAAAATGCATACAAAATACCCTTCAATCCTCCTTCTCTTGGATGATCCACTTCGGGCTTCAAAAGTTCTCCAATTTCAGAATGATCCAAAAAATTCCTCTCTAATTTTTCTACATGTTTTAAATAGTCCATTTGCAAATAGGTCGGACACGGGTTCCAACACGGCCGTGTGTCAGGCCGTGTGGATGGTTCCTAGGGAATTCCACACAAACAGGCGTGTCTGGTAGTGGGCCGTGTCAGATGACACGGGTACTGACACGGCCATGTTGTTCTTCACGTTCCTTAGACACGGGTTGGTCGGCAGTCGTGTTCAAATATGACACAGGTAGGCACACGGTCGTGTTCCTACTCATGTGAGTCTCTGTCTCCTGCATCCAATTTCTTTAGCTCCAGGGTACATAGGACACGGGTGTGCACACGGCCGTGTGTCCACCTGTGTGTGCCAAAATTTTGTCCTGTCATCAGCCATGTTGGCTCCGTGAACCCCACTGTTTGCTCCAAGACTTTTAGTTCCACTGGTTAGCGCTACCTGCATATAAAAGTGAAGGAATAAATTAGATAGCTCGATATAAGGAATAACAAAAAATCCTAACTGTGCTCTCCTAATCATGATAAAATAATTTTTTGACTTTTCTCGAGAAATTACTACAAAAAGAGGTAGAAATAGTAGACATGATTACAATTATGATAGTAAAAAGACTATCATAATCGCACTCATCACTTGACCTTTATCGTCAACTCGTAATCAACTGGCAGTTGATCAACTGCAACTGTTTGTGAAGGCTCTTGCACCACCTTACGCAACACCGATACGTGGAACACATCGTATAACCCACTCAACTCTACCGACAGCTTCAATCTATAAGCTGCTTCGCCAACACGCTCCAGGATCTCAAATGGTCCAAGGTATCTCGGACTCAGTTTCTTTAAGCGTTGAACACGCGAGACACCCTTGAATGGTTTGATTTTCAAGTACACCCAGTCGCCAACACTGAACTCCATGTTCCTATGTTTCGCATTATAGTTCTTTGATTGTCTGTCCTGAGCGATCTTCAACCGTTCCTGAATTGTCCGTATCACTGAAGTGGCATCTTCCACCGCTTGACGTTTGTAAATCTTCGACTCGCCCGTCTCCAACCAAGACAACGGCGTGCGACACTTTCTCCCGTACAAGGCCTCGAAAGGAGCCATTCCAATACTCGCCTGAAAGCCTTTGTTATACGCAAACTCCACCATGTATAGGTGATCTTCCCACTGCTTTCTAAAATCTAGGACGCACATGCGAAGCATGTCCTCCAACATCCGGTTGACCCTCTCGGTCTGGCCATCCGTCTACGGATGAAAGGCTGTGCTGAACTTTAGCTTAGTTCCCAACAAATTATGCACCAACCTCCAGTCATTCGACGCGAGGCGTCCATCTCGATCACTAGCAATACTGCGGGGCACACCATGTAACCGTACAACATTCTCCACATAGAGTTTGGAGAACCTTTCCACCGGATCTTCCTTCCTGATCGGGATGAAGTGTGAGACCTTTGTCAACCTATCTATGACCACCCAGATGGCGTCATTTCCCCTCTGCGACTTCGGCAAACCATGCACAAAATCCATATATATGTCGTCAAATTTCCATTCCGGGATAGGCAAGGACTTTAGGAAACCTCCGGGCTTCTAGCACTCCGCCTTAACCAAGGCACAAGTTTGGTACTTGGCCACATAAAGTGCTACATCCTTCTTCAATCCTGGCCACCAAAACAATTTCTTCATGTCTCTATACATCTTCGTGCTTCACGGGTGGATTGAGTACTTGGTATGATGAGCCTCGTACATCAAATCCTCCCGAAGATTATCCGCACTAGGAACACATAAGCGACCGTCCTTCCTTAGCAACCCATCCTCAACAGCAAACTGGGAATTTGACTCATCCAATGATTCATCCAAGATCTGCTTCATGTTGTTATCCTGAATCAAAGCCCGACAAACTCTATCAGATAGGTCACACTGCACCTCGGTCCAAAACAGTTTCGCCTCAGTTCACTACAACAAAGTCACTTTACGGCGACATTTTTTAATGTCTTTAGTGACGATTTCAATGCGTCGTGATAGTTTTTATGACGTTTATAAAAACGTCACCAAATTGTCACGATTGTGCATGTCGCTGTAACTCATTGCGATATTTTTTAAAAAACGTCATGATTGACAGTCAATCTACCGCGACATTTTTCCAAAAATGTCATGATTAGCAATGATTCTACGGTGACACATTTTTAAAAAATGTCATAATTGACAATTGCTGTATCGCGACACTTTTCCAAAAAAAACTTCATGATAAATAATTATTCTACCGTGACACTTTTCTAAAAATGTCATGGTTAACAGTCTATTGCAACGCACAACAATAAAATGATTTTGTCGTGACACTTTTTTGAGCTTTCCACGACGTTATTTAAGCATTGCAAAAAGCTTTTGCGACATTTAAAAAAATGTTACAAAAGCAATCAAATCCAAATCTAAAAAATTCCCACTCCCAGATAATTTACTGAAAAGAAAACATTTATTCCATTAAATTCAATCATGTCCAAATATAAAGGCAACACTACAATAAAGTATTTTAAATATACTCAATTGTAACTTCAAGATAATCACATTGTATCTATAACCATACAATACAACATAATATCAGAACAAACAATTTGCCATATAACTACAATTGAGGCACAAACATGTGGTGCAATAAGCTTGTCACCAACATCTTCAATTACATCTACTTAATACTTTGGGGCATTTGACATACTCTTCATTATCTTTAGCAATATCTTCGTTAATTGAGTTTTCAGATTTGTTTTAAATCTGCAGAGCATAGAAGTGGGATTAGTAATAACTTATTCACATCAAAACCAAATTAATGCGACAAGATAATCTATATCAGAACATAAGACCTGTTTTTGTGAAGAACCAGAATGTTGAACCAATCAATTACTGGACAACCTTCTTGAGGTTTAGGTCTTATCCACTAAACAACATGTGGTGTCTAAAAAATGTAAAGTTTAACATACTGAACCATATAATTATGCAGTAACATATTAAGTGTCCATGTGTTTTTCTATTTTTATTTGGGGGTGCCAGAATACCTGAAACATTCTGTTAAATCTGTCATCTCTAATGTTGCCAAGGCCATATAAAGCTACATGTGTTGTGCCTGACATCCAAGACATTAGCAATCCAGAATTCTTAAGCTCATGAATGATATTTTAAAAATTTACCTTCCTTACAAGTATAGGATGTACTGTTATCTGAACGACTCCAAAGACGCCAAGAAACATTTAACCAAAGTATTTTACAAGTTTGCTTGAAGAAAGAATATCAATGGTAGAAAGGTTAACATGTCAGAAAAAAAAAGAACATGAAGGGTACATATTCATGTAACATTAAATGTTGGTTTGAAATATATCTTACCTTGGGTAGCATTAGGTCCCTAAACCTTATTAAATTGAAAATTCTTGTGCAATTGTGACTTCAGTGGATCGAGTATGATCAATGTACCATCATTTCCTATATAATCAATTGAGCATTTGACTCATGAGTCAAATGTTGGCCGGACTTTGCAATAAACTTGAATGTTTCCTGTAATAAGAATCTCCTTTTGACAATATCTCTTGTGAAATTCCCTCTAATAAATGAACATAGATCTCATTTCTTAAAGCATATTGTTTAGGTTTCTATTTTCCTTAACAACTCTATGATAACAAACAGTAGCAGCAGAGAGCCCCTCAATTTGGTATCATGCACATATGATTAGTGAAATTCTAAGGAACAAAAAAAACACCAATATATATAGCTTACCTAAAAAAATAACACAATGCTAAAAATCTGATTTCAATAAATTCCAGAATGATAGCAAAACTGCATATATATAGCTTACCTATAACACCATTTTCAAAATGTGGTATATGGACAAAAAACTTCATCCCTTTGAGAATCCTAAAGAGGGTATATACATGTGTTACTGTGTATAACTTATCTCAAAGCTACGAGTAATACGCCAATACGCTAGCAGTTGCTCGCAGGAAACGCCACCAAGCAAGCGACACTACAACTGTGCAATAGATAAAAAATTCAGAACACTGAAGGTTGGAAAAAATAAGGCACAATCACATACTGAGAATCAAAAGGAACGGGAAGAAATCGGGCACTTCCCACTTACAAACCAGTGGGCTAGTCGTAGTACTGCAACGGTAAGTCAGAACGACGGAAGTTAGGGTTTGCGACGGCAATGGGGTGGCGAAAGCGGAAGCCAGAAAGTCACTCTCGAATCTCGATCTAAGATGGCAGGCTTCACAAAAGCAGAGAGGGACAAAGGGGAGATGGGCTTAGATTCCGCAAAAGGACCTAACAACGACTAAATTTCGCGAAAGCGCACCCGTATGTCATCGTCCATATCAAAATTACCTAGCGGCAGCTTGCAGAGGCTCTGTATGTCATCGTCCGTTGAGGAGTGGAGGAGAATGGGAGAAATAAAAATATCTTGGCCCGCCTGAATGGAGGATTGGATCATCAGAGTGGAAGGGTGCGGAGAGAAGCGAGTGGTCGAGGGGGCTGGGAGGTGATATCGGGTTTGGGGGGGGAATGTTTAGCTAGGGCTTATTTAGGTACGAGCATCTTCGCACGGGCTACGCCCGTGCTCGATGCTCTCAGGCGGTCTTCGGCCGCATCAGGCGGGCTTCGCCCGCCTGCGCACGGGCTTCACTCATGCTTGATGCTTCGGGTGGTCTTCGGCGCCGCACCCGGCACTCGCGCCTGAAAGATATGTTACCTAAACACCTAGAGGGGGGGGGGGGGTGAATAGGTGACCTAATCCTTTTCTAACTTTGTTGGCAGCCAAATAGTTATATCACAGATTTCTGACTACTTTTGCACAGCAAACAGCAATAACAAAACATACACAGCTAATCCACAGCACAATCACAGCACAACACACAGTGTTTTATAGTGGTTCCCCAAGATATGGGTACATCCACTTTCCCCCTTCGCCTATCTAGCAGTGTACTAGATTCGGCCAAACTTCTCCACTGTCTCAGAACCCAAATTGGTTCCTATACATCAGGCCCAAAGCCTTACAACTCAGCTTTATCCCAAAGCCTACACTCAGCTAATCAAGGCCTACACTCAGCCAACCAAGGCCTACACTCAGCCAACAAGGCCTACACTCAGAGATCTCTATCTCCTACACTCAGGCTAACAAGCCCTACCCTCAGCCTTTATAAATACAGGCTTACAATTCACTCAGATCCAATGGATCCTACAAGTTAAAAATGTAATACAAATAATAACTCTACAACTCAGAATTAAAGGAGGGGAGTTGAGAGATTCTTGATGAGTTCTTGGAAGAACTCAGCTGGATTCACCCTGACTTAGCTTTCTTCAAAGCTTCTTGAGTAGAACTGAATAAGACTGAATCCTCTGTAGTTGTTCCTTGACCTCTGCCACTTAAGATCCAGACTGAATCTGAATCCTTCTTCTCAGCCTAGTTCCAAAGGCTGATTTCTTGGATGGAGCCCTCTCTCTCCAACTTCTTAGATCTGCACTTGAACTGCTAGATCTTCTTGTGTTGATACTCTTTGTACCACTATAATAATTACTTCAACAATAATCTGATCAACAACTTCAACAACTCTGAACCACAGTTTCTGTAAACTGTAGGTGCCTATTTATAGGCTTTCTTCATGGTAACCGGCTGGACCGGTCCATAACTGACTTCTGATATCTCTGACAGGTGCTGTAGACCGGCTGGAACGGCAGCTGTCAAATCATCCAGTCATTTCTTGAAATTCTCTAACTCTCTGAAAGTGTCGAGACTTTCTGTCTTTAAGTGTCGACACTTATAGACCAAGTGTCGACACATGCTTTGTAAGTGTCGACACAAGTCTACAAGGTGTCGACACATATCCTTGTATGTCTCGACACAGATTCTTCTTCATGTGTCGACACTGAAATTGAGTGTCGACACAAGTACTTGTTCTTCTAGCTTTTGCTGAATTCTTCTATGTGACGACACATCTCCTTTGTGTCGACACATCTTCTTGTGTTGAATCTGTCAAGTGTCGACACTGCTTCTTGTGTCGACACATAGTCTTCTATGTTGAATCTTGCTGAGTGTCGACACAGCTCCTTGTGTCGACACACCTTCTTGTTGTTGAGACTTCAGCTGAGTGTCGACATATTCCCATAGTGTCGACACTTGTACTTAGAATAATTTGTTGTTCTTTCTGTTCTTTGCTAAGTGTCGACACAGCTCCATGTATCGACACTTTCTTCCAGTGTTGAGTCTTCAGCTGTGTGTCGACACATTGTTCTGGGTGTCGACACATACTTCAAATGCTGACTCTTCTGTTGAGTGTCGACACATTGTGCTGGGTGTCGACACTTACTTCAAGTGCTGACTCTTCTGCATAGTGTCGACACATTGTGTTGGGTGTCGACACTTTAACTTAGTCTCTGCAGACTTTTGCTGAGTGTCGACACAGCTCCAAGTGTCGACACTTTCTGGTGTAGACACAGCTTCACTGGGTGTCGACACAGCTCCTTGTGTCGACACTTTCTGTCTGCACTTTTCTTCACTGAGTGTCGACACAGCTCCAAGTGTCGACACTTTCTGTCTGGTGTCGACTCTGCATCCCAGGTGTCGACACAATGACTCCAAGTGTCGACACTGCTTGTCTGGGTGTCGACACAAGCTTTCTTAAGTGTCGACATTTTCCCTCTGGGTGTCGACACATGGACTTAGAAACTTTTTGCTTCAGTCTAGTGATTTCTTAACCTGCACAAGTAACTCAAACATACATCAAATACATTATGATGTATATCATTGAGTTGGGTGAGGCTTCTTCAAATCAGGTACATTTGACCAATGTACCCAACAATCTCCCCCTATTTGGAGAAGTCATAACCCTTAGTCAATGATATACACCATTCATAATTAAAAATTACAGAATGATGTAAAGCAGATTATAAACAGCAGGGTAAACATAAACATGTAATATTTCACACATGTATACACATTCAACATTGCAGAACAAACAAGAAATAGACATATTCTCAGAACAATCATGAAATATATTTATCATATATTGTTCTAACATTTTTATAATACATCTTCAATGGTTTACACAAATGTTTTTCATTCAAAAGATTACAACAATCTTCAAGTCAATTCCTAATCTATTTCTGGTCTGGTTCTTTGATAACAATGCCTTTGCCAGATTGGACTTGAGCTTTGACAGTGGCTTCAGCAGTTTCAGCAACAGCAGGCTTCTTGCCTTTTAAGTCCTTCTTCTTCAGCTCTTCTGCTTTGATTTTCTGCCTCTCAAAATAGTGATATGGCTTGGGGAAGTACTTGCTAGGCTCCACTGCAGTAGGAGGTAGCTTTCCCATCTTTGCCTTTCTTCTATATTGAACAATGACCTCCTGTCTTATTTCATGTTTCCTCCATTCTGCTTCAGAGAACCACTTGTTCCTTTCATGAGCATTGTCCTTGGCAGCTTTCCAGGCAGTTAAAATTATATTCCTAGAGGTAGGGCTCCACTGTTCAAAATCTGGCCTTTGTTCTGCTTGTTCCCTAAACCTCTTCTTTGATAACCTTGCCTCTTCTTCTTTCTCTAATGCCTCTTGCATAGCTGCAGAAATAGGTTGAACAACCTTGTCAATGTGGACATTGTCCTTGCCCTCAAGTGGGCTATACATTGTGCTTACATCTGCTTGAACCATGTCAAAATCTGGAGGTGGATAAATCACTTGAGCTACCTCTGGTTGCTTACCTCCAAGATATGCAGTTTGAATCCCTGATTCAGCAACATTATCATCATCACAGAGTGGAGGATAGCCCAGTGTAGCTCTGATGGAATTAGATATCCATTTGGCATGGTCAGAGCTAGCTTTGACTAATACTCTCTCCCCCTTTATGACTTCTTGGGCAACATGATCTCTTACATCATCCTTCTGGAATCTGATTTGACTATCCAAGTACCTGATTCCATCTTTAAAGTAAGGTTTGAGCTTAGTGAGCTGTTCAGAGATGGCCTTCTGGGAATCTTGAATTGTAGTCTTGACAGCAGTAATCTCATCTTGAAATATTTTATCAAAGTCAGCCTTAACTGCAGCAGCAGATGTAGAAGGTTCAGCAGTCTTATTCTTCAATTCAGTGACTATAGCATTGTGTGAAGCAGTCAAGTTGTCATTCATACTTAACTGATTTTCCAGTACATACCCTTGCTTCAATGCTATATCATCTACCTGTGCTTTGATCTTCTCCTGGTGTGTTGCCAAATACACCACTGCATTCCCACCCTTGTGGAAGCAGTCTGTCATCTCTTTCTTGTTGAGATTCATCTCAAACCTTATAAACTTTATTTCTTGTGCAAGATCAAACTGTAGGGTCTTGTGCCCTTCATCCACATATGTTTCAATTGCCTTTCTTTGCTCATCCAATTTGATCTGTAGTGCAACCATTAAAGCACTATAATCAGCAGTTGGAGCTTGCTGAACTATAGGCTGTGGGGCAATGGATTGCAAGGCTTTCTTATAACTCTGACTTCTCCTCTTGAAGATATAGAGTTTCTTCTTCTTAGCCTTTGCAGCCTCATCTTCTTCAGATTCTGAAGTGCTGGCTATTTCAACCCTTTCCTTAGGGCTTGGAGGTTTGTCAGCTTGCACATCAGGTGCTTTCTCACTTTCTGGCCTTAAAGGCTCTTCCAGAACTGTTCAGTTGCTCCCCCTCAGCAGCAGCACTCTTATCTTCAGCAGCAGCATCCTTGTTCATGTTAAAATCTTCTTGATCTAGATTTAGAAACAAATCTTCCATTGTATATTCAGGTGGAGACTGTGCAGGAGAAGTTCTTGGTTCTTCAACCACTTGAGAAGTATCATCTTGAACTACAGCAGATGTGTCTTCTAAAACAACATCTGGAACTTGACTGTCTAGCTGAGTTTGCTGATGTACATCAGACAAATCAGAATCTACTATAGAAAAATTCAATGTATTTAGGTCAATGAGTACCTCTTGTATGATGTTAGTGGCTTGTTCACTCTCCAGTGTAGAGGGTTCTTCTACACCTGGAAGCTCCCCCTGGCTGTGATCCCTATGGAATGGGGCTAGCTTGAGGCAGCTCCCCCTGGATCTCAGCAATATCTTGAGCAGCTGGGGTCTTCTCTGCAGCCACTTCCTCTTGGTCATCAGGAGTGAAAACAACATGTTCTTCACTCCCTGAACTGCTGGAGGACTCCTGTGCCACATGAGCTGTCTTCCTTTTCTTCCTTGGAGGAGAATCTTTCTTAGTAACTGTCTTCTCTGGGGTAGGCATTTCCTTGGACAACACCCTGTCCCATCTGGAAAAGATCCTTAGATCCATCTTCCTCATGTGGTTTATCTTACTACCTGCAGCAGTATCCATTACCTCTGGTATAGTACCAGCTAGGTAGAGACTAATGATCCTGCCCAGATTGGGCTTCTTCAAGCTCTCCTTGATCTTGTCAAAAACCACTATTGACCAGTCTGTTTTCAGAGTGAATATGATTCTAGTCATAATTCCAAACATATAGGCTGACACTCTGTCATGCCCTCCAGGTTTGCTGAGTAAGACTTTTCCTACAATTTCAGACATGAACTTTCCTTGGTTATTCATGCCTTTTCTGTTGAATACAGATCCTATCTTCATCTTAGGATCAAGACCACACAAGGTTAAAGCTTCCCTGGTCTTTGAAGCAGTACTTCTTCTTCATCTTGAATTTTAGGTAGCTGGAGTACCTTCCTCAGACTTTTTGGTGAAATCTTGACCTTAGATCCATGAACTCTGGATTTGATTCTGTATCCAGATTCGTCTACAGCAGCTCCATTAAGGAATTCAAGAACTTCCTTTTTCCAAATCTTTGTTGGTTCTGAAACCAAGTATTCTAGTCCAGAATTGGCGACTAGGATTACCACCGACTTGATTTCTTGATCAGCTTCGTCGAACGCGCCGCGCACAAGCTCATAGCCCTCGTTAACGTTCTCCTCAAGCTTAGGAGCCATTAGGGTTTGGAGAATTAGTGTTTAGAAAAGAGAGATGTCGACACAGTAGTTTTGGTCTCGAAACTTTGAAAGCGTGTCGACAAACAAAGACAGAACCCTATTTATACCTGTCTAATTTTGAAGATGAACAGGCGGGACAGCTAGCTTAGGATGTGTCGACACTGGCAATAAGTGTCGACACTGACTTATAATGTCTCGACACACATGTGTCGACACAAGTTTAGTCAACAGATTTTATGTGTCGACACTTGGTTATGTGTCGACACAACATAACTCGACACATTGTCGAGACTTTACTTAGAAAAATTCTGAGTAAAACTTAAGTGTCGACACCATATTGGATGTGTCGACACCATATTGGATGTGTCGACACCTACTTGACATGTGTCGACACTAACATTCTGAAGTGTCGACACCAACATCCTAGATGTGTCGACACCTTTTTCTTGAAGTGTCGACACCACTATTCTGTGTCGACATAGACTTGTCTATGTGTCGACACCTTTTTACTTAGCCAATTTTCTATTCTGTAAACTTAGTCTAAGTTTATCATTACTAGTTCAATTTTGAATCTATTGAACTTAGCTTCTTCTAGGGGCTTAGTAAACATATCAGCTATCTGATTATCAGTTTTAACATATTCAAGTGAAATATCTTCTCTTTCTACATGTTCTCTAAGAAAGTGATATTTAATCTCAATATGTTTTGTTCTACTATGAGATACAGGGTTATTAGCTATTGAAATAGCACTTGTAGAATCACAGAAAAGTGGAGTTCTACTTACCTGAAATCCATAGTCCTCTAGCTGATGTTGAATCCACAGAAGTTGAGCACAGCAACTTCCTGCAGCCACATACTCTGACTCAGCTGTGGAGATAGCCACACTAGTCTGCTTCTTGCTACTCCATGAAATTAGTCTCCCACCTAGGAATTGACAGGTTCCAGTAGTGCTCTTTCTATCCTCTTTGCATCCTGCAAAGTCTGCATCTGAATAACCTGTTAGATCAAAATCTCCATTCCTAGGGTACCAGAGGCCTAGATAGGGAGTGCCCTTTAGATATCTCAATATTCTTTTGACTGCAGTCAAATGAGACTCTTTAGGGCAGGCTTGATACCTTGCACAAACACATGTAGCATACATGATGTCTGGTCTACTAGCAGTCAAGTACAATAGGGAGCCAACTATCCCTCTATACAAGATTTCATCTACAGGTTTCCCTGCATCATCCTTGCTAAGAGACATACTTGACCCCATAGGAGTCTTCATGGTACTGGATGAATCCATACCATATTTTCTTATGAGTTCTAGGGTGAACTTTGACTGACAAATGGACAAACCACTCTCAGTCTGTTTAACTTGGAGACCCAAGAAAAACTTCAGCTCTCCCATACTACTCATCTCAAACTGACCTTGCATAAGTTTTGCAAACTTTTTGCAAAGGCTGCTTTCAGTAGACCCAAATATAATGTCATCTACATATATTTGGACAAGTATGACTTTGCCTCTAGATTCCCTAAGGAATAGAGTCTTATCTATTTTCCCCCTTGAAAACTTGTTCTCAATGAGGAAACTAGATAGGGTTTCATATCAAGCTCTAGGAGCTTGCTTTAACCCATACAAAGCTTTCCTAAGTCTATAGACATGATGAGGTAGAGTTGGATCAACAAAACCTGAAGGCTGCTCCACATAGACTTCTTCTTTCAAATTACCATTTAGGAATGCTGACTTGACATCCATTTGGTATACCTTGAATCCTTGATAGGTTGCATAGGCCAAGAACATCCTTATAGCTTCCAGTCTGGCTACTGGAGCAAAGGTTTGATCAAAGTCAATACCTTCTTCTTGCATATATCCTTTAACAACCAGTCTAGCTTTATTCTTAATGATGACCCCTTGTTCATCCATCTTATTCCTGTAGATCCACTTAACTCCTATTACATTGTGGTCTTTAGGTTTAGGAACCAATTCCCAGACCTTGCACCTCTTGAACTGATTAAGCTCTTCTTGCATTGCTTCAGTCCATTGTGGATCTTGTATTGCTTCTTCAAACTTCTTAGGTTCAACTTATGACAGAAAGCTGGAATAGATTGCAACATTCTGATTTCTGCTCCTGGTTTGAACTCCTTGTCTTGGATCTCCAATAATCAGCTCTACTGGATGATCTCTAAGATGCCTGTGGGCTGGAGGCATCCTTACTTCTGGTTGAACCATTTCAGCATCTGCATCATGCTGTATTCCTTGGATTTCTTCAGCTATTGGCACATGTAGTTCTCCCCCTGGACAGCAGCTACTCTCCTCTCCTTGCTGTCTTGCAACAGGCACCTCTTCTATAGTAAGCTTGTCCATTGTCTTTGTCAAACCTGTGGGGCTGCATACACTACTAGACAACTCATTATTAATAAGTTTAGTCTCATCAAAAACTACATGTACAGTCTCCTCTACAACTTGTGTAGTCAAGTTGTAGACTCTATAAGCCTTACTATTATTGCTGTACCCAACAAAAATTCCCTCTTGGGACTTGGCAGCAAACTTAGTTAAGTAAGACTTCCCATTGTTAAGTATGAAGCATTTACAACCAAAGATCCTAAAATAGGATAGGTTTGGTTTCCTGCCTTTCACTACTTCATAGGGGGTCTTGTTAAGCCTTTTAGTGATGGTAGCCCTATTTATAACATGGCATGCAGTGTTAACTGCTTCAGCCCAGAAATACTCTGGCAGTGATGTATCACTCAATAGGGTTCTACCAGCCTCTATCAAGGTTCTATTCTTCCTCTCAGCAATGCCATTTTGCTGAGGTGTTCTAGGTGAAGAGAATTCTTGAAATATCCCAAAGTCTTCACATAGTTTTGTCATGCTTTCAGACTGAAACTCAGTACCATGGTCACTTCTAATTTTGACCACAGTACTATTTAGTTCATTCTGAATTTGCTTGACAAAGCTGTAGAAGACACTAGGTGTTTCAGATTTCTGTCTTAGGAAGAACACCCAGGAAAACCTTGAGTAGTCATCTACAACTACAAGGGTATAGACCTTCCTACCTAAGCTGTGAACTGGCATTGGACCAAAGAGATCCAAATGCAAGAGGTACAAACACCTCACAGCATCTTTGTTTTCTATGCTTTTAAAGGTGGATTTAGTCTGCTTGCCCTTTTGACAAGCTGAGCAAATACCATCTTTGACACACTTAACTTGAGGACCATTCCTCACTAACTCTTTGCTAAAGAGTTTGCTAATAGTCTTGTAGTTAAGATGGGCTAGCCTCTTGTGCCATTTGACACAATGAGAGACTGTCTCATCAGCTACAAGACAAACTGGAGAACCATTGTTCTCAACCATAATGTCTAGGCAGTAGACATTCCTCTTCCTATATCCTGTCAAAATGATCTCTTGATCACTTGACCTCTTGATATGACAACCATTTTTAACAAATGAGATGTCATACCCTACATCACTTAATTGACTTATACTTATTAGGTTGTGTTTCAACCCTTTAACATAAGCCACTTGAGTAATGGTAACTAAGTTTGAAGAAATGTTACCAAATCCTTTGATGATTCCTTTTTCAGAACCACCAAAGGTCACTTTAGGACCATTTTTGATTGGAATGTAGTCCTTTAGTAGTCCCCTAGTTCCAGTCATATGTCTGGAACATCCACGGTCCAAGTACCATGTAGGGGTATGGACCACTTGGACTCACCTGCAAATCAAATTAATGAACCTTAGAACCCAAAGTATTCTTGGGTCCTTGGTGATTGTTAGTTTGCAATTTGACAAACCTACCTACTGGCTTTCCAACAGGTAGTTTGGAACTCACTTTGGCACTCACATTGTGCCAACAGTCCACTGCAAAATGGCCAACTTTGCCACAGCACCAGCATTCAAACTTATTGTACCTTTGCTTAGGTACTGCCTTGGCTGTCTTGACTACAGCAGGCTTGTTGAATGTTGGGGCTTTGCCCTTGGACTTATACTTGGACTGCTCAGTCCCTGCAGGTCTAATAAAGCCCAGTCCAGCCTTGCCTTTATGATGAACAAAATCATCAATTAAAGGTAACACTGACCTAGGTTTAGAAAACCTAGCAACTAAGTCCTTCTCCTTCTGAAGATTGATCTCCAGACTCTTAATTTGATCATTCTTAAATGATATAGTACCCATTTGAATCACTGTTATGTGCTTCAGCCTGGCTATCTCATTCAGTTTTTGATCAAAAGACTTCTCAAAATCTGTTGCAGCAGCTTTAAGATCAGCAATTTCCTTTGCCTGACTTTTGGCAAGGGACTTGCTTTTCTTGTAAGCTTGCAACAGCACTCTATATTCATCTATAAGTTGATGAATATCATCCTCAGACTCAGATACATTCTCATCACTTGATGAAGAAGAATCTGAATCTGAACTAGAACAAGAAACTGAATTTAAACTTGAACTTTGTACCTGACTGGGTCCTGGCTGCTCCAAGATTTTGGCACTTTCTGTCAAAGCCATTAGCTCTTGGCAATGACTGTCTTCTTGTTCATAAATTGACTCCAAGATCTGCATGAATTCTTCCTCTTCTTCTTCAGCAAATAGCCCTATGTAGGCTTCAGCCTCAGACTCAGTTTCTGAAGAAGAGATATCTGATAGAGTCTTCTCCTTCTTAGCAACAAAAGACTTTTCTTTCTTCCCTTTGAAGTGAGTCTTTTTCCTGTCACCAGATTCCTTTCTCTTCTCTGGACAATCTGCAATAACATGGCCCTGTCTATTGCAGCAATAACAAACAATCTTTGAACCAGTTGCCTTGCTTGATTTTGTCCTTTTTCTTGTCATTATTTGAAGACCTCTTTTTCTGATAAGAGTCTTCCTTTCCTTGTGATGTAGAAGGCCTTGACCTCCACTGTTTCTTTTTCAAAAACTTCTGAAAGTGTCTAGTGAAAGCAGCAAAGTCTTCATCACTTTCACTGCTCTTAGACTTTGTGCTGACAGACTCATCAGACTCTGATTCAACTACCTCTGGAGGTGGAGTTAAAGACTTGTTCCTGCACTTTCTGGGAACTTCTGTTTTGAAAGCAACAGTTCTTTCCTTATGCTCAGTCCTTGTTGATTTCTCCTCCTCTTTTCTTACTGTCAACTGCATCTCATATGACAATAACTTGCCAAACAGTGTAGGGGGAGGAATTTCCCCCAACTTAGCCATTTCTCTTATGGCACAGATCTTGGTGTCCCAATCTTTGGTTAGGGACCTTAAAACTTGTCATTTAGTTCATAGTTACTGAACTCTCTTCCATAAGACATGAGTTCATTAACTATTCTGTAAAATTTCTTATAGCACTCAGTGATGCTATCACCCTTTCCTTGCCTAAAGCTTTCATACTCCTGATTTAGCAAGGACTTCCTATCTTGCCTAACTTCTTCAGAACCTTCCATATAGACAATGAGAGTATCCCACATCTCTTTTGCTGTTTTACAGTGAATTAAGTTCTGAAAAGTTGCATCATCAATGGCACTCACTATTATGTTCTGTGCCCTCTTGTCCATGGTGGCCAGGACAATTTCATCCTTAGTCATCTCAGAGAAATCCTTTGGAGTTCTCTGGTTTGCATCTAGAACTGAAATCTTCATATGCACATAAGACCCTTCCTTTACTGTGATGTAGATTCTAGGGTCTGAGGCCTCCATAAATTGCCTTACCCTTTCTTTCCAGATCCCAAAGATCTCCTTCCTGCATATGGGTAATTTCATGGAACCCAATTCCTTGTGATTCTCATAGGACCCCATGTTTCTTGATTTTCTTGAATTTCTTGAATCTGTGTTGTCCCTTACACTGAATCTGCCAAACAGGATCTCCTCAGACTGTTAGTCCTTGTTTTGAGGAACCTGGCTCTGATACCACTTGAAAGATATGGTACCTAAACACCTATAGGGGGGGGGGGTGGTGAATAGGTGACCTAATCCTTTTCTAACTTTGTTGGCAGCCAAACAGTTATATCACAGATTTCTGACTACTTTTGCACAGCAAACAGCAATAACAAAACATACACAGCTAATCCACAGCACAATCACAGCACAGCACACAGTGTTTTATAGTGGTTCCCCAAGATATGGGTACATCCACTTTCCCCCTTCGCCTATCTAGCAGTGTACTAGATTCGGCCAAACTTCTCCACTGTCTCAGAACCCAAATTGGTTCCTACACCTCAGGCCCAAAGCCTTACAACTCAGCTTTATCCCAAAGCCTACACTCAGCCAATCAAGGCCTACACTCAGCCAACCAAGGCCTACACTCAGCCAACAAGGCCTACACTCAGAGATCTCTATCTCCTACACTCAGGCTAACAAGCCCTACCCTCAGCCTTTATAAATACAGGCTTACAATTCACTCAGATCCAATGGATCCTACAAGTTAAAAATGTAATACAAATAATAACTCTACAACTCAGAATTAAAGGAGGGGAGTTGAGAGATTCTTGATGAGTTCTTGGAAGAACTCAGCTGGATTCACCCTGACTTAGCTTTCTTCAAAGCTTCTTGAGTAGAACTGAATAAGACTGAATCCTCTGCAGTTGTTCCTTGACCTCTGCCACTTAAGATCAAGACTGAATCTGAATCCTTCTTCTCAGCCTAGTTCCAAAGACTGATTTCTTGGATGGAGCCCTCTCTCTCCAACTTCTTAGATCTGCACTTGAACTGCTAGATCTTCTTGTGTTGATACTCTTTGTACCACTATAATAATTACTTCAACAATAATCTGATCAACAACTTCAACAACTCTGAACAACAGTTTCTGTAAACTGTAGGTGCCTATTTATAGGCTTTCTTCATGGTAACCGGCTGGACCGGTCCATAACTGACTTCTGATATCTCTAACAGGTGCTGTAGACCGGCTGGAACGGCAGCTGTCAAATCATCCAGTCATTTCTTGAAATTCTCTAACTCTCTGAAAGTGTCGAGACTTTCTGTCTTTAAGTGTCGACACTTATAGACCAAGTGTCGACACATGCTTTGTAAGTGTCGACACAAGTCTACAAGGTGTCGACACATATCCTTGTATGTCTCGACACAGATTCTTCTTCATGTGTCGACACTGAAATTGAGTGTCGACACAAGTACTTGTTCTTCTAGCTTTTGCTGAATTCTTCTATGTGACGACACATCTCCTTTGTGTCGACACATCTTCTTGTGTTGAATCTGTCAAGTGTCGACACTGCTTCTTGGTGTCGACACATAGTCTTCTTTGTTGAATCTTGCTGAGTGTCGACACAGCTCCTTGTGTCGACACACCTTCTTGTTGTTGAGACTTCAGCTGAGTGTCGACACATTCCCATAGTGTCGACACTTGTACTTAGAATAATTTGTTGTTCTTTCTGTTCTTTGCTAAGTGTCGACACAGCTCCATGTGTCGACACTTTCTTCCAGTGTTGAGTCTTCAGCTGTGTGTCGACACATTGTTCTGGGTGTCGACACATACTTCAAATGCTGACTCTTCTGTTGAGTGTCGACACATTGTGCTGGGTGTCGACACTTACTTCAAGTGCTGACTCTTCTGCATAGTGTCGACACATTGTGTTGGGTGTCGACACTTTAACTTAGTCTCTGCAGACTTTTGTTGAGTGTCGACACAGCTCCAAGTGTCGACACTTTCTGGTGTAGACACAGCTTCACTGGGTGTCGACACAGCTCCTTGTGTCGACACTTTCTGTCTGCACTTTTCTTCACTGAGTGTCGACACAGCTCCAAGTGTCGACACTTTCTGTCTGGTGTCGACTCTGCATCCCAGGTGTTGACACAATGACTCCAAGTGTCGACACTGCTTGTCTGGGTGTCGACACAAGCTTTCTTAAGTGTCGACACTTTCCCTCTGGGTGTCGACACATGGACATAGAAACTTTTTGCTTCAGTCCAGTGATTTCTTAACCTGCACAAGTAACTCAAACATACATCAAATACATTATGATGTATATCATTGAGTTGGGTGAGGCTTCTTCAAATCAGGTACATTTGACCAATGTACCCAACAGCGGCCCTCCGAAGAAAAATTATTCCGATTGTCCATGGATGTTATGAAATGTAAATTCGCAGTGGTATAGCATACTGAGTTGAGGAACAGTGGGTGAATCGATCATTATTGTAACACACAGTTGATTGTATCACAGAAATGTTGGGTAGAAGGGTTGGGGGAAAGGAAATTATCATGATGTCAATACCGATCATGTTATCCGGAATATCAAAATTGCAAGGGTGCAGGAAATTTAAACCTAAACATACGATTGTGCAGACATATTTATGTAGAGATAATGTATGTAAAACAATTTTTTTTGATCAATTCAGTGTGACAAATGCACAAACAGCTTATGTGCTCAAGAGAAGTGAAAAGTTCAACCAAATGCACAAATCAGTTTGGGCGTTGCAGCACTTACAACAAAATAGTGAAACATAAAAAGGAACCAAATGCACAAATCAGTTTGGGCGTTGCAGTACTTACAGCAAAACAGTGAAACATAAAAAGGAAATAGGCGAAATAATTGAAGGCCTTACTGTGCGGAGGAAGATGGAATGTGTTCACCAGACCGGAGGATGGGAAGCTCAGGGAGTCGGAGCTGATCTGGGTGGCAGATTGAGCATTGAGGGTGCAGAGCCGTCGCAGAAGAAGGTAGCATTTCGAGTGGGAGGAAAGCATCACGGGAGGTTGAGCGTGTTCACGATTTCTTATCTCATGGCAGAGGAAAGTGAAAAGTTCAAGCAAATGCACAAATAAATTTGGGCGTTGCACCACTTCTAAGAAACCAGTGGAACATAAAAAGGAAGTAGGGGAAATAATTGAAGGCCTTACTGTGCGGAGGAAGATGGAATGTGTCCACCAGAGCGGACGATGTCAAGGTCAGGGAGTCGGCACTGATCAGCAATCAGAGGGGATGTGCGAAGAGCTGAGTTGGAGCGAATGTCTTGCTTTTCACAGCTTGAGCTAGGAGTGGTTATCCCAGGTGTGTTGCTGAAAGAGAGCTAGAGCTACTGCTACACTGTTACACTAACTACACTTGTGAGTTGCTACACTAACTACACTTGTGAGTATAAAACCGTAAAAAGCCTGTAAGAAATGTAATAAGAGATGTAAAACTCATACCTACGACAGTAGGGTGAGGAAGAGAAGGCGGGAGAAGGAGAAATCGTGAAATCAGCTAACGGCAGGAGTTGCTGCCCGATGTTCGCGAGTGGAGCTGTTGCCCGAATTTTGCGAGAGGAAACTGAAGGCCGAGAGAAACCCAGCCTCGTGAAGAGCAGAAGCACCGGCCTGAAGAGCAGAAGCAGTGGTGTGAGGAGGAAGAGGAGCGGAGAGGGTTGTGTTCCGATCGTGAATAGGGTTAGGGAAGATGGTCGGGCCTTTAAAAAACGGAGGAATCGTGGCGTTGTGAGCTTAAGTGGCGGAGTATGAGCTGCCATGTCGATCGCAGAGCGCCTCACGACCCAATCGAAATATTTGAGAATACAGGAACCTGACGTTTTACACAGGAAAACACTTGAAAACGCTTTTTAAACCGAACGCTGTTGAGAACTTTCTCGCATAAATCAAATTTCAAAAAAAAAAGTAAGGAACAAATTGGAAGGAGAATACTTGAAACAATTCAAGTAACTTCGGGAGGCAGTCTAAATGTAAAGTTACAGTGCGAAGAATATCTCTAATGGCAGTAGAAACGAATGTGATTCAGCTAAATATATGGAAAAACAATTTTTTTTGATGGGCTTATTTAGGTACGAGCATCTTCGCACGGGCTACGCCCGTGCTCGATGCTCTCAGGCGGCCTTCGGCCGCATCAGGCGGGCTTCGCCCGCCTGCACATGGGCTTCACCTGTGCTTGATGCTTCGGGTGGTCTTCGGCGCCGCACCCGACACTCGCGGTCCTCCGAAGAAAAATTATTCCGATTGTCCATGGATGTTATGAAATGTAAATTCGCAGTGGTATAGAATACTGAGTTGAGGAACAGTGGGTGAATCGATCATTATTGTAACACACAGTTGATTGTATCATAGAAATGTTGGGTAGAAGGGTTGGGGGAAAGGAAATTATCATGATGTCAATACCGATCATGTTATCCGGAATATCAAAATTGCAAGGGTGCAGGAATTTAAAACCTAAACATACGATTGTGCTGACATATTTATGTAGAGATAATGTATGTAAAACAATTTTTTTTGATCAATTCAGTGGGACAAATGCACAAACAGCTTATGTGCTCAAGAGAAGTGAAAAGTTCAACCAAATGCACAAATCAGTTTGGGCGTTGCAGCACTTACAACCAAACAGTGAAACATAAAAAGGAACCAAATGCACAAATCAGTTTGGGCGTTGCAGTACTTACAGCAAAACAGTGAAACATAAAAAGGAAATAGGCGAAATAATTGAAGGCCTTACTGTGCGGAGGAAGATGGAATGTGTTCACCAGACCGGAGGATGGGAAGCTCAGGGAGTCGGAGCTGATCTGGGTGGCAGATTGAGCATTGAGGGTGCAGAGCCGTCGCAGAAGAAGGTAGCATTTCGAGTGGGAGGAAAGCATCACGGGAGGTTGAGCGTGTTCACGATTTCTTATCTCATGGCAGAGGAAAGTGAAAAGTTCAAGCAAATGCACAAATAAATTTGGGCGTTGCACCACTTCTAAGAAACCAGTGGAACATAAAAAGGAAGTAGGGGAAATAATTGAAGGCCTTACTGTGCGGAGGAAGATGGAATGTGTCCACCAGAGCGGACGATGGCAAGGTCAGGGAGTCGGCACTGATCAGCAATCAGAGGGGATGTGCGAAGAGCTGAGTTGGAGCGAATGTCTTGCTTTTCACAGCTTGAGCTAGGAGTGGTTATCCCAGGTGTGTTGCTGAAAGAGAGCTAGAGCTACTGCTACACTGCTACACTAACTACACTTGTGAGTTGCTACACTAACTACACTTGTGAGTATAGAACCGTAAAAAGCCTGTAAGAAATGTAATAAGAGATGTAAAACTCATACCTGCGACAGTAGGGTGAGGAACAGAAGGCGGGAGAAGGAGAAATCGCGAAATCAGCTAACGGCAGGAGTTGCTGCCCGATGTTCGCGAGTGGAGCTGTTGCCCGAATTTTGCGAGAGGAAACTGAAGGCCGAGAGAAACCCAGCCCGTGAAGAGCAGAAGCACCGGCCTGAAGAGCAGAAGCAGTGGTGTGAGGAGGAAGAAGAGCGGAGAGGGTTGTTTTCCGATCGTGAATAGGGTTAGGGAAGATGGTCGGGCCTTTAAAAAACGGAGGAATCGTGGCGTTGTGAGCTTAAGCGGCGGAGTATGAGCTGCCATGTCGATCGCAGAGCGCCTCACGACCCAATCGAAATATTTGAGAATACAGGAACCTGACTTTTTACACAGGAAAACACTTGAAAACGCTTTTTAAACTGAATGCTTTTGAGAACTTTCTCGCATAAATCAAATTTCAAAAAAAAAAGTAAGGAACAAATTGGAAGGAGAATACTTGAAACAATTCAAGTAACTTCGGGAGGCAGTCTAAATGTAAAGTTACAGTGCGAAGAATATCTCTAATGGCAGTAGAAACGAATGTGATTCAGCTAAATATATGGAAAAAAACAGAGCAGGTCGAACAAAAATGTTATGAAATCCTTATCACATATCTACCAATCTAGTAACATAAGCAAACATCTTCACATTTTGAATACCAAGTAAAAAAAACTACAAATCTGAAAATGATTTCATATACTCTCCATCAACCATTTCATTCAGCATTAATAGGATCACTGGAGTGTAGGAGCTTTATCATTAGCACGATCAGTGGGAGAAATCCACCCAAAAAATCCCAAATGGGCGACTACAGAAACCAAAACATCTTGTAAGATATGTAAAACTCATACCTGCTGTGACAGCAATGTGAGGAAGAGAAGGCAGGAGAAGGAGATATCGGGAAATCTGCCTACAGCGGTTGTGAGCTCGAGCATTAACAGGATCACTGGAGAATTCTTGCTTTATCATTAGCAGGATCAGTGGGAGGAAGCCAAAAAAAATCCCAAATTCGCGAGTAAAAAAACCTAAGCAGCTGTTACGGGTTAAAGAAATCGGGAAATCATACCTGCTGCGACAGCAAGGTGAGGAAGATAAGGCGGGAGAAGGAGAGAAATCGGGAAATCAGCCTCCGACGGTTGTTCGCTCGCAGCAGGAGTTGCTGCCCGATCTCCGCGACAGGAGGTGATCCCCGAGCTTTGGGAGAGCAAACTAAATGCAGACACAAAGACAGTGTCGTGAAGAGCAGAAGCAGCGGGAGAGGAATATATTACCTAATTGCAGCAGAGCAAGAAAATGAAGCGTGGAGAAACTGCAGAGGAGCACGCGATTCAGCGATCAACGATGATAAAGAGGGGAGAACGGCGGTTGCGGCACGGGGCAGGAGGAAGGGGCGAGGGCCGCCAGATCGCCGATGATAAAGCGGCGAGGAGAGCAATCGCGGCACCTGACAGGAGGGAACGACGAGGGGACGGGTCGCGGCACGCGGCGGGAACAGACGGACGGCGGGCGGGTGGGGGTTTTCGGGGGTTTCCATCGCGTGACAGAGAGCACATTCAGCGGTAGGGGAACGCGGGACGGCCACGCGGAAGAGTAAGCATTGCCCTGGAGCCGGTGAGCGGCACGAAGAAGCGGTGATGGGCAGAGTCGGGAGAATCACGGGAAATGAGGAGCGTGACGGAGAGAAGAAGATGAACATTATTAATAACCTGTGACGGAGGGACGGTGTGACAGAGAGAAACGGACGGAAAAATCGGATCCCCCTTATTAATAATAGATATAAAAGAATTTAAAAAATTTTAATTATCTTTATTAAAAGCATAATGGAAAATTTTTGGAGGGAAATCAAATTTTCCCTCCATAATTAATTTGATATTAAAATATTATTAAAAAATTTGGAAATAAATATTTTCTTTCTATAACAACAAATATTTTGTAATAAAATAATTCACTAATATTTTTGCAATAATAAAAATCGTTGTTATTTTTGTAAATAAACACAAATTATTTTTAGTTTTCTGATTTTCCTTGCTAAATGTCGTGTTTATCTTGTAGTGATTACACAAGATAAAGCAAAAAAGTGAGCACTTTCTAAATGCATAGTTAATACACAAAATATTTGTTCGGGCGCTACCCCTGGACCCCGCACGGGGTGTTACCCCCTTGACCCTCGTCAGTTGATCAGGCAGCAGAACCCCCGAAAATTCCATGTATATGGACATTTGATATGAAGTTGGACATGTGCGGCGAATTAGAACCCCCAAAATCTATGTTTGGACATTTAATACGAGTTTTTGGGGTCTCGGAACCCCCAAAAACTCTTTCTACGTAGGGGCATTTGATATGTGGTTTGGATATCTCATCTTAGACTATTTGTCTAATCTGGTCATCTTTGATATAGTCATCTTCATCACTATCACAACTCAAGTACCATAGAACATTGATCACCTAGCGTCTCATCGATCGATGTCAACATATTCTCCATATATAAAGAAATATCTTGGTATGATGACATGATATTTCATAGGTAGTAACAATTTAACAAGACCGGTGAGCTACAAGTCGAAAAATGCATGGCTAGCAACCTGATGTACATAAAATACGTGTGCTGACCACATCAACCTTAACAATTACGTACACTTATAGATATTATATCCATAGTGAGCACATTCATAATATATATGTGTGTGTCTTTGTCTGTGTGTGTGTCAAGCTTACGATCGAGATCGTCACTATCATCAATATAACTTTAGTACCATCAAAAACATCACTATCAAAACTTTGACAAAAGATACTATGTTTTGATGACGTTTTAAAAATAATCGTCACAAAAACTAAACATGTATGTTGACCTTTTTTATGAAAAGCTTGGTTAATGCTAATTCTTTATATTGACGACGTTTTTTTTAAATGTCACTAAAGAGAAAATTAACGGCGACGTTTTCAAAAACGTCACAATAAAAATGTCATCGTTGAGTCTATATGTTGTAGTGCGTACTAGACTACTTGTCGACGCAAGATATCTCCAAAGACTCCAACTCATGTACCAATCTCTAATCATGTACTGATAACCAGTTGGCCTGTGCAAGAACCTTATGACTCAACGCATCCGCCACGACATTACCTTTCCTTGACACATAATGTATCTTGAAGGTGTAGTCCCCTAGGAACTCCATCCGTCTCCGCTGCCTCATGTTCAGATCCTTTTGATCTAACAGGTACTTCAAGCTCTTATGATTGGTGTATATATCGACTTTCACACCGTACAGATAGTACCTCCACAGCTTTAAAGCAAATGTCACGGCTGCTAACTCCAAGTCATGGACCGGATAATTTCTCTCATTTGCCTTCAATTATCGTGAATCGCAGGCTATCACACTCCCATGCTGTAGCAGAACACAACACAAACCACTGCCTGAAGCATCACTATAGATTTTGAACCCTTTAGTTCCACTTGGGGAACATAAAATAGGCGCAGTGGTCAACCACCTATTCAACTCTTCAAAAGCTTATTCACACTCCGAAGACCACACAAACTTCTGATTCTTCCTAGTCAAAGTCGTGAGTGGTAGCGCTATCTGCGAGAAGTTCTCTACGAAGCGCCTGTAGTAGCCAACAAGCCCCAGAAAACTCCGGACATCCGCCACTGTAGTCAAAGCAGGCCACTCCCGTATCGCCACTATCTTAGCCGGATCCACAACTATCCATTCTCCACTAACAACATGACCAAGGAACGCTATCGAGGATAACCAGAATTCACACTTGGAGAACTTAGCATACAACTGATTTCTCCTCAACGTCTCCAACACCATGTGGAGGTGATTGTAGTGATCCTCTTCACACTGCGAGTACACCAGGATATCGTCGATAAATACTATCACAAAACGATCCAAGTACTCTCTGAACGTCCTGTTCATTAGATCCATAAACATGAATGGCGCATTGGTCAAACCAAACGGCATGACTGTGAACTCGTAATGCCCAAACCGTGTACTGAATGCTGTCTTTGGGATGTCGCTCTCCCTTATCCTCAATTGGTAGTAACCGGACTTCAGATCTAACTTCGAATATATCGTTGACCCAACCAACTGATCAAATATATCGTCAATTCTCGGGATCGGATACTTATTCTTTTTCGTAAGCTTGTTCAGTTCACGATAGTCAATGCAAAGTCGCAAGCTCCCATCATTCTTCTTGATGAAAAGGACCGGTGCGCTTCAAGGCGACGAACTTGGACGCACATAACCTTGCTCTAACAACTCTTGCAGTTGCACCTTCAACTCCGCCATCTCTTTTGGCGCTATCCGATAGGGGGAGCGTGACACCGGTTTGGCACCCGGTACCAGCTCGATAGTAAAATCAATCTCCCGCTGAGGAGGGGCTCCTGGGAGATCATCTGGAAACACATCAGGATACTTGGACACCACTAGGATACTGTCCAGACTAGGCCTAGGCATTGAAGCCTGCACTAATGTGACAAACAGCTCTGCCCCAGACCGAACTGCCTTAATCACCTGAAGGGCCGACATCAAAACTTTCCCTGACCCCTTCATGCCCGCAAACGTAGTCTCCCGTTCAGAATTTAATCCCAACTTAACCGCTTTTTGGTTGCAATATATGTAGGCTCGCTGCTCCGAGAGCCAGTCCATACCAAAGATCACATCGAACTCTACTAACGGTAGAATCAATGCTCACAAATCAAACTCCTGATCCCCAATCCGAACCTTGACTACACAGACCTTATCCGCGCGCATTGAGCACCCATTGGGCAATCAACACATCCAACTTGTCTTTTGCCATCGAGGGAGGGACCCCGATGCGCATCACAAATCATTCGGACAAGAAGGAATGCGAAGCGCCCGTATCAAACAAGGCTCTCGCCGGACAATCGAGAATCAATACAAATCCTAGCAACAACAGAAGTAAGCTAATACATAAAAGAGGTAACAACTACAAAAGTTAATCTGCTATAAATTAACTCATACTTGTCACCACGTCAACTTGCTTTATGGCCTCTTGCAGACCAAGATTATAAACTCTAGGCTAGACTGGAGCATGATGGGACGCGGTTGACTCCACCGACTTCCTCTCGGACTTTGCACGTCCGCTCCAACACTCACGAGCAAAATGCCGCGTCTTCCCACAGTTGTAGCAAGCTCCTGGTACTCAACTTGTGGTTGCCCCTGACGCACCAGACGAAGGGGATGAGTTCGAAGTCCTCTGCTTCTTGTTCCATCTGCGGAATCCTGACTTTGTACTAGGCACTTTGAACTCTGCCTTCTTTTCTCCTGAGTCCTTCTTCTCTTGCACCCTCTTCGCAACCTTTTCCAAAGACCGAGCCGAATTGACCAAGGCTAGGAAGCCCTGCGCCTTAGGTACAGCAAGGAGTAACTGTAGGTCACTACGAAGACCCTCATAAAATCGGTTCGTCTTCCTCTCCTCTTCCGTAAATATAGCCCCAGCATACCGACCCAACCGTGTAAACTCGTGGAGGTACTCGTCCACGCTTCTGGATCCTTGAGTCAACCCAAGATATTGGTTCTCCATCTCAAGCTTCTGAGCAGAGGGTACATATCTGGCCAGGAATAATCTTGAAAATTCCTCCATAGGCACATCAGCAAGCTGCCTACACACTAAGAGATGAAACTCCACCTCATCCCACCACAGCCTCGCTTCACCCGCCAAAAGAAAGGTCGCTATGGTGGTCTTCTGCCACTCCTCAGTTAATGTGGTTGTCAAAACCCTCTTTATCGTAGAGAGCTAGTCCTCAACTTGAGCTGGCATTCCAGTTCCATCAAATACTGGGGGATGAAAGACCATTACATGCTTAAGCTGCTTCTCTGTAGCTCTCCTCGGCTCTACCAGATCAACCGCTACACGCTCCACAACTCTCGGCTCTGCCGCCCTAACCGGTTCTTGCTCCACGACAGGAGGTGCATGGTGCATTTACCCTGCAGGTTGGGCATTAATCATCGCAAATACGGCTTCAGCCACCATCCTGATGGTTTCCGCTGAAGGAGGGGTAGTCGGCATGTCTCTCGGTGCACTACTTTCCGCTGATTGCAGACACTCTGATTGACCAGCACTGCTCCTAGTTGCCTATAAAAGCAAAGACACACGATTAGACGACAACCAAATTGCTTAAAGCAATCATTGGAACACTCAGATTCCACAAAACAAGTGTATTTTTCATTCCTAAGTGGACATTCATGGGTTATTTTTGATGTTATAATGATGACGCACACATGTGCTCACCAGCCCTTAAAAGAATTCACCCACGAATTCATTTAAGCTTGACCGTAACCAGAAGTCTGATACCAAATTGTAACACCCCCATCCGTCGTATGACATATAACAGAAGGTCCAGTTGGAACCTAACGCCATATACCACGGACAGTCGGAAGGGTTACATAAGAATATCCAAACTATCTAATTAAGACTACTCGTCCTACACAGAGTATTCTAGCGGAAGCTTTGAAATTGTTGAAAGAACCCAAAACTTAAATCCATAATCATGAATGTCCATGTCCACACAACAAGAATGAAACCCAAATACACTGAAAGGGTACACGGCCTTATGGCCTTACAAATATTCACTTAATAAGATAGTGTCTTACATACATCGGCTCGCAGGCCGGCCACACATGACAAAATAAAAACAACTATTCTTTACGGCCTTCGAGGGCTAGCACGACAACATGGGCTCCAACCCTCTATTTTGCACTCGGCTCCGCAGTACCTGCAAGCAACATTCCACCGCACGGTGGCAAACAGACAACGATCAGCTAAAGATGACCAAATTAAAATGACCCCGTCCCTTTCTTGGGACGACGGTGCTCATTCCCTGTATATCATTAGCCCAACTAAACAATTATGTAAAAACATACTTCGCCATAGGTGTAGGCTCGCACGGTCAAACACTCCGTGCACTCAGGGCACATTAACGGTGAATCCTGACACTTCATCGTCTTCACCACCATCCCCAATATGGCAATAACATGAGCATTTTAGCCTTCCTGACCACTATTTAGTCTAAGGCTCCCGACTATGCCAATGACCAGTCCCCTTTTCGGGTCTCTCGCACCGAACCACATAGCCCAGGTCCAATTCCACTTGCCCGTTGCTCAACCACGTAGTTCACCTTAAGATGTACGCACAGGCCAAGCTTCTCTCGGATCCTAATATTCCAATCAATCACATAGCCCAGTTATGTTCAAGGCCGGTTCCCAGACCGCCAAGTTAGCAGAACATGTTTCCGCTCAGTTTTCCGGGTGCGCCTTGGAGCTAACCTCCAAGGATCCCTCCTGCAATCTACTGCGTAGAAACCTGAAAACCCAAAGCACAGAGTTTTCTCCGGCAAATCATAACAAATGCAACATCACCGATCCAGACCAACATGTCTGGGTAGGCTTCACACACAATGCCTATGCCCGTACTTCGATTCCGGACTATATATGCAACACAAGGGGGACTATTCACATCAAACCCAATGAACACCACACACTCACCACACTCTCGCGGGAGCAGGATTCCCTTTGCAGAAAGGAAGAGCTTCACATGCTCAAGTGGAGAATCGTTACCCTGTAGTCCGCTTTGGCGCCATGGAAAAACTACACGGATGGAAATCTTCACAACGAACTTTCCTCCATGGATCCGCTCTCAGATCTCAAAACGGTGCTCCGATGCTCCGCCGGCGGCCGAAATCCTTCTCCTTCTTCCTCCTTGCTCTAACTCCTTGGAAAGAGAAAGCCTTGGAGAGAAATGAAGGATTCAACTCCCATTCACGACCTTAACAGAGCAGGAAACCATCTGGGCCGTTTGATCTTATTTAAAGAAAACGAACGACTCATATTCGCTTAAAAATCCCCAAACCTGGGCCGAACACGGCTTGGCACACGGCCGTGTCCCAGGCCGTGTGCCTCGATCCAGGCACGATCGTCGAACACAGAGACTCATACGGGCTCAGACACGCCCGTGTCTCACTCGACACGCCCGTGTCGGGTTCCTCGACACGCCCGTGACCGGGGGCGTGTCACACGTAACCGCCACGCCAACCAACACGACCCTGCTGAACACAGGTACTGACACGGGCAGGCACACGCCCGTGTCCAATGACACGCCCGTGTCATTAAGCCGTGTTCCTGGCCGTGTCCTTCTCGGGATGAAAATAGCCAAAACACCAGCCAGACACGGCCTTGGACACGCCCGTGTCCTAGGCCGTGTACCCCTATACAGACACCAAAAATCCCTTTTTACGTGACCAACTCAAATACAATTTTCGGGGCGTTACACATAGTTAGTGGAGAGGGAATTGCAGTGGATCTTACGAAGATAGTTGCTATACGGGAGTGGCCTGTGCTGTCTACGGTAGCGGAAGTCATGAGTTTTTTGTGGCTTGCCGACTATTACAGGCACTTCGTGGAGAACTTCTCGCGGATAGCGTTACCCCTCACGATTCTGATGAGGAAGGAGCATAAGTTTGTTTGGATGCCTAAATGTGCACAAGCGTTCGAAGAGTTGAAAAGTCGGTTGACCACGGCGCCTGTTCTAAGTTCGCCGAGTGGGACCGAAGGCTTTGAGATCTACAGTGATGCTCGGGCAGTGGATTGGGTTGTGTTCTACTACAATATGGAAGTGTAATAGCTTATGGCTCGCGTCAGCTGAAGGTACATGAGAGGAATTATCGGGTCCATGACTTGGAGTTAGCGGCCGTGATATTTGCCCTGAAGCTGTCGAGGCATTACCTGTAAGGTGTGAAGGTCGATATCTATACCGACCATAAGAGCCTGAAGTACTTGTTGGACCAAAAGATCTCAACATGTGGCAGCGGAGATGGATGCAGTTCCTGGGGGACTACACATTCAAGATTCATTATGTGTCTGGGAAAGAAAATGCGGTTGCGGATGCATTGAGTCGCAGGATCCCTGCGCAAGCCAACTGGTTGTCGGTTCATGACGAGCGTTTGATTCGGGAGTTGGAGGAATTAGAGATCTCTTGTGTTGACAAGCAAACTAGTGCCGAAGCGCAGTTGAACTGGACAGAAGTTCAGTATGACATGGCTGATCATATTCGGCAGGCTTTGGATTTGGATAGCAACATGAAACAAATCATGGTTGAGGCTTTGGATGGGTCAAATTCCCAATTTGATGTTGTGGATGGATTGTTATGGAAGGGCAGTCGTCTGTGCGTCCCAAATATGGGTAAACTGTGGGTGGAATTGATGTACGAGGCTCATCATACCAAGTACTCAATTCACCCAGGGTGCACGAAGATGTACCGTGATATGAAGAAGCTGTTCTGGTGGCCATGACTTAAGAAGGACACGATACTTTATGTGGTGAAGTGTCAAACGTACGCCTTAGTGAAGGCGGAGTGCCAGAAGCCTGGAGGTTTCTTGAAGTCCTTACCTATCTCGGAGTGGAAGTTCGACGATATTACAATGGACTTTGTGCATGGGTTGCCAAGGTCGCAAAATGGAAACGACGCCGTCTGGGTGATCGTAGATCGACTGACGAAGGTGTCGCACTTCATTCCGAATAGGAAGGATGATTCAGTGGAGAAATTGGCAAAACTCTATGTGGATAACATTGTTCGACTTCACAGTGTGCCCCACAGCATCGTGAGTGACCGAGATGGGCGGTTCACGTCCAATGACTGGAGGTTGGTACAACAAATGTTGGGAACCACACTGAGTTTTAGCACGGCCTTTCATCCGCAGAAGGATGGTCAGACCGAGAGAGTCAACCGGACGATGGAAGACATGCTTCGCATGTGTGTCTTGGATTTCGGGAAGTAGTGGGAAGATCACCTGTACTTGGTGAAATTTGCTTATAACAATAGCTACCAAGTGAGCATTCAAATGGCGCCTTTCGAGGCCCTTTATGGTAGGAGATGTCGCATGTCGTTGTCATGGTTGGAAACTGGTGAGTCGAAGCTGTATAGGTGGAAAGAAGTGGAAGATGCAACTTCATTGGTACGAACTATACGAGAACGATTGTTAATCGCGCAGGACAGGCAAGCTAAATACTATAATGCCAAGCATTAGAATGTTGACTTCGCTATTGGTGACTGGGTATATTTGAAGATTAAGCCGTTCAAGTGCATCTCACGGGTACGACACTTGAAGAAGCTAAGACCAAGGTACCTTGGACCGTTTGAGGTTCTGGAGCGAATTGGCGAAGCAGCTTATCGATTAAAGCTATCAGTGGAACTGAGTGGTCTGCACGACGTATTCCACATATCGGTGTTGCGGAAGGCGACGCAATAGCCTTCGCAAGTGATTGCGGTCGATCAAGTGCCTGTTGATAATGGGTTGACGACGAAGGTCAAGCCCATTCGCATTAAGGACTCGGAAGTCAAGCGACTGCGTAACAAAGACATCAGGATGGTCAAGGTTTGTTGGTACAACTGTGGTCGAGAGGGGCTCTCATGGGAGCAAGAGCAGACCATGCTTGAGGAGTACCCGGAGTTATTCCACTCAGGTACCGTTTAAGTTTTGTGTATCTTTTCCTTTCTGTAATTTCGAGAGAAAATTCTCTTAAGAGGGAGAGAAGTGTAATGCCCCGAAACTCAAAAGAGGGACGTACAGCATTTAGAACTGAGTTTGGTGCCCGGTAAGGGTCACACGACCTGGGACACGGGCATGTCCAGGGCTGTGTCATGCTCGGGTTCGATTAACTACACGAGTGGTCGACAAAATGCACTTGAGACAGCGAATATGGCCTGAGACACGGGCGTGTCCATGGCCATGTCCTGCTCGGGCTGTTAGCTGGGCTGTGTCGGGGGAGGAACACGGCCAGGAGCCCAGTTGTGTTCTGGTTGACACGGGCGTGTCCATGGCCATGTCCTGCTCGGGCTGTTAGCTGGGCTGTGTCGGGGGAGGAACACGGCCAGGAGCCTAGTTGTGTTCTGGTTGACACGGGCATGTCAAAATTGACACGGGCGTGTCGAGAACCCGTATCCTCTTCGGGTTGTTTTTGGTCCTGTTTCGATTGAGGAACAAGCCCCACAACACGAGCGTGTACTTATTGACTCGGGCATGTCAAGGTTAACACAGGCATGTCTTAGCCTGTGTCCTGGTCGGGATGCGACAGTTTTGGTGTCGATTGAGGCACACAGCCTTGGACACGGGCATGTCACAAGCCGTGTTCGGCCCAGGAAATTGAATTTAAGTGTGAATTATGGCCGTTCGTTTCCTTCTATTGGGATCCAAGGGCCCAGGCTAGTCCTTGCAGAGTTAAGGCCGGGAATAGGGTTTGAAAGCCTCATTCCTCTTTGAGTTTCTCTTTCTAAAAGCTTTAGAGAGAGGGGAGAGCAAGGAAGAAGAAGGAGGAGAGATCCAGCCGCCGGTGGAGCTTCAGAACCCCAAATCGCAAGCCGAGTTCAGACCTACGGAGGCCAGGCCGTTGCGGTGCTTTTCATCTGTCTAGATCTTCATGACACCAAAGAGAATCACAAGGCTAACGATTCTCTTCTTGGATATGTGAAGTCCTCTTTTCTTTTTGCATAGGAAGCCCGCTCTTGCGAGTATGCGGTGAGTGTGAGGTATTCCTTTGAGTAGACATGAATAATCCCCGTTGTTTTGCATGTAGAGTCCGAAATCGAAGTACGAACATAGGCATGTTGTGTGAAGCCTACCCGAACAAGTTGGTCTGGATCGGTGATATTTCATTATGCATGAATGGCCGGAGAAGACTCCGTGTCGATGGTTATTTTTCGGGTTTTCTACGCAGTAGATTGCAATAAGGAATCTTGGGGGTTAGCCCCAAGGTGCACCCGAAAAACTGGGCAGAAGCGTGATTCTGTCATCTTGGTGGCCTGGGAGCCAACTTGCACATAAATGAGTTTTGTAGTGTGTGTGATCGATTTGGGACTCGAGGAAGCTTGACCTGCGCATATGGCTTAATTGATGTTGCGGTGTGAGCAACGGGTTAGGTTGAACCGTACCCGCTCTATGTCGTTCGGGTAAAGAGACCTAAGGTAAGTGGTACTTGCCATTTGCATAGATGGAGGGTCTTAAGCTTAGGCCGAAAAGACTATAATGCTCACGAGATTTGCCGTCCAAGGGGCGGTGGTGAGACCATGGATTTGACTGGGTTCACCGAGAATGTGCCCTGAGAGCACGGGGTATGTGGCCGTGCGTGCCTATGCCTGCGGTGAAGTTTATTTTCACTATATTGTTTGGCTATGCTAATAACGTGCAGGGAAAGAGCATCGCCGCCCCTAGTAAATTGGCGGGGTCGTTATAATTTGGTCAGATTTAGCTGACCGTTGCTTTTGTTTGCCACCGTTGCGGTGGATTGTTGATTGCAGGTGCTGCGGAGCCTAGTGGCAAATAGCGGGCAAAAGCCCTAGTTGCTGAGCCGGCCCTCGAAGGCCTATGTGATTGTTTACTTTTATTCTCATGTGTGACCGGCCTGCTTGTCGATGTTTGGAAGACACTATTTCTATAAGTATACTCTTGTAAGGCCATAAGTCCAAGTACTTTGTGTATTTTGTACGCTCATTCCTTTTGGGTTATTTTAGTGGACATTCATGCTGTGACTGAGTTCTTACTTTGTAACATTTAAAATGCTTCCGCTAGAATGTGCTCTGTGTAGGACGTTGGTTATTGGAAGGATGGTTTCATTTCGTAACCCTATGATCTGTCTGTGGTATATGGCGTCGGGCCCCGGCCGGACATACTGTTATATACTATGTGACTGATAGGGGGTGCTACATTCAGTTTATTTGAATCTGAGCTGTAGGTCCCTTTGGCCAGAGTTATAGGTGATAAATTAGTCACTGAGGTAGGTGCCCTATTGGGGTACTGAGGCAGGATCTGTTGGGTATTGTATCCACAATAACCTAGATTTGTATGAAGTCACCCTTGAACTACGATGAATTAAGTTTGTATTTGATGTCCTTTCTAGTTAAGTGTTTACATGATATATTTGCCAAGTGTAGACCAATGTCAATCTACAATGAGTCACCAAATACAGGACCATACAATGTAATCCCTCATTGTGTGATTCATGGTGTTGACTCATGTGTAGCCTCTCTATTGGGACACACTTCTTTTTAAAGCACTAAAGCCATGTGAGATAGGATCGTTTATGAACTTCTTGAAGAAATAAGTTTTCAGTTTTACAAAAAAATTTCTAATTCTTTTTCTCGGGTAGGACCCTTTTGTACTCGAGTAGAACTAAAGATTATATTCGAGTAAGAACAGTCATGTATTCGAGTTGCATAAGCTATTCTCGAGAAAGCCAAGTGTACTCGAGGAGTCCATGACTCTCCTTCTCGAGTTACCTCATTTTCAGACAAAATTCTTTCTAAGTCTTTTTCTCGAGAAGCCATATGTTATTTGTCGAGAAGGCCAACATTACTTCTCGAGAACCAGAAGTCATTTCTCGAGTAACAGAATTTCTTCTTGAGTAACATATTTATTTTCTTAAGATGCATTATCCTTCTCGAGTAACAGAATAATTTTTCTCGAGAACAAAAGTTCATTTTTCTCGAGTACATCTTCTCTTTCTTGAGATACCTAAATTCCACCTTTATATTCTTACTAAGTCTTTTTCTCGAGAAGCAAAATATTTTTCTCGAGAAGGTCATGTATAGTTCTCGAGAACCAGAAACCTTTTCTCGAGACCTTGATTTCTCTTCGCGAGAGTCAGAACTCTTTTCTCGAGATGCTTCCTTATTCTCGAGTAACAGGATATTTGTTCTCGAGAATAAAAATTTATTTCTAAAGTACTTACTCTTATTCTCAAGATAGCTGAATTCCACCTCCACATTTTTCCTAAGTACTTTTCTCAAGAACCTCATTATTCTTCTCGAGAAACAAAAAACTATTTCTCGAGTACAAGTAACTCTCTCGAAAAATGCAGTACAAATTTCTGAATCTTTCTTAAGTCCCGACATAAGTAATTACAAACATGATTAGCACTTGATTGGTCCACGTGACATGCATTTAATGTGATTATGACCATTAGGAAAGTCCTATAAAAGATCTTATCATAATCGACCAACCCTAACAAAGAAGCAAGAAGAATAAAAATCTAAGTATTCTGAATCGCAAATTCTCTTTCTAAATCGAAAGCCGACGCCGTTCATCGCCTTCATCGCCGATCTGCTTTCGATCCAGAGATTCAGAACAAGAGATTCAACAAATCAATATTTTCTACATCAATAGATTCTTTCCTTGATCGTGCTGAATCCAGAGTTTTTAGATCCAGATATTTACCGTTGTCTTCTTCGATGTACTTTTTACAGAGCTTCAAAGTTTAAGAAGGAAGAAGGGCTGAAGATTCAGATCTAGAATAATACTGTTTGTATATTTTTCTATAAATCTTTTGATTCTTTTAGGAGATTCTTCTCCGAGTTGTAGGAGCATTGTTCCCCGAGATATTTTTTAGGAAGTTTCTCTTCCGAGTGTAGATCTATTTTGAGGGATTGAGTTGTAGGAACTTTGTTCCGAGTGGCAGGATTATTTTCAATCCGAGAATAGTGGAGTAGCCGAGTCTAGTGCGTTGCTAGATCAGTGAGGTGGAAAGTGGATGTACCCAAGGTTGGGAAACCACTATAATTCTTGGTGTCGTGTGTGTATGCTTGTTTATTTTTTGTGCATCGCTCGCTCAAATTTTTATTCCGCAAAAAGTCGCAGAACTCACCTATTCACCCCCCTCTAGGTGATTTAGGTAGACAACTTAAACATTTTCAGGATCTAAGTGTGGATCTGAGAGTAGGGCTCTCCTCCCAGCCTGAGTAGTAGGCCATAGAAATAAGGCTGAGGTAGGTGACTGGTGAGTCACTGAGCTGTAGGTGACAAGTGTGTCACTGAGTTGTAGGTATTGGAGGAGGCTGAGCTATAGGGGCCTCGAAGGGCACTGAGGTAGGTACCTGGAGGGGTACTGAGTTGTAGGAGTGCTGCCACACTCTGAGAGTTGGGCTTTGTGCCTGAAGTTGTAGAGCTGAAAAGCTTGAGCAGTAGGCCTTAGAGATAAGGCCGAGATAGGTGGTCAGTGGACCACTGAGCTGTAGGAGAACTGCAGGGCTCTGAGGTAGGAACCTTTGTGGTTCCGAGGTAGGGTTCTGAAAAGAACATGATAATAAGGCTGAGGGCCTGAGGTGTAAGCTCTAAGGAGCATATTGGTGGAGTTTGTGCCTAGTCCAGCAAAATAGTTGGATAGGTGGGAGGTAAAGTGGTTGTACCCAATTGGGAAACCACTATAAAAACTGTGTGCTTGGCTGTGTTGTTGTTTTTCTTATATTACAGGTGCTATGGACAAGCTCTAGATCACTTTGTTAGAAAATAACAAAAAGAGTTAAAAAATTTCAAAAACCTATTCACCCCCCCTCTCTAGGTGATGAGATAACCTTAAGTTAAATAACTTTCAACATCTTCCCAGGGAATGGAAAGAATCAGAAGAGGGGTATAAGTCCCGCATTCGTTTTACTACCCTTAGCTAATTGACATGTGCGACAACTTCCCATAATTTTATGACCCGTTGACTTAAGACAGGGCCAGTGGAACTTATCTTCTACTAATGTAATGGTCTTGTCACACCCGAAATGACCACCTAAACCACCGCTATGTAATTCCCACACAATGAAATATTGTAGGGAAGAAAGAGGAATACAAAGCTTCAAATGCTTAAATAAATACTCATCCCAAATATAATATGCAAAAATGGTAGTGGGAGAGTTGTTTTGCGTGGAATAATAGATTTTCTTGAAATCGGGGCAATGAATGTACTCATCCTTAATCTTATCGAACCTAACCACTTTCACCTCTAGCGTAGACAACAATAACGAGACACAACCAAGAGCGTCCGCCACACGATTTTGAGTTCCCTTAAGATGGTTTATTATAAAGGTGTACTCCTGAAGATAGGAGACCCATTTAGCATGCCTTGGGCTAACCTTATTTTGGGAATTAATAAACCTAAAGCCTCATGATCGGATAAGATAACAAACTCCTTAGAGATTAAATATTGTCGCCAATGTTGTAGGCACAAAATAATCGCATAAAACTCCATATCATAATTATAATAATTTAATTTCGGCCCCGCGAGCTTCTCACTAAAGTACCCAATAGGATGACCCTCTTGACTCAATATACCGCCAATACCGACTCTAGATGCATCACAAGACAATTCAAAAACTTATTAAAATTCAATAATTATAATAGAGGAGCTTCCGACATTCGGGATTTAATTATTTCAAATGCCTTAGCGGCTGATTTGGTCCACGTGAAGTCTCCCTTCTTCATGCACTTCATGATCGGTGCCATGATACTACTAAAATCCCAAATAAATCAGCGGTAAAATGTAGCTAAGCCATGAAAACTCTGAACATCCAGTGTATTGGTTGGTTTTGGCCAATCCTTAATGGCTTGGACCTTCTTAGGATCAAAATGTATGCCCTCCGAACTCATAATATATCCAAGGAACTCCACAGATTGAACATTGAACGTACATTTTTTAAGATTAACAAATAACTTTTCTTTCGCAATGTGGTAAGTACTGTCCTTAAGTGAGACTCATGATCATTCGGAGAGGCGCTAAAGACTAGGATATCATCAAAATATATAACTACAAAATTTTCCTAAGTAAGGCTTGAAAACTAAATTCATCAACCTCGAAAATGTACTCGGGCCATTATTGAGCCCTTCCTCGAGCACCAACCACTAATAAAGTCCGTCCTTTGATTTAAATGCCGTCTTCCACTTGCCTCCCTCCCTAATCCTGATTTGATGGTAGTCACTCTTAAGATCTAATTTGGAAAAAATCGTGGCCTCAGTTAATATCTCCAATAAGTCGTCCAAGCGAGGGATGGGAAACTTGTATTTGACAGTTATTTTATTAACGGCCCTATAATCAACACACATCCTCCAAGAACCATCTTTCTTAGGGACAAATAATGCGGGTACGACATAAGGACTTTTACTATGACGGATGAACCCCTTACTTAGCTAATTCGAAATTAATTTTTGCAATTCCAGGTGTGTGGATGGGTTAAGTCGATAATGGAGAAGGTTGGACAACAAGGAACCCATAATGAAATCAATCTCGTGTTTAATTTCTCGCATGGGGGGTAACCCGGGTGGTAAATCATCTGGGCAGACATCCTTAAATTCTTCTAAAAGGGTCTTCAATGCTAGAGGTAATTTCTGAAAAGAGGAGCTATCTTCCTTGACTTGCAAACATACTAACGCATACATGACACGTCTATAAAGGTCTCGTGCTCAAACTCCTTCTTACCTATCAAGCTTAACGTTTTCTTCTCTACAGGCACAATCGTGTCTTTAGAAGAGACTGAAGGATCCTTAAGCAGAGTAGGTTTTAAGATAATGGTCTTGCCATTAAATTTGAACTCATATGTGTTGGCTTGACCATGGGCGTCCAAGTAAAACATGACATGCATCCATGGGGTTGACGTCACACCAGACATTTTCAGAGTAAGCCTTGATGGCAAGGGGTACCAAACAATGCTTTGAAACTGGGAGGGATGTCTTATTTACCCATGACACCTTATAGGGGTGAGGGTGCAGCTTAGTAGCTAATAACATTCGGGACACCGCATTTTCAGATATCACATTCATACAGCTACCGCTATCAATGATCAACCTACACCACTTCGCTCCACTCTTAAAATTTAACGAAAGAATATTTGTCATGTTCCAGTCATCTAACGCACGTGAAGTAGCCAGAATACACCGCATGACCATCATATTACCATCATCGTCTATATCGCTCGGCACTCATTCCGACTCGAAATCTTCTCCTACCTCATATATAAGCACTACTGACTCAGAGAAGGAATCTAAAATGGCTAGTAGCTTGGGCTTAGTAGGACACTCACTAGCATAATGGCCCTGAATTCCACAAGCAAAACAAGTAGCATTCATTTTGCTAACCCTTCCTACAGGAACTCTCTCACACGTTGGGTTTCTAATATTCCTAGCAGTCATCATAACGGAGTTCGAGTCAGTGGACCAGAACTTACCCTTATCCTTATAGTTAGAGGTGGGGGTGGTCCTAAGATGGACTTTCCCTTCTGAAATGAGCGAGTCTTAGGCTTGAGAACATTATGCTTCTCATATCCAAGGCAGCATTGAAAGTGGTGTTTAGGTCGGTGTGACCATAACGCAAAAGTTTACCCGGAATGTCAGGGTTTAACCCATTACGGAACCTAGAGAGGGTGATCTCTGGCATCTCCCTAACATCACACCTGACCATCATGTCCTTGAGAAGTCTCATGTACTCATAGACTGACCTATTCCCTTGTTTAAGGGTAGCTAAATCATCAAACATCTACGTTCGATGATACGAAGGGACGTATTGGTCTGTCAGCATGGACTTTATACCTGCCCAACCAATAGGTGGTAAGCCGTTCACGGCACCAAGATTATGTTCCTCATTCAACCAGAAAATCTTGGCTCTACCTAATAGTTTCATCCTAGCAACTCGCACCTTATCAACGTCAGTCAGCTTATACCGTTCGAAGTAGCACTCTATCTCCATAACCCAGTCTAAGAAGACTTGGGGTTCACCCAATCCATCATATGATGGGGGTTTGACTCAGACCTCGCTAGTAATATCAAACTCAAAAGGTTCTTGGTTATTGTGAAATGGTGCTCGCTGGTCATGATCATTATTATTGTTATTGTTATGGTTATTCCCTTCATCACGTGGGTTGGCGGCTTGATTACGGGGAGCCGCTTGATTTAATCTTAATTCGTGGAGCATCTCACTAATCTCTATCAAAAGATCTGTGAACTCCTGGCAGAGTTCATCAATCACTGCGGGAACGTGACCATCATCTCGCTCGACCGCCATGTGGGAGGAAGACGGGAAATACTCCGTGCCTAATCTAGTGTGCTTGTAAAAGACAATTGTTCTAACCCAAGAAACTTACAACAGATGGAATTGTTCCTGCTTAATAACTTGGGTAGAAAAATATTTTTTTTATTTTCTTAATGAAGTTAATAAAGAGATTATTTAAAAATTGTTTTGAATTTTTTTGCAGAAAAATAAAAATTTTAGGCCCTTATTGCCAGACCAGAATTTTTTTTTGTAATTTTGACAAATGGACGAGCAAGACAAATGCGTGTTGACGTCCTAAGAAAATGGGGAGGGTGACAATTAGGAAATTGACACGAACATCCCTCTGATACCAAATTGATGCAGGCTTGTACGCGAATACAAATATAAAAACAAACACGAATTTTCACTCTACGCCCAAATCCTACGTTTGAACAATACTTTCAGCGCGGTGCACACATTGTTCAATTTTATCAATTAAATGCTAACGTACGGGTACCCAAACTGTTTAAGATCTAACAAATGTTATAAGCTGATATTCTCTCAGGCTAAAAGGACCCACCCGGTCTGATCGAGCGGTTGTTGTACCAAAAGAGATCCACCAAAAATATGATTTGGAAATAGTAGATCTCTCCCAACAAAAAGAAAATGAGATCCGCCAATCCTCTTGAAATTAAACAATTCAAGATAGACAACAAATCGATGGAAGAAAATCATGACTATTTCAATGCGATCAAAAATCAACGCTAAAGTATTCCACCACAGAAATTATCTAGAGAGAAAATAAAATTACTCAGTGAAAGTAGGAATTTTTCGTCACCCCACTCGGAGATTTATGTTCTCCAAGACTTGGATCGCTCGTCACTGAATCCACAAGAGTCGCGCTGAACGGAGAGAAACATGCCGCCTTCCTTGCATCACGCCAGATTCTATTATCCCGAACCACGTTGAGAGGCGCCTTGGTCGGAATCCAACAAGAGGTGCGTTGATTGGGTTCAAGAAAAGAGAGGGATGCTCGGTTTTTTTTTGTGGTGAGGAGGGTGGTCTGTTTGCTTGTGGAGAGGGAGGAGGGTGGTCGAGAATTGTAAGGGAAAGGAGAAAAGGGGCCGCGACTAAGAAGGAGGAGAAGAGTGGAAGCCGACGGTTTTGGAGAGAGGGGAGAGGGCTTGGACGAATTTTTTGAAAGAGGGGGAGAGATCAAGAGGAGGGAAAAACTCAATTAGGCTTTGCTTTCATTCAACTTAATAAAATCCTTAACAACAAGACCTTATATTGGCTTACAAGCAAGTTTGGCTACATGCAGCCCAAAAATAAAATACAACACCGAACATAAATTTTAAGATCATGAAAATAAAAAAATTCCAAATAAAATAACAAAGGTATTCAAATAAATTTAATTGGCCGTCTTACACCGATGGAGGAGGTTGGAGCGTCGCTCCACAAGGTCACCACCGCGCCACAAGTCTTTGGTTGGAGATGGAGAAGGATAGGTCGCAAGCATGCCGTCATCATCTTCAACATATGGGGAGTCGTCGTTGCCATCAGTTTGACCCGATGTTGACAGTGGGATATCACAATTATCCGCTCGCACCCTTACCAAGATAGATTAATGTACCTTGCTTTGTCAAGACCACACTTTATCGATCGAGGCAGGAAGAGTGTCATCCATCGGAAGGCATCTGAATACTTAATATTGCTTAAAAGATTTAAGATACTTGATTAACACTTAATCATGGTTAATAATTAACCAATGTGCTCATCCACAAAATAAAACTTACAACAATCATAATCCAAATGAATCCCAGATGTGCACAATAAAAATCATCAATACTTGATGAAGTGGGTTAAATCTGAACATTTAGAACCCTTCTAAATCTTTTGATTTACATGCACTGGACATAAGAAACACCAACTCTACTTACACAGTAGATAAGCTCATCTCTCTACGTGAGATTCAAAATTTAACACACTTTGTTTCACAAACCAACAAGAGAGACAGTTACTGTTAAGGAGTAACAAAAATATCACAACGAAATCACATGCGCTCCTGGAGGGGTTCCAAGGTGCTGTACCCTAGGCGGGGTCTTAGGGGCAGAGCCCCTAATGGGGTCTAAGGTGCAGCGCTCCTTGTCGAGAGTCGATCCAAGTGTCGTTTGCTAGAATTATTTAAAAGCATAGTAGGGCAAGCAGCTGTAGACCTGCTGCATGCTAGCAAAATTGATAAATTTGATTGCTTGTAAATTGCTTGCAATAAATTATGGTGGGCCAATCACTTCTGCAGACCATTCGCACCAGTGCGGGGAGCTCGATGACTCAAGGAGACAGGTAGATGGGTACCACGAGTGACCAGACATTATGTTTTTTCCCTGTTGGGTTTCCTCCGCCTGTCGGCCAAAATGTTGAATCGTCGGATGTCGTTCACATCCAAGAGTACACGGGATTGTACGTTGAGGCATGGGATGTGCAGTACGACCATCCCTAGAAGTGACAGGACATGCCACTTGTTGGGTTTTGCTTTATGTCACAACACTTGTGCATAGCTGAAATGGAATGAGAAAACCCAAAATAGTTTGGATCTATCGATGAACATTGATCAGGATGTAAATTACAATTAATAAAATTATACCTTTGAGGGATTGAGTTAATACTCAACCAAGGTGCTCCGATGAAGTCCAACGAATGGCAACTGCCGGAGCTCCGAGCGTAGAATAGTGTCCACGCCTCTACGGATATACACACGAGCACAAAGAACCCTAGACTCTTTTCACACAAGATCTAGGTTAGAAGTAGGTTTGCCCTCAACGTCTCCACGGACTACTAGATCCGTTACAGGATAGGCGGCGATGATGAATACAATTCTTAGTAAATAGTTTCTGATGATGTGTAGGAATGACGGATGGTCGACAGCAAGATCGACATTCACGACCTAGCACAACAGTTCCGTCGTCAGGAGGAAGAGGCCGAATCGCTCGATTAGGTCAAGGAAAAAACACGTAATTCTTTGGTTCATTATACATATCGCATATATACTTAGTACCAAACCAGCCAATACCCGCAGACCATGCTGAACCGGACTTAAAGGAAATAAAGCGGATGAAACAGAATTCTTTGAGTATTCACGTTGATATTTGTCGAATAAAAAGTTATTCGTCAAAATAACGCGAGTATACTTGACGAATCGAGACGAGGCAACTCGTCCAAGTATTAAGGCGATATTCGATGACTTGGGGTCTAACTCGTCGAATCTGTCATGATGATACTCTACGAACCAAGTCCAATTCGTCGAGATAACACTACATTACTCGACAAATTCAAACAAACTCGTTGAGATGTCACGACTATACTCGATGAATTCAAGACAATTTGTCGAAACCTTATGACTATACTTGACGAATTTCCCTTAGATTCTTCTGACCATTTACCGGATGACCCATATTGACAATATAGGTCCCGGAATGAATATCCTTCACAGCCAGAACATCATAGGCTTGGTCCTTCACTAATATCACATATGATTAAGGCCAACACAAACCTTACCAACTTCTCCAATGCTCTTATGTGCAACCCCATAAGCTCATATTGTGTTGGCAGTGAGACTACATATTTGATCAATTCCAGATCACCTTGGTAATACCAACACTACTGTCACAAACGACCACATCGATGAGGCCTACGGGGCTCGCTATCTTGCTTGAAGAGAAGCATCCATACTATGTCGATATAGGGTGTTGTGCGCAACTATGAATGCCTGTGTTTTTGTGTGCAGCTATGAATGCTTGCGAAGTGTGTGCGGCTGTAAATGCTTGTGATGTGTGCACGTCTGTGAATGCCTTTGATTTGGGCATGGCTGTGAATTCCTGTGATGTGTGCGCGGTTGTCAATGTCTGCGATGTGTGTGTGGTTGTAAATGATGGCGGTATGAATATGAGTTGTGAAAACATGCTATGCTACCATGCTAGTAAAGCTTAAATTATAACTAATGTATAGTGCTGCTGCTATTCCAGTTATACAACGTTACACCTCTTTTATGGCTGCTCCTAGCTTATATATGAAATGATGTACTAACTCTTTCTTGCTCCGGCTATCTAATTTTGTTGGGTGCATGCGCTTGTTCCCAGGATATGGATCTAGGAAGGAGATTTGATTCAACTTAGCTAAGTGACTAACAGTTATTTTAATAACCATTCACAGGATATGGGGCTCTGTAGTGACCAGCTATCGCAGAATGATACACCAGCTGATAGGACTACCCGAGCAAAGGCACCCCCATCTTCTTGGGAATTTCGAGATATGAGTACTAGCGTGCAAGATTGAGAGAGTGAGGAGTTGTTAGTTGTATTACTTTTATAGCCTACGAGCGTCATATATAAATAGTGGATACGACCTTTTGCGTTCTCTTTTAAATATATATAACGTTTTATATATTTGTTATGCCTACTGTTAATGCTTCCGCAAAACTCTGTGATGAGATGTGAATGTTGTGATTCAAGCCGAGCAAGGCGACCAATTATTGCTTAGTAGTTTGGGTCATTACCCTTTAGGAGCACTGGGTGGACGCCCTGAGCAAGTAATGATGTATGCTTGCACATTGACACCAAAAAAATCTACGGATGTGTACATTTGCCTCTCCTTGATTCAATCCTATACTCGCATAATCGTTCTACGCAGCACCACATTAATTAATTTTATCAATTATATGCTAACGTACAGGTAGCCAAACCGCTTAGGATCGAACAAAGGCTATAGGCCAATATCCTTTTCGGCTAAAAGGACCTACCCGGTCTGAACGAGCGGTGTTGTACCAAAAGAGATCTACCAAATAAATATGATTTGGAAAAGGTAGATCTCTCCCAATAAAAGAAAATGAAGGTTCGCCAAACCTTTTCGAAAAATAATTCAATCAATAAAAACACAAAACCAATTGAAGAAACCACGATTAATTAACGATTTAAAATTCAACGCCAAAAATCTACGACCACAGGAATTAATATAGGAAGAGAAACACACAATAGGTAGAAAGGATTCGTCACCCTATCATAATGGATGATTCTGATTTCTCTACTTGGATCGTTCTTCAACGGCTCCTCCAGAGTCACGCCGGTAGGAGAGAAACTCGTCCGCCTTCGTCGCTTCACGCCGGAGATGATCCATAAGGGGAGATCTTCTTGCCTTGGCCGAATTTCTTCAAGGGGAGAAGTTCTTTGATTTGTTGCTCGTAGTGGAGAGGAGAAAGGATTAGGGTAGAGAAAGGAGGAAGGAGGATAAGGAGAGGAGTTGTGGCCAAAATCCACAAAGAGGGGGAGAGGGGAAGTTGGCGGCCAAGGAGGAGAGGAGGAGGAGAATTCTCAATTTAGAATTAGGTTTCTTTTCATTCATTCACTAATCAATATGACAAATATCATGGCCTATATATAGGCTTACACCACTCCATCTCCCTTCATTCAAAATTCAAAATTCAAAATTGAAAATATGATTGTTATATGCACCCATCATAGCACTGAAATGAAATAATTAAATCAACACATGATGGTTATAAGCACCCATCATTACACATGAAATGAAAATTAAAACATGAAATAAATACTTAAAATAAAATTGCTAAAATAATAAAATTATTAAAAATATATAATTATAATTATTTAATTTATAATTATATATTTTTATAAAATGGCGGCAGACGTCGATCGCATCGTCGAGCTTTCGGTAGCGATCGTCCCAATCGACGAACTCTCTCAGACGGGGATCAATGGCGGCTATGTCAGCAATGTCTCCATCAATCCTCCCCCGCTCAAAACTACCCATCACCGATGAGTTGGTCTGAAAGTACCGGTTCAGGAGAGCATCTTCCCAAAGAAACATGTAGCGGCAACCAACAACACTTGGAGAAGAGAGCACTTCAACCTGGTGTATCTTGTCATGCAAAAAGGTGGTCCTAGAGAACCTCAAAAAGGCATTAGGCAATAAAGGAAAGCAAGTTTCTACATCAACAACTAACGTACCTCCAGTGAAGACCGATGAAGGGAGCGATCCAGGCACAAGCTCACTACCCAAACCATAAGAAAACAAAGTGGACCCAAACGTACATGCAGATAATTCAAGTGGTGGAGAAACATATAACGTTAAATTAGAAACTTTAAAAATAGGGGTAATACCCCAATCAGTGGAAAACTTCAAATGATATGCGTATTCTCCTAATTTCTTTAATATCCGAAAAAGGTCCAGCTCGCCAACTCCCCAACTTTCTATAGTGCCCGAAGGCAACCGTTCAAGGACGAAACACACCAATACTAAATCTCCAATCATATAGTGAGACATTCTTTTATGTAAGCTAGTATGAAATTGATAAGATTTATATGGTGCGGTAAGCGCTTCACTAATGTCCTTGTATAAAATGTGATCAGGATGAGCATAATCTGGTGCGAGTTTCGTCGATAAACTAGCAAGTAAAAAAATAAGACACAACTTGAGTGATTAATTCCCTTAAGATGCGCCTAAGTATCATACTATCATGAGGAGTGAAACCGTGGGCTACATGGCTTAACCCAAATAAGGAGGGTAAAAGGGTTAAGTCCCGGGGGACGGGAGCCTTATAATCAAAGACGAGTTTCATAGGCTTCAAATTCGCAGTCCTAATTTTAAAAATAATATTTTCACGCTTGGCATGAAGGTACGCCAAGGGAAATCGCTCATCATAAATACTAAAAGAGTTGGACGCTCCCGGATGTGACAAGAGGTGCGAGTGATACAACACATGGGGCCTAACCTTGGTCACTAACGTGTGGGAAAAAGGGTCATCATATGTCGGTGGGTAAATACGTGCGGCCGGGTGTGGGATATAGGTATGTGAAGGAGACACCACATCTAGAGGCACAATAACCAAAGAATCAAAAATGGGTGAGGATAAAACTGTAGCTAGACACGCAGAGAAATGAATAGCCCAATGTGATGCATAGTCATAACTATGCGGTGGGGTGAACAGAACAAAAACTAGCACTCTCAACGTACTAATATCTAAGTGCCGTGACAATGCCAAGGTAGGAACTAAAGGAGTGGGCGTGTCACAACAACTCAGTCTAGGACTACCGATGCCACATCCTAAACCGTCAACTAATGTGAGCTCATAGATAGGAGGAAGGGTCGGTAAAATCAAACCCGGAATAAAATCCAAATCAGAATAGCTTTCACCGATCAGTGATAACTTTAAGGAACTCTCATCCGGTTGTAAAACCAAAGAATCATTCAAAAATACCACTTCCTTGTTTGCAATTTCTTCCAGCACACTAGACAAGTCGTTTAATTCAGAATCAGTAAATGTCTCAGAAATGGGCAAAATCGAACCCGACGGAAAATTTAATCTAGATAGAGCTTTTGACAATGGTGATATCATCAAATAACTATCGTTCGGGTTCGCAGCTTTAAAATCTTCCAAACATAACCTTCTCACATAAGGTTAGTCTTCCCAATCAGTTGGAACATCCCCTAAGTCAGGATCAACAATGATAATGGAAAAATCCTCACTCATAGGCTCCTTAGGAAGGTCAGATAAAATCTCAGTGGGAATAATCGTAGGCTCTAATGCGATGGGGATCGTATCCGGGAGAGGGCACTAAATACTAGGGTGCACAAACACAATACTAGTAGGGCTCGTAACAGGCAAAGAGATTCTCTCACAGCATGGACTATCATCATCATCCCAAACATCGTCTTCTAGATCACTAGGGATTCCCTCACTTTAAGAATCGTCAGACTCATCAGAATCCTCATAGGTACTAGTCACTATCTCTAGGGGCTTAGATGTCGAGGATAATGGAGGCATAACCCTAGTGGTAACATCTATCGAGTCCACAACAAATGACCTATTGGGAGAGGTTTCCCTAACGGGGGGGGGGGGGGGGGGGTGGTGGTCCTAATAAGGCCTTTCCGGTTTGACACGAGTGAGCTTTATTCCTAGGAAGGTGGTGCTTCTCAATTTCTAATGCTGTGGTAAAAGTGGATCCTAGATCAGTATGCTAATAACGCAGTAATTTACCCTGGATGTAGGGGTTTAATCCCCTACGAAGCCTAGAGAGGGTGATCTCTGGCAACTCCTTCACACCACTTCTAACCATCATATCCTTAAAAAGATGCATATAATACGAGACCGACTTGTTCCCTTATTTAAGGTTAGTCAAATCTTTAGTTATCTATCGCTCTGTCTGGACATTTGGTTTATAATCATTCTTAAAGGCTGGTATGGATCTAGTGCCATAACTATACTCACTCATATGCTTAGTATTAGCAGAGCGAAGGTAGACGAGATCAAATTGATCCGAGAGTTGGCTACGCATGTGTGGCCAAGCGTAACGATTGCTACCAACACGACGCTCTTCATTTAACCAAAACAACTGGGCTTGACCTACTAGTCTCTCTCGGGCAAAGCTAACCTTTTTGTGGTCATCCCATAAGTGGCAGTTAAAATAATGCTCTAATCCCTTAAGCAAATCTCTAAAAATTTGGGGACATCCTAATGTAACATCCCTCAAATAACTAGACCCCTAGGATTTTGTTTTATCATGACTAGGTCATGATAAAACCATCAGAAGCTCAACGGACCAAGTGAATAAAGGCTAAGGTGAAAATCACCTTGGTATGCCTATAGCTCATCCTCAACATTTAGACCTAAGGGTTTGACTTTAAGGATACACCTTGATCCCATGACCTTACCACAACACCCCTAACACCTTGGGTAGTCCATAGGGCTACTAAGGACCCACTGTAGGCAGTCAAAGTGGTCAAGTTGACCAAAGTCAACCTTAACCCTAAATAGGTCAAACTAGCCTACCTAGGGTCAATTGACCTTCTCCTAGCCAAGTGGACCCTACCCATGCCCTCCTAACCCTGAAGTGAGGTCAATGGGCCACCAAGGACCCATTGGGGTCAACCAAAGAGTTTAGGTTGACCAAAGTCAACCCTAGCCCTAATTTGGTCAAAGTAGCCTTCCTAAGGGCAGGTGACCTCCAAAGTGCCAAGTCAACCCTACCCAACCCTACCTAGACCTTAGGTGAGTCCAATGGGTCACCAAGGACCCATTGATGACAACTTAAAAGGTCAAATTGACCAAAGTCAACCCTAAGCTAGGTCAAGTCAAACTTAGCTCAAATGGGCTAACCTAAGCTCAAGCCCTCTTTCCACTTGGGCTAACCTTATTTCCATGGAAATTATGGGTTAATGGGCTTCCAATAGGCTGGAGTGGTCAGCAAGGTCAACCTGGATGACTAGGAGAGAGAAAACTCCAACCTCTCTTTAATGGAGGAGAGAGAAAAGGGTGAAAGGGAGCCATTTATGGCCAAGGAGGCCAAGGGCCATTCTTCATTGGCTGATCCACTCCCCATTCAATCCAGGAAGACCAGGGCGCCATTTTGGTGGCTGTTCATGGCCGGAACAGTGCCACCACACCATGGCCGAATAGTGCCTTCAATGGCCATTAATGGCCATTGAAGCCTTGGCCCTTCCATCCACCTCTTTATGGTTGGATTCAACTCCTCTGGGGAAGAGGAGGAATTTCCAGCCATTTCCCGGTTGGATTGAGCCCAAATTCACCCCCCCACACACACACACATCATGGCCGAAAGTTACAAGAAGGGGTCTTTAATGGCCACCACCAGCTTGACCCCTCCCCTCCCCCTTTTTATTGTTTTAAAAGCTCCCCCAGGCTCCAAGCTTTTGTTTCCACACCTTGCCCGAAGGAGACAAACGACTTCGTTGTGTTGTTGCAGAGCGCCGGCGACACCTCCACCATCAATGTCATCCCAGCGATCGACACGTCTCCAGGCTGCAAGCAAGGTCCTCCCCTCCTCCTCTCTTTATGGGTAGATCGTAGCAATCATTAGGGTTAAGAATCGGGCTCAATTGAGCCCGATCGGGAACAGAGTTTTCCTAGTTTTTCCGCAAAACTGAACCCGTTGGGATCTCAAAAATCCACCCCGCTGGCGGCTGTGCCGCCGCCTGGCAATAGCGACCACCTAAACGGAGGTGGTGGTGGCGGTGGCCGGCAGGGGAGGTGGCTGGGTGGCCAGCAGCAGCGCTTGGAAGTTGCTCCAGGAAGAAGCAATCGGGGCCGTCGGCTGGAGGTAGAAGATAACCCAGAGCCGTTAGATTTTCCTTTAAGATTCGTGCTCCGTCGATTTAGACTTTAGGAATTTAATTAATTTCATTTCATTTCTGTCACACTATTTGTATTTAATGTTTTTAATTATTAAAAATACCTAGATGCAAAATCCGTAAAGGTGGTGAATATATAATTTGTATCCCTCTGGGTCTCCTTTAATTTAAAATTTGTTTGAACTAATTTGGGTGTTTGGTTTGACTAGGGCACCCATTTTGGTGGGGACTATACCTAGAGCTAGGCAGAGATTAAAATGAGTGCCAACACTTCATCTCTTGTCCAAATGACTTGAAATTTGGACAGGGAGTCACCCTAATCTGTAACTCGGTCCTGCCCAAAAATGAGAATTTTTTGGGAAAATTTTCTATAGTTTTTGAAATCATTAAAAATCCTAGGGTAAATTAATTTAGGGACCTAAAGACCTCCAAACCCTACCAAATTTTGGTGAGTGGTCCTAAGAGTCATCAGGAGGCTCTGCATAAATTGTCGCCTCCAGCCGCCATTTTCTCTCTACTCCTTAGAGAGTTGATCCAGCCACCGTTTCTCCTCAGAAAGCTTGCAATAGTTGCATCTCCGGCCACCTTCGTCTTCTCCGAACTTCAAGCTACCATCCAAGCTCTTTGTTGCTACACTTGCGGAATTCTTCGGTCAGAACTAGCCCAGCAATCATTCAAGAAGAAGACGGGATATTTGAAGGAAGTGATAGCCCTTCTTTGTTTCCCGGACGTCATCCAAAGACCAAGCCCGAACAAGGATTGACAACCCTCGAATCTGGACGTGAATCTCGAAAAGCCTTTGTGCACTCGGTTGTATTTCTCCACCTCTTCTTGTGGTTACTTCATTCTGAACTTGTGTTAGTGAGATTGTTGCATGAGAACAATGTTTTGCTTAAGGTTTCAACATGTCTTTATGTTGTTATGTCTTAATCATTGCTTGTGTCGTTAAGTTTCAGTTTTTCTTGTGTTTGTTGTGACTGTATCGTTCTAGCGATTGCTAGAAGCGTGCGTTGTGAAGAGGTGATTGCGACCCTCGTTGTTCATCCATCATCCATACTACTCTCCGTAGTACTCCACCAAAGCAACATGGTGACGACGACCTGCATTAGTTTTCTTTTTGTTGTTAACTTAGGAATCCCATTCTAAAACCCCCTTTGGTTACTTTCCTGCTTGCAATCTCTTTTTCATATAGCGAAATCACACTCCCTACTTGCACTCCTCGAGAGATCGATATCCGGGGATTAAACTCCTCACTTTTATTACTTGACATCGCTCAGTACACTTGCCGAGAGTGCATCAGTCCCTTGCCACCACCCAATTCATTTGTGACTTGGTGTAATCAACTTAGGTAAAATTAAGGCAATTTGACCTAACTAGGGTTACAGTTAACTCTAGTCAATTCCAACCCTTGATTTGACCCAAAATGGGTTGTTAGGGCACTAAAGGGCCCTTATAAGATTGAAAGTGGTATGGTTGGGTCAAGTAGTCATGTTAGGGCCCAAAAGCCAAACCATAGACAAGGTGGCCAAAAATTGCTATTTGCAGAACAAGGTGATTTCACCTATTTACCTAGGCACTCATGGTCCTCTTGGTCATCTTAGAGCTTTGTTAAGACCTAGTAATGACAAAATCTTCCTAGGGGTCTGGTTGTTTTGGGGATGTAATACATTTACTAAAGGAACATTTGTTCGGCTCAAACTTCATGTATCAATATTTATTATCCGCATAGGCTCTAGCCGGACAAATCTATTAGAAGCCACAGGACCAGAAGTAGTGGTGACCTGCTGCTTAGACCGAATCACTGCCTTCTAAAGGGAAGACACATGAAAGACTTCTTGTAAGTTTTCCAATTATGACGGTAGCTCTAGCCTATATGCCAAGGGACTGATCCTCTCAAATACGGTATAAGGCCCCATATATTGCAGGCAGAGATTCTTCCTTCCACGAATACGTGATACCCTATACATAGGTAAAATCTTCAAAAGTACCCTGTCAGCCACTTGGAATTCCACAATACTATGTTTTGCATCATAGTACCTTATGTGCCCGCTCTGAGCCTCTAGAATGCTATCACAGATCAGCCTAATCATAGCATCAGTATCATTGATGTACTCCACCCCCATTTCCATCATATCCTAATCCTGAACCCATGAAAAAGGCATTTTGCACCTCATACCATATAGTGCATCATAGGGTGCCATTTCGATGCGTGCTTGATGACGGTTATTGTATGAAAACTCTACGAACGATAGAAGTATCTCCCACAACTCTCCCTATCCAAAATGCATAGCTACAATAAATCCTCCATAGTCCTGATTGTCCTCTCAGACTAGTCGTTAGTCTGAGGATGAAAAGTTGTATTAAAGGTAAGGCGAGAGCCCAAATATGCTTGAACTGCACTCCATTCCTTAGTGAAGCGACCATCATGGTTTGAATGTATTGTCTTAGGCACCCCATGGTAACAAACAAACTGCTCCACAAAGAGACGACCTCAATTATTGACATGTGCCTCCTTCCTCATCAAAATGAACTTGACAACCTTTGTCAAGCGATCTACTATCACCCAAACTAAATCATTCCCGGAGCGAGAGCGGGGAAGGCCTTGAACAAAGTTCATGGAAATATCCTCAAACTTCCACTCAGGGATGTGAAACGACTACAATAATCCTCCAAGGCTCTTGCACTCCACCTTCACCTTTTGACAAGCCTCGTAGTGCATAAAATAGCACGTGACATCCTCCTACATTCCTGGCCAAAACATGGTAGTCAGCATGTCATTATACATCTTGGTAATCCCGGGATACACTGAATACTTGGTACCCCTCATCTGAGTCACCCACAATTACTTAGAATATTGGGGACAAAGCAGCATCCTCCCTTGCTCGGACCAAATCCGATCTTGGATGTCAAAAAGTATACTCATGGTGGTCAGCTGCTCTGTATAGGCCTTAGGTCAAGCCTTAGACACCAATGTACTCTCCATTTATTAAAGCACTTGAGCCAACTCTGAAGCCATTAATCGAGACTCAGGACTTGAAACAGGTGCCTTACTACTCAAAGCGTCTGCCACTGAGTTCACCTTCCCTGGGTGGTAAGTTTAATGTAAATTCAAAATCGCATAGAAACTCCAGCCACCTTCGCTGTCTCATGTTCAGATCTTTCTAGGTATGGATTTATTCACTTCTTATGATATTAAAAGATCCCGCAGTGGAAGCCATATAGATTGTAGCATCCCTCACACTTCTAGGCCCCTAAAGTTAGGGTTAGGGCTTGAGTGATGGATGAGGCGCTAGTGTGACTCTAGCTAAGCTTGAACTTAAGGAAAATTGCTATGTGCACCCCCAATGTGCACAAGTCAACCTAGGCCAATTCACAGTCACATGAACTCACCACATCAAGAATAATCTCACTAACACTTTCCTAACCATAATAGAGAGGAAACTGAGTTACAGACTCAAGGCTAGGTCAATCATGTGGGTCGATTGACCAAAGTCAAATTTAGCTCAATATAGGTCAAACCTTCACTTAAGAGGTCGAATTGCCCCTAAAACCTTAAACCGACCTTGCCCCTAGTCTTGGAACATCAAGGGAGACTCAAGTGACCCAAAAGCCCTATCATGGGGTCACCAATTTGACCAAAGTCAAACTTGGTCCTTTTTAGGTCAAATCACACTATTTGGCAAAAAATGGCCCAATTGGGGCATCACAATGATCCAATCAATATTGGGTGGTGTCAAGGGTCTCAAGACACACTCCTTGGACTAGTCAACCCATCAAGTTTACCAAAGTCAATCCCAAGGTCAACCATAGTCAAATTAACCACTAAAGGTTAAATCGGAGCCCAAGCCAATTCAAGTCGGCTAAGGACTTGCCCAATGCCCATCCTAGAGCCCATAAGATTTTTTAGATTAAATAATCTGAATTATGTGAGTTTAATGGGGATTTAATGGGGTAATTAAGGGGGAAGTTTCATTTGGAGGGGGAATAATGTAGGGAGGCCAAGTGGCACTCACTTCTTCTTCCCCAACTCCTCCTTTCATCTGCCATTAAGAAGAGGAGAAGTTTTCCAGCAGTTATAGGTTGACCACCATTAAGGAGGCCATAAATGGCGGTGGTCGAAACCCCCCTTTCTTGTATCTCCTATATAGATGTCCCCAAAGCCCAATTTGATCTTTTCATCACCTTCAAAAGGCCTCAAGGAGTTGACATTGAGTCTTACATCAAAGCGTTCGGTGGAGAATCGAGATCGGGAGAGGTTCGCCGGAAAAGACCAAAATCCATGGCCACCCTCCGGAGTAGCCTCATCCAAGCCCAAAATCAAACATGTTTCTCCCCCTCTCCCTTTATGCTAGCTTCCTAGATCATTAGGGATTAAAATCTGGATCAAGAAGCTGGTTTACATTTTGAAAATCCATAGAAAAAGCTCAATTGGTCTTCCTATCGGGTTTGCTGGAATCCACCCCTTCGGTGGTAGGGCTACCATCGGGCGATCGTCCCCACCTCAATGGAGGTGGTGTCTGTGGTCTCTGGCTGGTGACAGGGCTAGATCCCATATAAATGGCTTTGGAAAATCCTCTAGGTCGGGTAGATCTCGTCCTTAGGCTGGAGGTTGAAGATGAAATCACAGTCGTTCAGTGTTGTAATATATAAATTATTATATATAATACATTATATTTATCCGTTTAATATACACATTTGGAATAAAAAAACTGAGGCCCTTAGGTGCTGAATAATGAAGAGTACCCAACATGAAAAAGTTAGCGTGAGAGTCTACTTTAATTATAAATTAAATTCAGGTCATTTGTGAAAATGTAGCTACCTGCAGGGCATTTCTTGTGGGACTGGTCCTTAGGGTAGGACAATTACTATTTCCTTGATAACTTTTAGTTAGCTAAGGGGATTGACCTGAAATTTGGTGTTGGTGAGTATCTCCTATAGATATATCCCCTGCCCAAATATTGGAATTTTTTGACAATTTTTCTATAGTTTTAGGTAAAATGTGATTTTCCATAAAAGTGAAATTATTTTGTGAATATTAAATATACTGACATCAAATTTTTCTCCGAGGATCAATTAGTTCATTACAAATCCCTGGTAAAAATCTTAGGTCCATTAGAACTCAGTAGGTTGGTGAATCTACTTTGCACGTGGTTGTGCTATATGAGATTTGGTGTGCGATTAGCTAAAAGTGGAAAAAGGGGGATTGAGACCCATCAGACTTGTAGGATATTTCTTGTAGCTTGGGAATGGACTCATGTTGATGGAATACACCATCCTAAGTGATATTAAGGTTTTTCGAACAAAAACCCTAGTTAATTAACTTATTTTAGTTTTGACACCATTTTAAATTAAGGGAATAAGAATGTGCAAATCAACTTAGAAATTATAAGACTCTACTACTAGGGTTGTGTTTACATAATATACATCAAGTATTTATTTGGAATTTTTTGGGAATTTATATCTAGGTTATTTAGCTAAAAGTACGATTATGATCTTTTTCTAAGTTTGCTTAAATTATGGTTAATATTGCCTGGAAAATTATGAGAATGTTACATGATTATTATTCTAAAGTCTCAAGGCTCTGAGAATTTTCTTAGAATTTGATGAATCATTAATATGAAGTTTTGTTGAATAATGGCGTTTTGGCAATATGTGTACATTAATGTTTTTGGAGAATAAATTTAACTAGAAAATTATTATTTTCTTGAATTATGCTTTATTTTTGATTTGGTACCTCAGGAAATTTTATGGGATTTAATTACTTAGTATTTCAATTACTTTCTTTGAAATGTGACCTAAAAGTCTTATTTTTGGAAAATTCATATTTGCCACAAAAAATTATGGGATTTATCTAGATCCATTATTACTCAAGTTTATGTTAGGATAATTTTATCTTTCTAGTTTGATAACAGAAAGTGATACTGCACGTTCAAAATCACATTTAGCAATAATTTGCGAAAACTATAATTAATGATGATTATTTTAGGAAAATTATAAATCTCTAGAATTAGGCCAAAAATGTCATGATAGGTCTCAAGAAATAATCTTAGGGCCTAGGGTCAAGTATTTTGAGGATTCCTATTCATACACACATATAAGATTATATAGTCTGCATTTAGCAATTTTGGAAAAGTAGTGTTTCAGTAGTTGATGTTCTGGAGAGGTCACACACTTAGTAACCCATGGAGTGGATTTGATTAAGGGTATTATAACATTACTAAGTGCCTTGAAAAAGTGAACGATGGGGTTCAACCCATCATAGTTCCTAGTACCGCTGCGAGCCCTTCAAGGGTCGACTTCGGGAAGTCCAAGGTTAACCGTAAATCGATAAGAAATCGATAAGTTAGATGAGTGTAGTCTGAAAGGATTAAGCAATTTTTATAGCGATCTAACTCATGTGTGGGTTGGAGTGATATAGGGCTTATTGGTCTTACGAGCTAGTGGCTCAGGTGGTTGGTCGATATCTGGACGGGTTAGTCGTGCAAGCTGGGGGCTAGAGATGGTATTATTTTACCTGATTTGTGTTTATATGGTGGGTCACTCGGTACTGGTCCAGTTGGCACACTAACAAAAGTACGATGACTCTGGTGTGGGGTGTAGACCTTTGGGGAGATCGGTAGGATGTTTATAACAAGATCTAGAGGACTATGCCTCTAAGGGCTCACCCGACCACAGAAGTCTGGTAGTTGTCAACAAGAGTATGCAGGGGTCACGCTGTTGTGTTCTTAGAGTTAAGGCATACGAGAGGTCTTGGTCTTATAGCAAGCTTGCCCACCTAGGAGCTGAGATACCTACTCCACTACTACTGTGAGAAATGACGATTGGCACCTGGGAGGTTTCCCACCTTCAAAAAGTGGGGGTGCATGAAAGGTCTGTGCAAAGAGTCGTGTGTGTGTGAGTTACATAATAAACATTGCATTACATAGCATATAATAACATACGCACTTCTGATCTTCTTCATATAAATTATATGTTATCTTTTATATGGCGAGTTACTATTTCAGAATCATTAACTTATATGTTTGTATGGACATTCATATAAGTTAGGGTACACTTCTGTGGTGGTAGTGTAGTTGCTTTACTTTTCTATTTTTACATAACTCCTCTTTATTATACTTTTATACTATGCTGGTTATTGCTCTTCATTACTTTTGTTATTGCTCATACTGATATAGAACTGTTAGAGAATTATTTATATAAATTCCACTATCACCTGCTTGTACATACTACTATTATTGATACTCTTATTTCTTCCTCCCACGAGGTGCCTAGGAGTCGCTGGGGTGAGGCATGGATGAAGCAGCTGAGTCTAGTTTGACTAACGTTCTTTGGAACACATCATTTTAGGGACACGTGGAGATGTCACCACAGTTTGACTAGGTGCAGCTAGAGATTGAGACACCAAGATCTTAAGAGTCGAAGCCGTGGACTACTACTACTACCCGTCGTCAGGTTGATGGTCATATGGTTTAGCTTTCACATTGTTAGTTGAGAGAGAGAGAGAGTGATATTTATTATGTTCATATACTTGGCATAAGCCTTATTTCTTGTATTCTTTCATTTATCTCTCGTGCACCTTTTGTTTGGATATTTATATATCTATGTTGTGATATGTGGACTTGTTTTCTTCTTATTTCATTGGCTATGTGAATGATCATGCTTGTCAGCATGGTCGCCGTCTTGTGGTGTCAACTAAATCGTAGTTGGTTTCATTATAAGGCAGCAGTCCTGGGTAGAAATCTATCCTCGGTCGTGCCCAATTCCCGAGGGGAGATTTTACATAGATAGTGCCTCCAAATCATCAAGGCAAAGAACACTGCACCAAACTCCAATTCATGTACTGGGAAATTCACTCCATGCTTCCTAAGTTGTCTATAAGCATACGCAATCATGTGCCTATACTTCATCAATACCACCCCTATGCCCAAATAGGATGCATTGGTGTAAATTTGGAATCCTTCCTTTCCAGATGGGTGCGAAAGGATTGGAGCAGGGGTAAGGCGGTCCTTCAACACTTGGAATGCAGCCTCATACTTGTGTGACCATAAAAAAGGTACACCCTTCTTTGTTAGAGCGATGAAGGGAAGGGTGATCTTCAAAAATCCTTCCTCAAACCTGCGATAGTAACGAGAATGAAAGAAATTGTACCTAATCACCTATAGGGGGGGGGGGGTGAATAGGTGACTTAATCTTTTTAAACTTTAAGGCAGATTTTATCACAGATTTATAACTACTTCTTCACAGCAATCAATCAGCAATCACAGAATAAAGCATGCACACAGTGAACACACAGATTTATAGTGGTTCCCCAAGGTTTGGGTACATCCACTTTCCCCATTCGCCTATCTAACAGTGTACTAGATTCGGCCAAACTCCTCCATTATACCTAAGATCCTCAGATCTTACACTCAGAACCCCAACCAGGTTCCTACAGCTCAGGCCCAAGGCCCTACAACTCAGTCTTCACAAAGACCTACACTCAGCCTTCAATAAGGCCTACACTCAGCCACACGACCTACACTCAGAGATATGAATCTCCTACACTCAGGCACACAGGCCCTACCACTCAGCCTTTATAATTACAGGCTTACAACTCAGATCCCTAAGGATCCTACAAGAAAGTATGAATACAAAGTGTAAACCTACAACTCAGAATGAGAGAGAAGTGTTGATAGGTTTCTTGATGAGTTCTTGAATGAACTCTGCTGAGATCAACCTCACTTGGATTTCTTCAAAGCTTCTTGAATGTAGAACACAATAGGGTTGATACTCACTGCAGCTGATCTTCAATCACTGCAACATAAGAATCAGAACTAGGTCTGAAACTTTCTTCACAGCCTGGTTCCAATAGCTGTCTTCTTGGAAGGAGCTCTCTCTCTCCAACTACATAGATCTTCACTTGAAAATGATTCTTCAATGAATAGATAGATCTTCTTCTCTTTTTCAATCTGTTAATCATCTTTTTCTGTTGACAGAATAAGCCTATTTATAGGCCTTCTTCATGGTGACCGGCTGATCCAGTTCCTAACAGCTTTCTGACAACTCTAACAGTTGCAGTAGACCGGCTGGAATGACAGCTGTCATGTCATCGAGTCACTTCTTGAAATATCTGTAACTGTCTAAAAGTGTCAAGACAGTCTGTCTTTAAGTGTCGACACTTATAGACCAAGTGTCGACACAAGTTGACTAAGTGTCGACACTAGCCTTCAAGGTGTCGACACAACTCCTTGTGTTGTAGAATTTACTTCTCGACACTGCTACTGCAACATGTGTCGAAACTGATATTGTGTGTCGACACAAGTCCTTGTTCTTCAGTACTTAGTTGAATTCTTGTAAGTGTCGACATAACTCCTTTGTGTCGACACATCTTCTTGTGTTGAACTTGTTCAGTGTCGACACATCTTCTTGGTGTCGACACATGCCTTCTGTGTTGATACTTGCTGGGTGTCGACACAGCTCCTTGTGTCGACACATTTTCTTTTGTTGAGACTTTTGCTGAGTGTCGACACATCTCCTTTGTGTCGACACTTGCACTTAAAATTTGTTGAACTCTGCTGAGTGTCGACACAGCCTCCTAGTGTCGACACTTTCTTCATGTGTTGAGTCTTCTGTTGTGTGTCGACACATTCTTCATTATGTCGACACTTTCTTCATGTGCTGAGTCTTCTGCTGTGTGTCGACAAATTCTTCATTATGTCGACACTTATACTTAGACTCTGTTGTAATCTGCTGAGTGTCGACACAGCCTCCAAGTGTCGACACTTTCTGATGTAGACAAAGTTCCTCTGGGTGTCGACACTACTTCTAAGTGTTGACACAGATTCTCTGGACTTCTCTTCATTGAGTGTCGACACAGCTCCTTGTGTCGACACTTTCCTTCTGGTGTTGACTCTGCATCCCTGGTGTCGACACAATTACTCCAAGTGTCGACACTGCTTCTCTGGGTGTCGATACAAGTCTTCTTAAGTGTCGACACTTTGCTTCTGGGTGTCGACACATGGACTTAGAAACTTTTCAACTTTCCCTGCAAATACTTAACCTGCACAACTAAACTCAAAACACATCAAATACATTTTGATGTATATCATTGAGTAGGGTGAGGCTTCTTCAAATCAGGTACATTTATTCCAATGTACCCAACAATCTCCCCCTATTTGGAGAAGTGATAACCCTTAGTCAATGATATACATCATACATAACAAAATTACAGTATGATGTAAAACAGGATTATACAATCAGGGAAAACATAAACATGTATTAAACAAACATGTATACACAATATCTCAGAATAATAATGTAATAGAATTAACATACATCACACAGTTCTAAGAACTTCAATATTCTCATTATCCAAAAGTTTACAGAAAGTTTTAATACAAGTGATTACATATAGTAAACTTAAGATAATTCTATTCTATTTCTGCTCAGCTTCCTTGATAACTATGCCCTTTCCAGATTGTATCTTTGCTTGGACTGGGGCTTCAGCATCTTCAGCAGCAGCAGGCTTCTTGCCTTTAAGATCCTTCTTCTTTAACTCTTCAGCTTTAATATTCTGCCTTTCAAAGTAATGATAAGGCTTGGGAAAGTACTTGCTAGGCTCCTAGACAGTAGGAGGTAGCTTTCCCATCTTAGCCTTTCTTCTATACTGCACAATGGCTTCTTGCCTGGTCTCATGCTTCCTCCACTCCAGTTTAGAAAACCACTTGTTTCTATCTTGGATATTATCTTTGGCAGCCTTCCATGCAGTTAAGATAATATTCCTTGAAGTGGGGCTCCACTATTCAAAATCAGGCCTTTGTTCAGCTTGCTCTCTGAACCTTTTCTTAGACAATAGAGTCTCTTGTTCTTTCAGCAACAAAGCTTCTTGTTCTTTCAGTATAGCCTCTGACACTGGCTGAACCACTTTTTCTATGATGACATTTTGCTTCCCCTTAGGTGGGCTATACATTGACTGTATATCTACATGTATCATATCAAAGTCTGGTGGAGGGTATATTACTTGAGCCACTTCAGCTTGCTCCCCTCCAAGATAAGCAGGATTAATACCAGACTCTGCTACATTGTCATCATCACATAATGGAGGATATCCAAGGGTGGCTCTGATGGAATTGGAAATCCATTTTGCATGATCAGAGCTGGCTTTGACTAACACCCTCCCCCCTTTATGATTTCTCTAACAATATGATCCCTCAGATCATCTTTCTGAAATCTTATTTGGGCATCCAAATAGTTTACTCCATCCTTAAAGTAAGGTTTCAGCCTTTGGAGTTTGTCAGTTATAACCTTTTGAGAGTCTTGTATAGCAGTTTTAACAGCAGTTAGGCTCTCTTGTAATGCTTTATCAAATTCTGCTTTAGCAGTAGCATTAGATGTAGTCTGACCAGTAGCTATATTCTTCATTTCTATGACTATTGTATTATGTGAAGCAGTTAAATTATCATTTATCCTCAGCTGGTTCTCCAGAACATAGCCTTGCTTCACTGCAATATCATCTACTTGAGCTTTAATCTTCTCTTGATGTGTAGCCAAGTAGACCACTGCATTCCCTCCCTTGTGGAAGCAGTCAGTCATCTCTTTCTTATTCAGATTCATCTCAAATCTGATGGACTTAATATCCCGTGCAAGATCAAACTGCAGAGATGTTTGTCCTTCATCCACATATTTTTCCAGAGCTTGCCTTTGCTCATCAAGCTTAATCTGTAATGCAACCATCAGAGAACTGAAATCTATTGATGGTGCTGGCTGTGGTGCAGGCTGTGGTGCTATTGTTTGCAGAGCCTTCTTATAATTCTGGCTCCTCCTTTTGAAAACTTGAAATTTTCTTTTCTTGGCTCTTACAGCCTCCTCATCTTCAGAAGCAGATGTGCTTGCAATATCAACCCTGTCCTTAGGGCTTGGAGGAAAATCCTTTCTAGGTAATTCCTCAGCATTCTTAGGCTTTTCAGTCTCTTTGCTTGCAGTGACTTCTAGAATCTCCACTTGCTCCCCCTCAACTTGAGCCTTCTCCCCCTCAGCAGCAGCACTTTCTTTCTCAAAGTCTGTTTGTAGAAGATCTGGGAATAGTTCTTCTAGGGTAAATTCTTGTTGATGAAGGGGTGGTGAATCTCTAATCTCATCAACCACTTGATCAGATATCACTTGATCAGCAACAGATGTGTCCTCCATGACAAGATCTTGGGGTTGACTAGGTATCTGAGGTTGCTGATTTGCATTAGGTAATGAATCAGACAAAACAACATCTTCAATATGGAAATCTAATGCATTAATCTCAGTGATTACCTCAAGTATAGTGTGGGTAGCTTGTTCACTTTCTAAAGGAGTGGGCTCTTCCACTAGTAGAGGCTCCCCCTGGATGGAATCCTGGTGGATTGGGCTTGCTTGAGGTAGCTCCCCCTGCCTTGGGGCATCTTCTTGTCTAGCTGGAGATTGTCCAGCATCTCCAGTGTCTTGTTCATCAGGAGTGAACACTACTTGTTCCTCAGAACTGCTGGATGATTCTTGAGCCACAGGGGCTGATTTCTTCTTCCTTTTCTGTGGTGTTACCTTCTCAGGAGTTGGCATTTCCTTGGTCAAGACTCTGTCCCACCTAGAGAAGATCCTCAAATCCATTCTTCTCATGTGATTAATCTTAGTTCCAGCAGCTTGACTCATAACCTCTGGTATACTACCAGCCAGATATAAACTTAGAATCCTACCCAAATTGGGTTTCTTCAGGCTCTCCTTAATCTTCTCATACACTATTGCAGACCAATCAGTATTCAGTTGGAAGATAATTCTTGTCATGAGGCTGAACATATAAGCTGAAATCCTGTCATGTCCTCCAGACTTGCACAGGCTAACCTTGCCAACAATTTTAGACAAAAATTTGCCTTGGCTGTTCATTCCTTTTCTGTTGAACACAGAACCTATCTTCAGGTTGGAATCCAGTCCACACCAACTCAAAGCTTCTCTTGTCTTAGATGCAGAAACATCTTCTTCCTCCTTGGTTCTTGGTAGTTGTATTACCTTCCTCAGACTTTTAGGAGAAACTTTCACTTTAGCCCCATGAACCCTTGACTTAATCTTTAGTCCTGATTCATCTACAGTAGCTCCATTTAGGAATTCCAGAACTTCTTTCTTCCAAATCTTAGTCGGCTCTGAAACAAGAAAATCTAATCCAGATTCTTCAACTAGGTTTACCACACCTTTGATCGCGGGTTCCGCCTCATCAAATGCGTGCCGCACCAGTTCATATCCTTCTTTCACGTTCTCCTCGAGCTTGGGCGCCATTAGGGTTTGAAGAAATTTGAATTAAGAGAAGAGAGGTGTCGACACACAAGTTTGGTCTCGAAACTTTGGTGAGCGTGTCGACAGACAATGGCGAAATCCTATTTATACCTTTCTAGGATCGAAGATGAAAGGGCGCGTCAATAAACTCAAATTGTGTCGACACTGTTGATAAGTGTCGACACAGACTTATAATGTCTCGACAACGATGTGTCGACACAAGTATAGTCGACAGAATATATGTGTCGACACTTGTTTATGTGTCGACACCACCTTGGATGTGTCGACACCTATCCTGTATGTGTCGACACTAATTCTCTGAAGTGTCGACACCAACTTCCTAGATGTGTCGACACCTTTTCTCTGAAGTGTCGACACCTATACTCTGTCTCGACATAGACAACTCTGTGTGTCGACACTATTTTACTTAGCCATTTCTGTAAACTTATTCTAAGTTTATCATACCTAATTCAATTTTAAACCTATTGAATTTGGTTTCTTCTAAAAGCTTAGTATACATGTCAGATAGTTGATTATCTGTATTAACATACTCTAGTGAAATATCTTCTTTTTCCACATGTTCCCTTAGAAAATGATATTTTATCTCTATGTGCTTAGTCCTACTATGGGAAACAGGATTGTTTGCAATAGATATAGCACTAGTAGAATCACAAAATAGTGGTGTTCTACTTACTTGAATACCATAGTCTTCTAGCTAATGTTGTATCCATAGAAGTTGAGCACAACAACTTCCTGCAGCCACATACTCTGATTCTGCTATGGAGATAGCCACACTTGTTTGTTTGTTGCTACTCCAAGATATTACTCTTCCACCTAGGAATTGACAGGTACCAGTTGTACTTTTCCTATCTTCCTTGCAGCCTGCAAAATCTGCATCTGAATAACCTGTCAGTTCAAAGTCTCCATTCCTAGGGTACCAAAGGCCTAGATAAGGAGTGCCCTTCAGATATCTCAGTATTCTTTTGACTGTTGTCAAATAAGATTCTTTAGGGCAAGCTTGATACCTAGCACAGACACATGTAGCATACATGATATCTGGTCTATTTGCAGTCAAATATAGAAGGGAGCCAACTATCCCTCTATACAAAGTCTCATCTACAGGTTTCCCTGCATCATCTTTGCTAAGAGACATACTTGACCCCATAGGAGTTTTCATGGTACTGGATGAATCCATACCATACTTCCTTATCAGTTCTAGGGTGAACTTAGACTGGCATATGGATAAACCATTCTCAGTCTGTCTAACTTGGAGACCCAAGAAGAACTTAAGTTCCCCCATAGTGCTCATCTTAAATTGTCCTTGCATAAGTTTTGCAAACTTTTTGCAAAGACTACTTTCAGTAGACCCAAATATGATGTCATCTACATATATTTGGACTAGTATGATCTTGCTTCTGGATTCCCTAAGGAATAGAGTCTTGTCTATTTTCCCCCTTGTGAATTTATTCTCAATGAGGAAACTAGACAGAGTTTCATACCAAGCCCTAGGGGCTTGTTTTAACCCATACAAAGCCTTCTTAAGTCTATAAACATAATTAGGTTGAGTTGAATCAACAAAACCTGATGGCTGTTCCACATAGACTTCTTCCTTTAGATTACCATTCAAAAAGGCTGACTTAACATCCATTTGATATACTTTAAACCCTTGATAGGTTGCATAGGCCAAGAACATCCTTATGGCTTCCAGTCTGGCTACTGGAGCAAAGGTCTGATCAAAGTCAATACCTTCTTCTTGCCTATATCCCTTAGCAACCAGTCTAGCTTTGTTCTTCACAATAACTCCATGTTCATCCATCTTATTCCTAAAGATCCACTTGGTTCCAATTATGTTGTGGTCTTTTGGTTTAGGAACAAGCTCCCAGACTTTGCATCTCTTGAACTGATTTAGCTCCTCTTGCATTGCCTCAATCCAATGAGGGTCTAGGATGGCTTCTTCAAATTTCTTTGGCTCTACTTGGGAAAGAAAACTGGAGTAGAGTACTGAACTTAGATTTCTTCTCCTTGTTTGTACCCCTTGACTTAGATCACCAATAATTTGATTGGCTGGATGATCTTTCAAATGTCTACTAGCTGGAGGCAGCCTGACTTCAGGTTGAACTCCTTCAGCTTCTTCAACTTGCTGCACTCCTTGGTCTTCTTCTGCATCAGGTGCATGTAGTACTACCCATGGACAACAACCACTATCATCTACATGCTGACTTGCAGTAGATCCTTCTTCAATAGTGAGCTTGTCCATCTTCTTAGTCACACCTATGGAGCTGCAAATACTTCTAGAAAACTCATTGTTAATAAGTCTAGCTTCATCAAATACTACATGGACTGACTCTTCTACAACTTGAGTAGTCAAGTTGTAGACTCTATAAGCCTTACTGTTGTTGCTATACCCAACAAAGATCCCCTCTTGGGATTTGGCAGCAAACATGGTTAAGTAAGACTTACCATTGTTAAGTATATAACATTTACAACCAAAGATCCTGAAATAGGATAGGTTTGGTTTTCTGCCTTTCACAATCTCATATGGGGTCTTGTTGTGACTTTTGGTGATAGTAGCCCTATTAATTACATGGCTTGCAGTGTTTACTGCCTCAGCCCAGAAATATTTTGGGAGAGATGTGTTAAAATTCAACAAAACCACAGAGGCCTCCTCGGATACCCTGTTGAAACTCAACAAACCGGCGGAGAACACCCCACTTATATTGTTGAAAGTTTTCCCGGATCGTGGAGTTAGCAGGGGTTATCTCAACAAAGCAGTAACAACCAGAAACGCATGCAGCACAAGCTTCTTATTGATCAAGAGCAAACATCTTTACAAGGTGAGACATACATGGCGAGACATGCTTCACCAAAAACCAACACCGGGAGAGCAGAGACAGTTACAAAGAGAAGAACAAAAAACAAGCCGCGCGGACTCAATCAACAAGCCGCCGACCTACTGCTGTGGAGTCCGCTCAGTCCACCAGGTCGCGAGACCGCAACCCAAGCCGCGCGGACTATCCCTTATTCCAATGCTTAGCTCTTCACCGCCGATCTGCAGGCCGCCTGACATCGAGGTTGCCTAGCCGCCAGACCGCACAAGCTGCGTCACCGAATGGAACAGTCTGCCTGAAGCAGGCGACTTCCTGAACCCCGAACCAAGTTGCCAAAGAGGAGACCGCCTGGTCGCTATCCGCGACCTGCTGTTTACCGCCTATTGCTTAACCGCAGAGTCCGCACTGTCCCTGACCGCAATCAGAGCCAAGTCCTGGCTTTCCAGCGCTATCCGCACAACCTGCACAGCACAACCGAGTCAACTCTCAAACCGTGCGGACACCAAGGTCCAGACCGCAGCAACTTAGGCGAGCTCAATTACTGTTCACTTACTTCGGTTCAGGTTCTACTCCTGATGTGACATGGGTCCTATTTATAGGCACGATGATGAGTATGGTAACCGTCCTAGCCGATAGGAACACCGCCAAAACCCGCAGCAAGAACAAGTGTATCCGCCAGCCCGCGGACACACATTCCAGTTCGCCGCTCCTGTGCAGATAGCCAGTCCGCCCCAGCTTCTCCTAGGCCGGACTCCAATATCCAGCCCTCCTTGCCGCCAGAGGCCAAGCCAGGACCACCACAGCCGGACTCCACAACAGCCGTGTCCGCCAATCTGCGGACAAGGCATCAGCCCGCAAAACCCGAGCCCGCAGCCTCGCCATCAAGGCACCTGCCGGACTCAGCGGACACCTGGCTACCGTCCGCACCTCCTGAGTCCATTGCCTCCATCTCCAAGGCACCGCCAGACTCAGCGGACACGTCGATCCAGTCTGCTTACACAGCAAACTCCAATCCGCATTCCTGAGCTCATAACCTCATCACAAGGCTAAACCGAACTCAGCGGACTCCAGCTCTAGTCCGCACGCTCTTGCCCAGGCAATCCTCCAGTCTGCATACCCCCAAGCTAGCAAATAAGGCAACAACACTTCTACTAGGCTTGGCGGACTGAGAAAGCAGCCCGCGCTCCACTGTACGATCTCCCCGGACTGAGCCAACCTGGACTTGGTTCAGATCACACCAAGTCCAGTCCACTGGCCATATGGGCCAGTCCGCACTTACTGGCAGACACTGGATCTAGCCCGCCATACCGGGCGACCACCAGTTTCTGTCCGTGTTGACCGGCGATCTCCGCTACTTCCACTTGCCGCTTCACTAGAGCAAGACCAAGGCAACTGCCAAACCGGTCTGCCGAGCTCCAGTTCAACAGTCCGCTTCATGCCAGACTCCACGGATAGGATTTCTATCCGCCCAGTTACTTCCTGGGAACCAACTGCCTGCTGAGTAATCCCCGACCTGACAGACCGCCGCTGCTGTCCGCGTAGTCCGCGCGAACAGACCGCCTAGGCCGCCACAGAGCAAACCGCCTGCAACATCCCTGCCGACTTAGCAGTCCGCAAACCCTGTCCGTGTAGTCCGCGCGGATAGGTTGCCCAAGCCTTCCATTCACCCACTTTCACTTCACAAGTTTCAACACTCCCCCTTGAAGTGAGAAGTGGTGAATAACTCCAGCAGCTCCCGTAACCTTGCACCTGGTCCCTCCGATAGCATCTACGAAGAGATGTCAAAGACATAGTCCTCGCCCCGCATATCATGGACCATGAGGGAGCCCTCCAGCATCTCCAGAAAGGAGCCATGCTTCCCTCTGCCTTCTTCAGCTTCAACCTCCACTCATGCATCACAGGAGTATCACCAACTTCCTTGGGCACAAAAGCCCAAGCCTTGTTACCTATGAGAGAGGTCACCTCATCAGCCTTGCTATCAAACACCTCCTTGATTCTAGTGGGGTTATCACAGCTAGAAGTACCTTGCTCGACTTGAGGGCTAACAAGGAAACACGGGACCAAGTCCGCCGTGTTCCCTTCGCTATATCGAGCTGGTGGCTTACTGATCCTCTTCGATCTCTGAAGAACCTGATCATGGCTAACCACCTCCGCTGCTTCTGAACCAGCTCCGATCCCGGGCAAACCCGGAACAATGCTCCCCTTGCTTCCTGAACAAGACGCCTCCTCACTGGAACCAAGAGCACCTGGAGCAACGCTCCCCCTGCTACCTGAACCAGAAGACTCTCCTCTTGAACAAGAACTTCCTGGAACATCGCTCCCCCTGCTTCCTGAACAGGAAGCCTCCACCTTCGAGCCAGAAGATCCTGGAGCATCGCTCCCCCTTCTTCTCGACTCTGACGCCTTTGCCCCGGAGCTAGAACAACCTGGAGTACCTGGTGACTCAGGCAACTCCACTTCCTTAGCAGCAGCCTCCTTTAGCCCACCATCTGACCTGCTTATCTCTAGCTCCACATGAGAGCTACTCCAAAATGGCGTCAACTCATCGAAGACAATGTCTCTCGACACTATGAGTTTATTCGTCGCAGGATCCATACACCTCCATCTTATTCTCTGCTCATCATACCCAACAAAGACTAGCTTTGTTTTGAGAGCACCCGGAGAGTGTATATAGCAGGTAGATCCAAACACCCGAAGGTGCTTCACTGAGGGCTTCACTCCGAACATCAGCTCATAAGGAGTCTTCACTACGGTCGGACTAAGAGGCATCCGGTTGATGACATGAGCAGCACAGGCCATCCCTTCCGCCTAAAGGGCCTTCAGAATGCCTTTACTCTGAAGCCAACACTTGCAGGTCTCCGTTAACCAACGGATCATCCGAGCTGCAATACTACCTTGTTGTGAAATATGTCCATAAGAAAGCTCCTTCCGGATCCCTTGCTTCCTGCAAAAGTGTGAGAACTCGGTTGAGCCAAACTCACCACCGATACTTGTCCTCAACACCTTGATCCTCCGACCAAGCTGGCCTTCCATAAGCTTCTTGAACTCCACAAACAAGCGTACCATGTTGGACTTCTTCTTCATGAAGTATACCCATGTATACCTAGAATAGTCATCAACCAATATCAGCATGAACCTGCTGCCTCCAAGACTGGCCGTGACGGTCGGTCCCACCAGAGCACAATAGACAACCGCCAATGGTGCATTACATCTGGATTGTGCTTTGTCAACCATGAAGCGATAGGCTCCACTTTCCTGACATCCCACACACCCCCGACCATCATCATAGGATCACAATCTAGGCAAGCCTCTTACGAGTCTTCTTTCCGCCATTGCTTTCAGCTTGTCCATCCCTACATGCCCCAGTCTTTCATGCCAGATAGCAGCACTATCACTGACATTCATCCAATCAGATCCAGAACTTGTTGATAACCCAACAAGGTTCTTCTCCTTCCTCCCTACCTGAGCAACGTTCGCCGAGAGCAAGACAACCTTGCACTCCTTCCAAAGATGACTATGCTGCTTGCATTTATAGCACCGTGGTCCTTCCTTCCTCTTCCTATCATGCCTAGGAGAACCACACCTTTCTTCCTGATATGAAGTAGAGAGACCATCTTCAGCAGCAACCTTCACCTTCTTCCTGAACAACCCATCAAGGGAAGTCCAAACCTCCGCAGCTGACCGACATCCACTGATGTGGTCCAAGAGCTCCGATGAGATCACCTGCTTAAGAATAGACTCCTCTTTCGCATTTGTCTCCTTCCAAGCTCTCATTACTTCAGCATTGCCAGCAGTATCCTCTTGTCTTCCTGCTCCGCATACAACCTCCGAAAGGTCCTCGCCAAGAAGAAAGCTCTTCATACAGGACTTCCACCTTTCACAGTTCGTCTCTGTAAGGAGATCAATTCCAAGACAACTTGCATCCTCCACTGCCATGGTTCTACCACTGGTTTCCTCTACAGAAGAGCAACTACTTCCGTTGAGCACTGCTTGACCACTCCAACAACCTTCATCTGATACCATGTTAAAATTCAACAAAACCGCAGAGGCCTCCTCGGATACCCTGTTGAAAGTCAACAAACCGGCGGAGAACACCCCACTTATATTGTTGAAAGTTTTCCCAGATCGTGGAGTTAGCAGGGGTTATCTCAACAAAGCAGTAACAACCAGCAACGCATGCAGCACAAGCTTCTTATTGATCAAGAGCAAACTTCTTTACAAGGCGAGACATACATGGCGAGACATGCTTCACCAAAAACCAACACCGGGAGACCAGAGACAGTTACAAAGATAAGAACAAAAAACAAGCCGCGCAGACTCAATCAACAAGCCGCCGACCTACTGCTGTGGAGTCCGCTTAGTCCGCCAGGTCGCCAGACCGCAACCCAAGCTGCGCGGACTACCCCTTATTCCAATGCTTAGCTCTTCACCGCCGATCTGCAGGCCGCCTGACCGCGAGGTCGCCTAGCCGCCAGACCGCACAAGCTGCGTCACCGAATGGAACAGTCCGCCTGAAGCAGGCGACTTCCTGAACCCCGAACCAAGTTACCAAAGAGGAGACCACCTGGTCGCTATCCGCGACCTGCTGTTTACCGCCTGTTGCTTAACCACAGAGTTCGCACTGTCCCTGACTGCAATCAGAGCCAAGTCCTGGCTTTCCAGCGCTATCCGCACAACCTGCACAGCACAACCGAGTCAACTCTCAAACCGCGCGGACACCAAGGTCCAGACCGTAGCAACTTACGCAAGCTCAATTACTGTTCACTTACTTCGGTTCAGGTTCTACTCCTGATGTGACATGGGTCCTATTTATAGGCACTGTAACATCCCATTTCCAACTAGACCCCTAAGAATGGTTTTGGCCATGACTAGGTCATGACAAACCCTAGGAAGCCAGTAATGAGTCAAGAGATAGGGGACAGAAAGGTGGGGGATCACCATGGTCTGCAAATAGTAGAACTCTGAACCATGGTTTAGGATGACCATGGGCTGCACCTTGACCCCAAGACCCTACCACAACACCCCTAATACCTTGGGAGGCCCATTAGAGCCATAAGGACACATTGGGGGCAGCCCTAGAGGCCAGGTTGACCCAAGTCAACTCAAGCTCCTAATCTGGTCAAAGTACCCTTACTAAGGGTATGTGACCTCCAAAGTGCAGGGTAACCCTACATAACCCTTCCTAGACCTTAGGGGAGGCCAATGGGTCACCAAGGACCCATTGGGGTCAACTCAAATGGTCATGTTGACCAAGGTCAACTCTATTCTAGAGTTAGGTCAAATTAGCCTAAATGAGTCAACCCAAGCTCAACCCCTTTTTCCTTTTAAGTTAACCACAACATAATGAAATATTATGGGTGGAAAGGGCTGTCAATAGGCTGGGGAGTCAGCATGGTCAGTTTTGGTGACTAGGAAAGAGAGAGAAAGCTTCATCCCACACTAATGGAGGAGAGAGAAAAGGGAAAGAGAGTTGAAGAAGGAGATTGGCCAAGGAAAGGCCAATGGTCCCCATTGATGGCAGCATTCATCTCCTCCAGTGAAGGGGAGGAGTTTCCAGCCGTTTTCCTGGCTGTCAAGGGGCAGTTACAGCCTCCACCATCATGGCCGAAGCAAGCCTTTAATGGCCATGATGGCCATGGCAGTTTCTTCCATTCTTCTCCCCCTCTGATGATTTAAACACCACCAGTGAGCGTGGGGGAGAATTTCCCATCCTTAACTGAAGAAATCCGGCGAGTTTACTGGGAGATTGCAGAAATCCGATCGGCGGCGCCACCACCATGTCAACCCGCAGATCCGCTCGTCTCCAGGCCGCCAACAAGGTCCTCCTCCTCCTCTTTTCTCATGGGCAGATCTTAGGTTTCATTAGGGCCGAGGTTCGGGCTCAATTGAGCCCGATCCAATTCAGAAAATTCATGGCTTTCGGCCGAGAAATTTCTTGGTTGGATCGCTGGAATCCGCCCCTCCGGCGGCTGTGCCGCCGTCTGGCGATAGCCACCACCTCAACGGAGGTGATGGTGGCGGTGGCCGGCCGGGGAAGGGACTGGGTGGCCGGCGGCAGACTTTTGAAGTCGGCACAGGAGGGAGCAATCCTGGCCGTTGGCTCATCGGGGACGATGACCCCGCGCCGTTGATCTGCGCCAAGATTCGCGCGGCATCAATCAGATACTTAGGATTTAAATGAATATTATTTCATTTCTGTCACATTTGATGTATTTAATGTATTTAATTTTTAAAAATACTTAGGGACCCTGAATGGAAATCTGCCCAACATGAAAATTGTAGCTTAGGGTGTCTAGTTTGTAGCAAAAATTGTTTGGACCCTTTTGGGCCACTGGTTAGACCAGGGTACCCTTTTTGGTAGGACCTATACCTAGACCTAAACAGAAATTATTTTTGGTGCCCACACTTCATGCCTTGTCCAAACAAGTTGAAATTTGGGCAGTGAGAAGGTCTTAGTCATATCTAGAACCTGTCTAAAATTTAGAATTTTTGGAGAACATTTTGATATAGTTTTTAGAAAAATTTAATAAATCATGATTAATTTAATTATGTGACCTAATTAATTTAAAACTCCCCCAAATTTTGGTGGGTGGTCTTAGATGACATGATAGGTATAGGGTTAAAATTTTATCTCATTTGGAGATGTTTAGGATAGGTAATTTACCCACCCTATATATGACCCTATAAGGGTATTTTGGTCAAAAACCACTATTTGATGGTTGAGTGGCCAAATTCCCTCATCAGAGGCTGAAATTTTGGCCACTGATATACTTTGACTTTTTACACTCACTTATGAAGTTTGGAGTGGTTTGGACTAGGGTAGCCCTAGAATTTTAGGGTAGGCCCTTTAGGGTAAGTTTCTAGGGTTTGAGGAATTTGGGGTCAAAAGACCTTGGATTGGCTTGAAACTTGTGACAGATGTCCATAGGGTTACTATGGTCCTGTGGTTAAAATTTTAGGGCATTTGGAAGACTCTAAACCCCTTAAATCTATAACCCTAGTTTAGGGCACTAGCTTTGAAATCATAAGTTCTAATACCAAAACCTTCTGAAAAGGGCTGAGTTTTTGAATGGGTAGTTGTTTAGGGTATTTACATCTCTGGAAATTTTATAATAAATTTTGGATGAATATGTTTGGTACTTTATTCACAAAGTCATGTTTTACAATTTCCACTTAGGAATTGTTGGAGATAAATATACTTGATTAAATCTGATGAAACTTAGCAAAGGGGCTTGTAATAATGGTACACATCTCTGTAAATTCTTATGAAATTTTTGAAGAATTATATTTAGTAGTTGCTTCTTTAATTATTTAATTCTATGGAACATTGGTAAATTTAATAATGACATTTAGATGGTCTGAAAAATTTTAATTTCTTCATCATGATGTTTCTAGTTCCTTATGAAGCCCTAGTAATTTTTACATAATTATTGGAGGCATATTTGTGGCACTTCCTTCATTATATTTGATCTTGGGAATTATTTTCAATAAATCTCTTAGAGGTCAAGAACTATATGGAAAATTATGAAAATTGGCAACCAATGATATTTCTCTGTTATTTAGTGGATAAAAATTTTAGGAGGCCATTACCTGAGCAAATCTTATGGTTCATGTTCAAATTGACTGTGGCCTAGCTGTTGAGGAAAACTCAATAAATAGTAGATTAATTAGGAAAAATATAATTTTCTGAATTTAGACTATATTTATCATAATAGACCTCTGGTAAAATTTGTAGAGTTATTGGAGGAGAATTTAGAGTATCACCTATTGAGTACATCATGTAGCTTAAGTGGTCTGCATATAGCAAAACTGCAGGATTTCATTTGGATGTGAATTAGGGCACGTATGATGGGTCTTGATGGTTTGCTGCAAGAACAAGTGGAATGGGCTGCATCTTTGGTAGATGAGTGAGTAGGGTGTGGTTTTGTCTAGGGTTTAAAGACGTTCGGGTCCGACGAAAGATCGTCCTACCCAAGGAGAGTTGGAGTCAAATCACCCTAGGATTAGCATATCGAAACATGAGAAATAATGGGTAAGGGAATCAACCAATAATAAAATAAGTACCTTGCGAAAGGGAACGCTGGGCGTAATCCCAACACAGTTCCTAGTGCCCCTTGAGAGCCCTTCACAGGGAATACCAGGGGCAGTCCTGGGTTAACGTAAACTGTTTAACAAGCTGAAAAGAGTAACTTAGTAATTAGGGTTGCACATTTCACAGACACTGATGGCACGGGATGTTAGCTGGGAGCTTCGGCTCGGATGGTTAAAGACGGACTTTGGGTCCGGGGAGCTTCGGCTCGATTGTTTGTGACGGACGTGTTGGTCCGGGGAGATTCGGCTCGGGTTTTGATTACGCTAAACTTGCATGTGCATAAAAGGAATGGTATTAAGGTGGTGGGTCTTCGGTATTGGAGGATCTTAGCACAGACGCCAATCCGTTGACTCGGCAAGTGTTGTGATAGCACTTCGCCAACAGAAGTCCGGTGCGCCAGCCGGCAAGAGTACGCAGGAGTCCGCTTGTGCACCAGCGTTGAGGCGTACGATAGGTCTGACCAGTAGTGCTATACTGGTTTAGAGGTGGGCGAGGCCCAACCCACCGCTTCCGTCTGCCACTACGGAGGTATCCTGGGAGGTGAGGCTCCAGAAAGGGGGAACTAAAGGTCTGTGTGCACAGAGTCGGGTGTGTGTGTTGCACTTGCTTGATCCATCATACCACTTGCATGTCATAGCATCAGCGATTCATTTAACCTTCGACACCTAAAATATAAGTGGTATGGGACACTTATACATTAGGCCCTGCAAAACGACCCCTTGGTCTATAAGCTTGTGTGGGCAAGTTTATAAATTAAGGTTAATTTCTTTACGTATATATATTGCTGTTAATAACCGACACCCCAACGTATAAATTGGTATGGGACTCTTTATACGATGGGAGCCTTGCAAAAGACCCCTTGCTTATATGTACCCATATAAGTTAAGGTCACTTTACTTTACTTGTTTACATATATGATTAGTTACTATATAAATTACTAGATTTAGGTCCACCGTCACCTGCATTTGATATACTCTCCACTTTCAAGTCCTCCCTTTCTTCCTCTCCGCTCGGTGCCTAGGAGCCACGGGGGAAGGGGTGGGGGATGATAGGATTTAGACTTTTAGACTAACGGTTTTCGAACCACATCATTTAGGGGATCGCGGAGCCCAGATTGGAGGAGCAGCCCCAGAGGTTGACACGCTTGGAGATAGGGCAGTCTAGCACAGGAGTTCAGACAGCTGGGACCGTGAGGCCCTTACTCTAGTAGTTTTTATTTTATTTCCTCATGAGAGATCCTGTGGTGAGGAATTGATGTATCGGGCATAAGCCCTTATTTACAGTGTTTGGTTTTGTGGACTCTCCCATCGTGGAGATATTTTACTTGATGTGATATTTCTGTGGACTTTTACTTAGAGTTTTGATGCGCATGATATTACTCTAATTTTGTTACTATGCTGCGATCGAATTTGGCCGGCAGAAACGGCGTTTTGTGGTGATGCCGCTTCAAGGCGTGAAGGAGTCACCGCAAAACGGCGGTTCTGGGCCTAAGACCCCGGTGTCGAGAAGGAAAAAAAAATGGGGTCTTACAAGTGGTATCAGAGGAAACCTCGATCGACAAGTAACAGTCCACAACCCCTGGTCCACCCCCGCGCGAGCTTAGTTTGCGGACAAACTAGCAGCGGAAGCAGTGGTGAGACCCTAAGGAGGAATCACTTGTAAAATAGTCCACTTTGCATATAATTGAGCTGATTACCCACTAATATAGTTTGTTTCGCAGCCTCCAGCTCAGCCCACACCATAAGGCGGGGCCCAGCGGACTCCGGACGTTGCACCACCTCCCCCGGTCCCTACTCCTTTCCTACAGTCGGAGGTGGGACAGACGTTGACAGCCATTTTGGATGCTTTCAGGGCTCAACAGGTTCTGGCTCCGCAGCCAAACCCGAGCGTCAACTGGCTGAGTATCTTTCGAGGACTCGCTCCCCCATCCTACTGTGGGACTGAGTCTGCCGTCCGGACAGAGGAGTGGCTAGATATCATGTACGAGATGTTGACTGGAATCAAGTGCCCGTGGGAGGAAAGGGTGCCCTTGGTCATGTCTTGCTTGGAATCTCATGCTAAGAGGTGGTGGAAGACTTCCCTAGATACGATTTTTGCTGACAGGACGGCTGCGGAGATAGCTTGGGAGGAATTCAAGGGCGCTCTATTGGAGCACTTTGTTCCGCAATCAGCCAGAGATGAGCTGGAGGACAGGTTTTTGCAGTTGAGGCAAGGGAGCAAGACGGTGGTGGAGTACCACCGAGAGTTTGATCATTTAGCCCGGTTTGCAGACTCATATCAGTTGGACGAAGCTGGGTATACGAAAAGGTTCTACAAGGGCCTGCCGGAGGAGCTGAGGGAGTCCTTACTATTTGTATCTGACGGGCCCATCTCCCGGATTTTGGAGATGGCGAAAAGAATCGAGGCGGATTGGCTTACTACTCGGGGCCGGAAGCGGCCAAATGAAGACCAGAGCCGGGGAGCCCGAAATGATCAGTGGCGGGGCCGCATCACAGATGGAAGAAGGGTAGAAGACCAGCCTCATCAGGAGGCGAGACAGGAGATAGGAAGACCAGTGTTGATGGCTCCACCACCAGTTCAGAGGCGGGACGAACAGAGACCCGGGGGAATGGCGTATCAACCGCCAGTGTGCTTCGATTGTCACCAGGTGGGGCACATTAGGAGGAACTGTCCCATGGGGAGGGCACCCCCACCAGCACCACAGGCTGCCCCACCAGCGCCATACTTCGGAGGCCGGGGTCGTGGCCGAGGACGTGGATACCCAGGTGGCGATCGTAGACCGGAAAGGGAGCAGGCGTATGCCTTGGATCTGGCACAGCCTCGAAACCCGGAGCAAGTCATAACAGGTATGACAAGAGTTTTTTTTTAAAATCATTTAAATAAAAATTCCATTATCTCTGCTGTAAATTTCTAGAACTTCTCAAAAAAAAAGATTAAATAGGAAGAAACTAGTTACAGAATCCTAAGACGTTTAACCGATCCAGGTATAGTCTTCGTCAGCGGCAAACCCGCCTACACATTGTTCGACACGGGTGCTTCGCACTCGTTCGTATCAGAGGCTTTCGTGGAAGGGCTAGAAGGCGTAGAACGGTTCACAGGCCTGACGAGGAGGGTGCGTTTACCTGATGGATCGGAACTATTCACCTCTGCCCACTGCAACATGGAGGCGGAGATTGGCGGGAAGCCATTCGAAGTGGCGGCAACGATTCTTAGAATGCCAATCTTCGAGTTGATCCTGGGCATGACATGGTTGCACTGGAACCATGCCCAGATTGATTGCCAAGCGAAGAAGATCACAGTGAGGCATGGAGACTCGTTTATTGTCATCGAAGGTATAAGATCCGCCTCTTGTGTGCTTTTATCTTCAGTACAGGCCGTTAAGGCCCATCTACAGGGGTCCTGGCTTACAGGCTGGAGTTGCCACCAGAGCTGGCAGCTCTGCATGATGTTTTCCACATATCCTCGCTGAGAAGGGCTCTACTATGCCCGGAGCAGCGGATTACGACCACCGAAGGGCCGGTAGCTTCAGACCGATCTGTTCACTTGGAGCCGGTGCGGATCGATGATAAAGGAGTACGGATCCTGCGACGCAAAAAGATTCCCTTAGTCAAGGTTCTGTGGAGGAACCACGGCCAAGAGGAGCATACTTGGGAGCCGCAGGATCTGATGCAACAAAAACATCCAGAGCTATTCAGTCAGGTATACCTCTCAGACCCCTCAAGATGTTAATTTATATTCCTGCCTTAATTTACTAAGGGCTGCTCTAGGCAGATAGAGGCTTATCTTTTGTTTATTGGGGGTTTATCCTTGTTTATTGGGATCTTGGTCTGCCGATTGGGCGAAATGGACATAGATCTAGGTTTCCCTTTAAACCAATTTTAGCAAACAAGCCGCCATGTTGGGATGTTACAAGGTTCTTTCCTTCGGTAGTAAGTCCCGTAGACTCAACTTGATTTCGGGGACGAAATCTTTGTTTTGTTTATTGGGATTTGTAACATCCCATTTCCAACTAGACCCCTAAGAATGGTTTTGGCCATGACTAGGTCATGACAAACCCTAGGAAGCCAGTAATGAGTCAAGAGATAGGGGACAGAAAGGTGGGGGATCACCATGGTCTGCAAATAGTAGAACTCTGAACCATGGTTTAGGATGACCATGGGCTACACCTTGACCCCAAGACCCTACCACAACACCCCTAATACCTTGGGAGGCCCATTAGAGCCATAAGGACACATTGGGGGCAGCCCTAGAGGCCAGGTTGACCCAAGTCAACTCAAGCTCCTAATCTGGTCAAAGTACCCTTACTAAGGGTATGTGACCTCCAAAGTGCAGGGTAACCCTACATAACCCTTCCTAGACCTTAGGGGAGGCCAATGGGTCACCAAGGACCCATTGGGGTCAACTCAAATGGTCATGTTGACCAAGGTCAACTCTATTCTAGAGTTAGGTCAAATTAGCCTAAATGAGTCAACCCAAGCTCAACCCCTTTTTCCTTTTAAGTTAACCACAACATAATGAAATATTATGGGTGGAAAGGGCTGTCAATAGGCTGGGGAGTCAGCATGGTCAGTTTTGGTGACTAGGAAAGAGAGAGAAAGCTTCATCCCACACTAATGGAGGAGAGAGAAAAGGGGAAAGAGAGTTGAAGAAGGAGATTGGCCAAGGAAAGGCCAATGGTCCCCATTGATGGCAGCATTCATCTCCTCCAGTGAAGGGGAGGAGTTTCCATCCGTTTTCCTGGCTGTCAAGGGGCAGTTACAGCCTCCACCATCATGGCCGAAGCAAGCCTTTAATGGCCATGATGGCCATGGCAGTTTCTTCCATTCTTCTCCCCCTCTGATGATTTAAACACCACCAGTGAGCGTGGGGGAGAATTTCCCAATCCTTAACTGAAGAAATCCGGCGAGTTTACTGGGAGATTGCAGAAATCCGATCGGCGGCGCCACCACCATGTCAACCCCAGATCCGCTCGTCTCCAGGCCGCCAACAAGGTCCTCCTCCTCCTCTTTTCTCATGGGCAGATCTTAGGTTTCATTAGGGCCGAGGTTCGGGCTCAATTGAGCCCGATCCAATTCAGAAAATTCATGGCTTTTGGCCGAGAAATTTCTTGGTTGGATCGCCGGAATCCGCCCCTCCGGCGGCTGTGCCGCCGTCTGGCGATAGCCACCACCTCAACGGAGGTGATGGTGGCGGTGGCCGGCCGGGGAAGGGACTGGGTGGCCGGCGGCAGACTTTTGAAGTCGGCACAGGAGGGAGCAATCCTGGCCGTTGGCTCATCGGGGACGATGACCCCGCGCCGTTGATCTGCGCCAAGATTCGCGCGGCATCAATCAGATACTTAGGATTTAAATGAATATTATTTCATTTCTGTCACATTTGATGTATTTAATGTATTTAATTTTTAAAAATACTTAGGGACCCTGAATGGAAATCTGCCCAACATGAAAATTGTAGCTTAGGGTGTCTAGGTTGTAGCAAAAATTGTTTGGACCCTTTTGGGCCACTGGTTAGACCAGGGTACCCTTTTTGGTAGGACCTATACCTAGATCTAAACAGAAATTATTTTTGGTGCCCACACTTCATGACTTGTCCAAACAAGTTGAAATTTGGGCAGTGAGAAGGTCTTAGTCATATCTAGAACCTGTCCAAAATTTAGAATTTTTGGAGAACATTTTGCTATAGTTTTTAGAAAAATTTAATAAATCATGATTAATTTAATTATGTGACCTAATTAATTTAAAACTCCCCCAAATTTTGGTGGGTGGTCTTAGATGACATGATAGGTATAGGGTTAAAATTTTATCTCATTTGGAGATGTTTAGGATAGGTAATTTACCCACCCTATATATGACCCTATAAGGGTATTTTGGTCAAAACCACTATTTGATGGTTGAGTGGCCAAATTCCCTCATCAGAGGCTGAAATTTTGGCCACTGATATACTTTGACTTTTTACACTCACTTATGAAGTTTGGAGTGGTTTGGACTAGGGTAGCCCTAGAATTTTAGGGTAGGCCCTTTAGGGTAAGTTTCTAGGGTTTGAGGAATTTGGGGTCAAAAGACCTTGGATGGGCTTGAAACTTGTGACAGATGTCCATAGGGTTACTATGGTCCTGTGGTTAAAATTTTAGGGCATTTGGAAGACTCTAAACCCCTTAAATCTATAACCCTAGTTTAGGGCACTAGCTTTGAAATCATAAGTTCTAATACTAAAACCTTCTGAAAAGGGCTGAGTTTTTGAATGGGTAGTTGTTTAGGGTATTTACATCTCTGGAAATTTTATAATAAATTTTGGATGAATATGTTTGGTACTTTATTCACAAAGTCATCTTTTACAATTTCCACTTAGGAATTTTTGGAGATAAATATACTTGATTAAATCTGATGAAACTTAGCAAAGGGGCTTGTAATAATGGTACCCATCTCTGTAAATTCTTATGAAATTTTTGAAGAATTATATTTAGTAGTTGCTTCTTTAATTATTTAATTCTATGGAACTTTGGTAAATTTAATAATGACATTTAGATGGTCTGAAAAATTTTAATTTCTTCATCATGATGTTTCTAGTTCCTTATGAAGCCCTAGTAATTTTTACATAATTATTGGAGGCATATTTGTGGCACTTCCTTCATTATATTTGATCTTGGGAATTATTTTCAATAAATCTCTTAGAGGTCAAGAACTATATGGAAAATTATGAAAATTGGCAACCAATGATATTTCTCTTTTATTTAGTGGATAAAAATTTTAGGAGGCCATTACCTGAGCAAATCTTATGGTTCATGTTCAAATTGACTGTGGCCTAGCTGTTGAGGAAAACTCAATAAATAGTAGATTAATTAGGAAAAATATAATTTTCTGAATTTAGACTATATTTATCATAATAGACCTCTGGTAAAATTTGTAGAGTTATTGGAGGAGAATTTAGAGTATCACCTATTGAGTACATCATGTAGCTTAAGTGGTCTGCATATAGCAAAACTGCAGGATTTCATTTGGATGTGAATTAGGGCACGTATGATGGGTCTTGATGGTTTGCTGCAAGAACAAGTGGAATGGGCTGCATCTTTGGTAGATGAGTGAGTAGGGTGTGGTTTTGTCTAGGGTTTAAAGACGTTCGGGTCTGACGAAAGATCGTCCTACCCAAGGAGAGTTGGAGTCAAATCACCCTAGGATTAGCATATCGAAACATGAGAAAATAATGGGTAAGGGAATCAACCAATAATAAAATAAGTACCTTGCGAAAGGGAATGCTGGGCGTAATCCAACACAGTTCCTAGTGCCCCTTGAGAGCCCTTCACAGGGAATACCGGGGGCAGTCCTGGGTTAACGTAAACTGTTTAACAAGCTGAAAAGAGTAACTTAGTAATTAGGGTTGCACATTTCACAGACACTGATGGCACGGGATGTTAGCTGGGAGCTTCGGCTCGGATGGCTAAAGACGGACTTTGGGTCCGGGGTGCTTCGGCTCGATTGTTTGTGACGGACGTGTTGGTCCGGGGAGATTCGGCTCGGGTTTTGATTACGCTAAACTTGCATGTGCATAAAAGGAATGGTATTAAGGTGGTGGGTCTTCGGTATTGGAGGATCTTAGCACAGACGCCAATCCGTTGACTCGGCAAGTGTTGTGATAGCACTTCGCCAACATAAGTCCGGTGCGCCAGCCGGCAAGAGTACGCAGGAGTCCGCTTGTGCACCAGCGTTGAGGCGTACGATAGGTCTGACCAGTAGTGCTATACTGGTTTAGAGGTGGGCGAGGCCCAACCCACCGCTTCCGTCTGCCACTACGGAGGTATCCTGGGAGGTGAGGCTCCAGAAAGGGGGAACTAAAGGTCTGTGTGCACAGAGTCGGGTGTGTGTGTTGCACTTGCTTGATCCATCATACCCACTTGCATGTCATAGCATCAGCGATTCATTTAACCTTCGACACCTAAAATATAAGTGGTATGAGACACTTATACATTAGGCCCTGCAAAACGACCCCTTGGTCTATAAGCTTGTGTGGGCAAGTTTATAAATTAAGGTTAATTTTCTTTACATATATATATTGCTGTTAATAACCGACACCCCAACGTATAAATTGGCATGGGACTCTTTATACGATGGGAGCCTTGCAAAAGACCCCTTGCTTATATGTACCCATATAAGTTAAGGTCACTTTACTTTACTTGTTTACATATATGATTAGTTACTATATAAATTGCTAGATTTAGGTCCACCGTCACCTGCATTTGATATACTCTCCACTTTCAAGTCCTCCCTTTCTTCCTCTCCGCTCGGTGCCTAGGAGCCACGGGGGAAGGGGTGGGGGATGATAGGATTTAGACTTTTAGACTAACGGTTTTCGAACCACATCATTTAGGGGATCGCGGAGCCCAGATTGGAGGAGCAGCCCAAGAGGTTGACACGCTTGGAGATAGGGCAGTCTAGCACAGGAGTTCAGACAGCTGGGACCGTGAGGCCCTTACTCTAGTAGTTTTTATTTTATTTCCTCATGAGAGATCCTGTGGTGAGGAATTGATGTATCGGGCATAAGCCCTTATTTACAGTGTTTGGTTTTGTGGACTCTCCCATCGTGGAGATATTTTACTTGATGTGATATTTCTGTGGACTTTTACTTAGAGTTTTGCTGCGCATGATATTACTCTAATTTTGTTACTATGCTGCGATCGAATTTGGCCGGCAGAAACGGCGTTTTGTGGTGATGCCGCTTCAAGGCGTGAAGGAGTCACCGCAAAACGGCGGTTCTGGGCCTAAGACACCGGTGTCGAGAAGGAAAAAAAAAATGGGGTCTTACAGGCACGATGATGAGTATGGTCACCGCCCTAGCCGATAGGAACACCGCCACATCCCGCAGCAAGAACAAGTGTGTCCGCCAGCCCGCGGACACACATTCCAGTTCGCCGCTCCTGTGCAGATAGCCAGTCCGCCCCAGCTTCTCCAAGGCCGGACTCCAATATCCAGCCCGCCTTGCCGCTAGAGGACAAGCCAGGACCACCACAGCCGGACTCCACAACAGCCGTGTCCGCCAATCTGCGGACAAGGCATCAGCCCGCAAAACCCGAGCCCGCAGCCTCGCCATCAAGGCACCTGCCGGACTCAGTGGACACCCGGCTACCGTCCGCACCTCCTGAGTCCATTGCCTCCATCTCCAAGGCACCGCCGGACTCAGCGGACACGCCGATCCAGTCTGCTTACACAGCAAACTCCAATCCGCATTCCTGAGCTCATAACCTCATCACAAGGCTAAACCGAACTCAGCGGACTCCAGCTCCAGTCCGCACGCTCTTGCCCAGGCAATCCTCCAGTCCGCATACCCCCAAGCTAGCAAAAAAGGCAACAACACTTCTACTAGGCTTGGCAGACTGAGAAAGCAGCCCGCGCTCCAATACGCGATCTCCCCGGACTGAGCCAACCTGGACTTGGTTCAGATCACACCAAGTCCAGTCCACTGTCCACATGGGCCAGTCCGCACTTACTGGAGGACACTGGATCTAGCCCGCCATACCGGGCGACCTCCAGTTTCTGTCCACGCTGACCGGCGATCTCCGCGACTTCCGCTTGCCGCTTCACTAGAGCAAGACCAAGGCAACTGCCAAACCGGTCTGCCGAGCTCCAGTTCAACAGTCCGCTTCATGCCGGACTCTGCGGATAGGATTTCTATCCGCCCGGTTACTTCCTGGGAACCAACTGCCTGCTGAGTAATCCCCGGCCTGACAGACCACCGCTGCTGTCCGCGTAGTCCGCGCGAATAGACCGCCCAGGCCGCCACAGAGCAAATCGCCTGCAACATCCCTGCCGACTTAGCAGTCCGCAAACCCTGTCCGCGTAGTCCGCGCGGATAGGTTGCCCAAGCCTTCCATTCACCCACTTTCACTTCATAAGTTTCAACAAGATGTGTCACTTAATAGGGTTCTACTAGCCTCTATCAAGGTTCTATTTTTCCTCTCAGCAATGCCATTTTGCTGGGGTGTTCTTGGTGAAGAAAATTCCTGAAATATCCCAAACTCTTCACATAGCTTTGTCATACTATCAGATTGGAATTCAGTATCATGGTCACTTCTTATTTTGACCACTGTGCTGTCTAACTCATTCTGAATTTGTTTGACAAAACTATAGAAGATACTAGGTGTTTCAGATTTCTGTCTAAGGAAGAACACCCTGGAAAACCTTGAGTAGTCATCTACAACCACAAATGTGTAGACCTTCCTACCTAGGCTGTGAACTAGCATAGGACCAAAGAGATCCATATGCAAGAGGTATAAGCACCTCACAACATCTTTGTTCTCAATGTTATTAAAGGTGGATCTAGTCTGCTTGCCCTTTTGACAAGCTGAACATATCCCATCTTTAATACACTTAACCTGAGGACCATTCCTCACTAACTCTTTGCTATAGAGTTGGCCAATTGTCTTGTAGTTGAGATGGACTAGCCTCTTGTGCCATTTGACACAATGAGAGACTTTCTCATTAGCTACAAGACACACTGGAGAAACATTGTTCTCACACATAATGTCTAGGCAATAAACATTTCTCTTTCTATAACCTGTTAGAATAATCTCTTGATCATTTGACCTCCTGATATGACAACCATCTTTGACAAATGAGATGTCATATCCTAGATCACTCAGCTGACTTATACTAATGAGGTTGTGTTTCAAACCTTTAATATAAGCCATTTGAGTAATAATTATAAGGTTGCTAGAAATGTTACCAAAACCTTTGATGATTCCTTTTTCAGAACCACCAAAGGTGACTTTAGGACCAACCTTGATTGGTGTGAAGTCCTTTAGCAATCCCCTAGTTCCAGTCATGTATCTGGAACATCCACTGTCCAAGTACCATATTGGGGCATGGCCACTTGGACTCTCCTGCAAAACAGATTAGTTGACCTTAGAACCCAAAGAATTCTTGGGTCCTTGGTGCTGGTTAGTTTGCCTCTTAACAAAGCTACCTGCAGATCTTCCAACAGGCAGTTTGCTACTCATCTTGGCACTAGAATTGTGCCAACAGTCTATGGCAAAGTGGCCTACCTTGCCACAACACCAGCACTCAAATCTATTATACCTTTGCTTAGGTACAACCCTAGCTGTTCTATCTACAGCAGGCTTGTTGAGTACTGGGGCTTTGCCATTAGACTTGGACTGAACAGTCCTAGCAGGTTATGTAAACCCTAATCCAGTTTTACTTTTTTGATGTACAAATTCATCTATCAAAGGTAGAACAGACTTTGATTTAGAAAACCTTGCAACAATGTCTCTCTTCTTCTGAAGACTAATCTCCAGATTTCTGATTTGATCATTCTTGAATGTTATAGTCCCCATCTGAATTACAGTTATGTTCTTCAGCCTGGCTACTTCATTTAGTTTTTGATCAATCAACTTCTCAAAATCAGTTGCAGCCTCTTTGAGACTAACAATCTCCTTTGCCTGACTCTTGGCCAAGGATTTGCTTTTCTTAAAAGCTTGCAACAGAACTCTATATTCATCAATTTATTGATGAATATCACCTTCAGACTCAGATGCACTCTCATCACTTGATGATGATGAATCTGATTCTGATCCAGCACTAGAAATTGAACTTGAAGAACAATTATGTACCTGACTAGATCCAGGCTGATCCTGGATTTTATCTCCTTCTGATAATGCCATCAGTCCTTGGCACTGATTGTCCTCTTGCTCATATATATAGTTTATTAGCTGGATGAACTCCTCTTTCTCTTCTTCAGCAAACAGTCCTATGTAAGCTTCAGCTTCTGACTCAGTTTCTGAAGAAGACATATCTGACAGGCCTTTGTCCTTCTTAGCAACAAAAGACCTTTCCTTCTTTCCCTTGATTTGAGTCTTCTTCTTATCTATTGACTCTCTCCTCTTCTCTGGACAGTCAGCAATAACATGTCCTTGTTTGTTACAACAATAACAAACTATCCTTGAAGATGAAGTTCTATTTGACTTGGGCTTTCTTCTGTCATTCTTTGATGACCTCTGTGCTGTGGATGGCTTAGTCCTCCACTGTTTCTTCTTTAGGAACTTCTGAAAGTGTCTTGTGAAAGCTGCAAAGTCCTCATCACTCTCATAGCTCTCAGAATTCCTGCTTTCTAATTCATCTGACTCAGTCTCAGCAACCTTTGGAGGTGGAGATGGAGACTTACTTTTGTATTTCTTGATGGCTTCTGTCTTGAATGCCACTGCTCTTTCTTTATGCTCACTTCTTGTAGTCTTCTCCTCCTCCTTCCTTACCAGCAACTGCATCTCATAGGATAACAGCTTTCCAAATAATGTTGGAGGAGGAATATCTGCTAACTTAGCCATCTCCCTTATGGCACAGATCTTGGTGTCCCAGTCCTTTGTTAGGGACCTCAAGAACTTATCATTCAGCTCATAGTTGCTGAATTCTCTTCCATAGGACATTAACTCATTAACTATCCTATAGAATTTCTTATAGCATTCTGTTATGCTATCAGACCCACCTTGTCTGAAACTTTCATACTCTTGGTTTAACAAAGACTTTCTGTCCTGTCAAACTTCTTCTGAACCCTCCATGTACACTATTAAAGTATCCCACATCTCCTTTGATGTCTTACAGTGTATCAAGTTCTGAAATGTAGCATCATCTATGACACTTACAATGATATTCTGAGCCCTCTTGTCCATTGTAGCCAGAATAATCTCATCTTTTTGTCATTTCAGAAAAGTCTTTAGGTGTTCTCTGATTTGCATCTAACACAGATACCTTCATAGGCACATATGACCCTTCTTTAACTGTGATATATATTCTAGGGTCTGAGGCTTCCATAAACAGTCTCACCCTTTCTTTCCAGATGCCAAAAATCTCTTTTCTGTAAATGGGCAACTTCATGGATCCAAGTTCCTTATGATTCTTTGTTGAACCCATTTTCTTAATTTTCTTGATTATGCTGATCTGTCCTTGATTTCACTGAATCTGCCAACAGGATCTACTCAGACAGTTATGTCCTTTTTTAGCAACCTGGCTCTGATACCACTTGAAAGAAATTGTACCTAATCACCTAGAGGGGGGGGTGGTGAATATGTGACTTAATCTTTTTAAACTTTAAGACAGATTTTATCACAGATTTATAACTACTTCTTCACAGCAATCAATCAGCAATCACAGAATAAAGCATGCACACAGTGAACACACAGATTTATAGTGGTTCCCCAAGGTTTGGGTACATCCACTTTCCCCCTTCGCCTATCTAGCATTGTACTAGATTCGGCCAAACTCCTCCACTATACCTCAGATCCTTAGATCTTACACTCAGAACCCCAACCAGGTTCCTACAGCTCAAGCCCAAGGCCCTACAACTCAGTCTTCACAAAGACCTACACTCAGCCTTCAACAAGGCCTACACTCAGCCACACGGCCTACACTCAGAGATATGAATCTCCTACACTCAAGCACACAGGCCCTACCACTCAGCCTTTATAATTACAGGCTTACAACTCAGATCCCTAAGGATCCTACAAGAAATTAAGAATACAAAGTGTAAACCTACAACTCAGAATGAGAGAGAAGTGTTGATAGGTTTCTTGATGAGTTCTTGAATGAACTCCGCTGAGATCAACCTCACTTGGCTTTCTTCAAAGCTTCTTGAATGTAGAACACAATAGGGTTGATACTCACTGCAGCTGATCTTCAATCACTGCAACATAAGAATCAGAACTAGGTCTGAAACTTTCTTCACATCCTGGTTCCAACAGCTGTCTTCTTGGAAGGAGATCTCTCTCTCCAACTACTTAGATCTTCACTTGAAAATGATTCTTAAATGAATAGCTAGATCTTCTTCTCTTTTTCAATCTATTAATCATCTTTTTCTGTTGACAGAATAAGCCTATTTATAGGCCTTCTTCATGGTGACCGGCTGATCCAGTTCCTAACAGCTTTCTGAAAACTCTGACAGTTGCAGTAGACCGGCTGGAATGGCAGCTGTCATGTCATCCAGTCAGTTCTTGAAATATCTGTAACTATCTGAAAGTGTCGAGACAGTCTGTCTTTAAGTGTCGACACTTATAGACCAAGTGTCGACACAAGTTGACTAAGTGTCGACACAACTCCTTGTGTTGTAGAATTTACTTCTCGACACTGCTACTTCAACATGTGTCGACACTGATATTGTGTGTCGACACAAGTCCTTGTTCTTCAGTACTTAGTTGAATTCTTGTAAGTGTCGACACAACTCCTTTGTGTCGACACATCTTCTTGTGTTGAACTTGTTCAGTGTCGACACATCTTCTTGGTGTCGACACATGCCTTCTATGTTTATACTTGCTGGGTGTCGACACAGCTCCTTGTGTCGACACTTTCTTCTTTTGTTGAGACTTTTGCTGAGTGTCGACACATCTCCTTTGTGTCTACACTTGTACTTAGAATTTGTTGAACTCTGCTGAGTGTCGACACAGCCTCCTAGTGTCGACACTTTCTTCATGTGTTGAGTCTTCTGCTGTGTGTCGACACATTCTTCATTATGTCGACACTTTCTTCATGTGCTGAGTCTTCTGCCGTGTGTCGACACATTATTCATTATGTCGATACTTATACTTAGACTATGTTGTAATCTGCTGAGTGTCAACACAGCCTCCAAGTGTCGACACTTTCTGATGTAGACAAAGTTTCTCTGGGTGTCGACACTGCTTCTAAGTGTCGACACAGCTTTTCTGGACTTCTCTTCATTGAGTGTCGACACAGCTCCTTGTGTCGACACTTTCCTTCTGGTGTCGACTCTGCATCCCTGGTGTCGACACAATTACTCCAAGTGTCGACACTGCTTCTCTGGGTGTCGACACAAGTCTTCTTAAGTGTCGACACTTTGCTTCTGGGTGTCGACACATGGACTTAGAAACTTTTCAAATTTCCCTGCAAATACTTAACCTGCACAACTAAACTCAAAACACATCAAATACATTTTGATGTATATCATTGAGTAGGGTGAGGCTTCTTCAAATCAGGTACATTTTTTCCAATGTACCCAACAGAGAATGTCCGAGAAAACTTCGCACATCGGCCGCAGACAACAAAGGACATCACTCCTTCACGACACGTACCTTAGTCAGATCTACTGCCAGTTCAGCTCTATTAACAATATGGCCCAAGAAAGCAACTTCTCGGAGCCAAAACTCGCACTTGCTGAACGTAGTAAACAAACTGTGCTCCCTCAACTTCTCCAAAACTAAGGCCAAGTGCCATTTATATTCCTTCTATGTCCTTGAAAGTATCTACTTGTTTACCTAGATTACCTAGAGGGGGTGAATAGTTCAGTTCTGAGTCTTTTTACGGAATAAAAAATAATGAAGAACAAGCACACATAAGCACCACACAGACACACAGATTTATAGTTGTTCCCCCAAATGGGTATGTCCACTGTCTCGTCTCTCCTATCTAGCACTTTTGGGCTAGACTTAGCTACTTCACCAAAACTCAGATTATCACCATCTTACACCTCAGAGCCTCAACTCCTACAACTCGGATACAACTCTCCTACAACTCAGAGAATAACCTCCCCTACAACTCGTAGAACAAACTCTCCTATAACTCGGAGAACAATCTCTCCTACAACTCTATCCAAAAAACACGGATCTACAAACTCAAAAGTAGAAACTTCCTGCAATAAGAAAAATAGTTTTACAAGTTTCTAGATTGGAAACCATATTCTTCTTCAGATCTGAATGTATTCAATCTTCTTCCTTCTTGGATAATAGATCTTGAAATAAAGTTGAAGTAGAAGACTTGAAATCTTGAAAACCTTGATCTAAAAAGTTGGAATCTGACAAGATCAAAAATACCTTTAAAGAATCTAAAAGCAATGATCTTGTCAAATCTATCTTTGAGAAGAATCATTGATCGCGAACTTCGAAGTCATCGGGTTGTGTTTCCGAGAACAGTAGATCGGAAGAGAAGTTCGGCCGTTCATGATTAGGTCAAGAGAAATTTTTGATTCTTAGTGATCCGTTCTTCTCAAAATGAAATCCTTGATATTTATATAGAATTACATCTGCAATGGCTAGAAATGTCCTTCCAAAAATAACTACCACGTGCACTGTACATGGTAGTCGTTTTGAAACAGAACTGAAAAAAATAGAACTAGAAAATGTTAAGTCCATTCTTCGAGATGACACGAGTAATAGGAAGAACACTCGACCAATTACTTAGATTACATGAGAGCATTCGACAAATTACACAAGTTCATTCGACGAATTTTACTTAGAAATTTTTCTGTCAACAGTCACTGGACCACTCAAGAACATTCAGCAAATTCCATGAGTATTCACATGATGTCTCAATGAATGACACAAGACTTCAGGTATATACTTGACAAACTTTACATAGCCTCTTCTGAAGAAGTTTTAAAAACTATCAGAAAATTCTCGAGTAAACTCGACTAATTCCATGAGTATTGACGTGATGTCTCAATAAATGACACTAGACTTCACGTGTACACTCGACGAATTTTACTTAGGAAAATTGTTGAATCTTCCTAAACTTAGCAACAATCCTTTTCCTTGATTCCTATGCACTAGTAAATAAAGTACACCCCATTAGAGAAATTGAACATGAGTCAACACTATGTCATATACAAATATGGATTACATTGCATAGTCCTACATTTTATAACCCATTGTAATCTAATATTTGTGTGTACTTGGCTCACAATTAACTCCTGCAAGTACGTAAATGAAAACCATCATCAAATGCAAACTCAATTCATCTTAGTTTAAGGGGGAGTTCTTTAAATCAGGGTTATTATTGAAGCAATACCCAACAATCTTCTCCTATTTAAAAAAGTCAGAACCCAATATACTAAGGTGAATTGCACATAAAATAATCTTAAACAAAAACATATAAGAAAATGGAATAAATTAAAACTAGTAGAAATCTCAAAAAAAAATAATATTGTTATATAAACAGTTCTCAGAGGCATTTCAGAAATCACACACATTCACACATATAAAGATATGAGATCTAAATAGTTTTGCCCTTGGTCTTCTCATTTTTCCTGTCAAAATATGCCTTAGGTTTGGGGTAGTACTTTGGAGGAGGAGGTAGAGCATCTGGATCATCTTTCTTGTATTTCATGAAGTGTAATATTATTTTTACATTAGCCACCTCATGCTTCTCCCAATCTTCACTACTGTAATGAATCCTTCTATCTTTATTTTACAAGTCTACGAGTGTGAATGTGTCTAGGATGATTCCATTGGAGATTGGGCTCCATACTTCAACAAGTTCCCGATTTGGGTCAGACATGTGAGCAGAGGGACCTTCTCCATACCTTCTTCTCTTAAGAGCTAGTTGGGATAGCTCCTCAACAATCTTAACATCAGCTCCAGCAGCATCAACGGTTTCAGTAGCAGTCTGTCCCATGATAATAATAATCATGAGGATAGTCCTGAGTATCTGTCCAGTATTAGGAGTAGTCCTAAGCAGGCTGAACAACATCATATCTTAAATCTGGCATTCTGAATCCAGGCATTCTTTCTTCAATATTTACATTTGATCCAAAGAACTCACCTTGCAACCACTTAAAATTTTGAAAATAGTAAGTATTGATGCCATGAATCTCCCGATACATTGCAACTTCTAGTGCATTCAACTTGCTTTGTAGTTTTCCTCCCCCCTTTCTGACTTCTTAAGTGAGGGCATTGAGAATTATATCTCTAAGGTAGACCATTTGGTCATCAAAATAGCGCATCCCGTAGTTTTGTGCATCAATAATTGTCTTTATTATTTCATGCACATGCCTTGTCTCATCAAAGTTGCTGCTAAGTCCTCTCATATTATGCAGAATTACATTGCCACCTTGAATAATCCAATTATCAAAGTAGGATTCCAGCTTCTCAATGTTGACCTTGACTTCAGCGAGTCTATTGTTCATGCCTTTTTCCACTTCTTCTACATTATCAAGTACTTTCTTCAAGGATAGATCAAAGTGATCTCTTTGCATGACAAGCATTGCTTCTATAGATTTCCGTATAGTATTATCAAAACTGGAACTAGCAATTTCCTCATCCTGAGGTCTTGGAGGTGAATGATGTGTTATTGGAGAGACATGAGCATTGAGTAGAAGATGACCTTCATCCTCTTGGAGAGGAGGAAGCATCTCTTTTTCTTCTTCCTTAATAGAATGCTCAATAAGATATTCCCCATCAAGTGGAGCACCAAAATCTTTCTGGGTCTGAACTCCAGTGCCACCGGAAATGTTGGCAATCCTTTTCTCAAGGTCATGTATAAACTTGTCAATTTGTTCTTGAAGAATATTAGATGGTTGGTTCAGCTCCCCCTTAGCCATAGCTGGAAGATATTTTGGGAGACTAACTACCAAAACAGTAGTAGCAACATGTTCATCACTAACATCATCATGTTCCTCAGTATCACCAACAAAACCAGCAACATCAACATCATCAACATCAACAACATCCTCATCTAGTACAACTGTGTCTGCAACCAAAGTCTCTGTAATCACTGTCTCTGTAAGTTTTGGTATCTCTGCAATATATGTAATGACTTGAGCTGGCTCAAAAGGCATGGGAACATCTTCAATATCCAATGAAGGTAGTGTCTCTAACTCAGCAACTATACCAGAACTCTCAGGTGTTTCATAGGGGGTAGGAGTTGGAATCATCTCCTTATCATAGAATTCCTCTTCTTCGGCAACATCTCTTATCCCACCTTCCATGGGAATCCTTCTATCCCATCAACTAAAGATGGATGAGTGAATTTTCTTCATGTGATAAATTGGCACTCTTGAATACATATCAAACCGGTTTCTATTTATTTTATTATGGTAGAGGGTGAGTATCCTTCCAAAATTTGGTGCATTTAGACATTCCCTGATCTTCTCAAAAAGAACACTTCCCCAGTCAATCATTTTCCTACAAATCACCATTACGAGGAGCTTGAACATCTCACCAGATATATAATCATCGGATCCAACTTTGCAAAGTATAACCTTTCCCATGATGTCGGTCAACAACTTTCCTTCCTCATTCATCCCTTTCCGTCGGATCGATTTATTTCCCCTTGGTAAGACACAGAAGAGAAGAGATCTACGCAAGTCTATCTCCTCAAGTAAATCTTCCCCTATAACTGGTGGCAGCCACAAGTATTGGTTCTGTAAACTGGCCTTCACTTTCACAGAAGAATTCCTGACTTTGCTCTTGATTACAGTTCCTTCTCGCCTTAGCTTCGCATTCTGATAGAATTCTTGGCTATCTCAGTTAAAAAATAGGCAAGAATGTTATAGAATAAATGTCGGTCCATCCATATCGAGCATCAAGATGACAGTCCCTAACTCATCAGAGGCTTCACAAACCCTATATGCACAAGTTCTCCACCAACCTGGAGGCTTTTGCTGCCTCTTGGTGCCATATCTGAGAATTGAACCGTAACTTTTCGGGAAAAGGAGGTGAAATTCTGGTGACGAACGACGACACTACTTGAGACGAGGTCGGTGAGGACTTCCTTTGAAAGATTCAGTAGAGAGATTTTGCACTAACGGAGGTGAATTGATGGTGAAGTCTTCTTTGTCGGGAGTTGAATTGGCAGAAGGTCTCGAGAACTCTTTACGAAGTGTGTGAAAACTGAATGCCTCTAAGTCCTATTTATATAGTTTTAAAGTTTTGAAGAGAGAGAGAGAGAGAGACGCGTACTGTAACACACCTGATTTTTGAATGTTTATCTTAATTCCGTTAGTGGCATATTTATGACGTCAGTGCGTTACAATTGACGCATAGTTAATGGGTTCCGTTGTTGGAGCTTGGTTTTGCATAGTAAGTTTTTCAATGTGCTTGATCTTTAGCACGGTTGTGTAATTTCCCTCGCGATTCGGGTCTGTTTTGGTGAGTCAGTGGAGATTTTATCGAGATGTGGGCATTTTATTTTTGGGAGCTATTTACCTGAGTTTTGTTTGTCGGATATCAATTTCGACTTCATCGTTGGATTCGTAGCATTAGTATTTAGCTACAGTGTAATTTTCGTAGAATTTCGAGTTGGTTTGAGTTTCGGTTCATTTGGACATTTATTTAATAATTAATATTATATATATATATATATATATATATATATATATATATATATAAGTATAAATAGAAGCGATGTGATGGAACCCTATTCATCTTCTTCCCAATCGTCCGGTAGTTTCGTAAAAAGGGGAATCAGTGGTGTCACCGCGAGGGCCGCCGATAGGGATCGTTTCAGTGGTCAGTTTTGTTGGAGTAGAGATTCAGAAACCTCTCACCTAGATCTACGCGTGTTTGGTAGGTATTTCTCATTTCTTAGATTTTTAGGCATTAGGGTTTGCGTTTTTGACCTCCTTTTTCCCTGAAAAGTTTCAGGAAACGTTCCCTAGGACTTCTTGCTGCCGAGCCTTGTCGTGGAGCGTTTGGAGGGTTCAGATTTTGGGAGTTTCGAGGTAACTGGTGATCTTCCCATTGCTTTGCTATTTTCCTTTATGTCACTTCTATTCTTTCCCTCCTTAGTATGTAGGAGTAGTGTAGGGGGTAGACTTGAGAAATCCATAGGATAGTTAGAACTTTTCGGCCAGGAATCCGTGGAGTATAGTATATAGCCTAAGGGAATTTCGCCGCGTATAGGTGTAGTAGCCTATCAGGAATTTGTCGTGTATGATGAAATAGATCGAGAGAAATTCATCGAGGAATAGTGTTTTCATCGAGTGGATTCATTGAGTAAGGTTAGATTTCGCCGAGTCAAATTCGTCGAGTATCTAGGCATCAAGTCAGTCGAGTATCAGTAGTCTTGGTATTGGGTGAAGGTAGATTCCTCGAGTATTCTCAAGAAATACGTCGAGTGTGACAGGCTTAGAAGGCGTTGAGTGATCTGGAGACTAAGTCAGATTCGTCAAGTATACACGCCGAATCAAGTGAAATTCATCGAGTATCACCGAGTATAGCCGTTATCGTCATATTAAATTCGTCGAGTATCACTTGATTCGTCGGGTACATACAACTAATTTGGCTGGACTTAGGATAGATTTTCTCTGATTTTTTCTCATTCATCGAGTATGGGCCTTAGGGTTAAATTTTGGGTTTTCCTCTCCTCTTTGTCGTGGGAGTATCTGGAGTTGGGACGTAGGTGTTGTGGGTGTTTCGAACATGATCTGGGTCTAGATTGACAGTAGATAAAGGACCGCCAATTGGACGCTGTTTCAAGAATCATTGAATTTTGTGGGTTTTTGTCTCTTCTTATGGACTTTTGGGTTCTATTTGTTAGGTGGCCACCACCGCATGGCCTTTTCAGACCTTTGGTCAGTTAGTTCGTGTTGTACATTGTGGACATCGACTCAGGACCATTTATTTTTACCGGTGCTAATGATTCACATGTCAGAGCTGTTTAGTTTCTTTTTCCTATTGTGTAGGCATATGTTGGAGGTTTGCTTCTGCAGGTTTAAGCGAAGCACAGTATCTTTTCATAGTTGGTGCACCTTTCTTACACTACTGTTGAGTGTTCTACTTCACTTGTTTCAATTTGACTAACTAGCAGAAGTTTGTCAGCCATTCTTATAGTTGGGTTTGGTAAACCCCTTTATATTTTTTCTTTATTTATTATCTATTAATTTCTTTCCCCACTTGTATTTTCTTGCTGAGGTGTTATTTCTTTGGATGCTTCAGGTTCAGGGCAGTAGCCGATTGTGCGGTTAGGTTTGGTGGTTGTTAGTGGTATGTAGTTATTGTACTGGTTTTCTTCATCGTCATGAGGTATTTTTGTTGTTTTTTCTTTTTAGTTCAGACATGCATACATACATTCAGTGGGTTCGTGTCAGGTTGTTGATGCCCACTAGTGGTTTTCTTGTGGAATGTTAAGTATTTGCTAGCTGCTAAGTTTACCTCTTTATGGTAAGTGGTACTTGCTCTTTGGGAAGGTTTTATGCTAGGTTGTATGTTAGATATTTTAAAGTATAAAAGTATTATTTCTATTACCTCATACATGCCATCTTTCAAAACAAATGTCACTATATTTCAACTATCATAAAAGTTATTTCCATACTTATTATAAATCTAGGATCTTATATACCAAGAGTTGTCATTACAGATGTTTATACTCATGTAGGATGTTAATCACCGTAAACAAAGTATTTTTCGCAACGTATATTCATATTTATATTTGTGGACTAGTTGATCCACTGAACCAAGGAATATGGCCATTAAAACACAACCTAAACTACAGATTTATTCATAATAAACTTATGGATTTCATATAATGTTTTGAGTTAGGGTCTTCCCTAGGAGTCTTCAATTATCCCCTACATGGCATGGCATAATGACGCGTGTTTTCTCTTACTATGATATGTAATTTAATTACGAAGAAAATGTGTGTTGTGATAGTTGGTACCAGAGGGATTGGTTTTTTGGCAATTGGTCGAACAACTATCTCATGTAAATTTCAGTTGTCTTGTTCCATTGCGTACACACACCGATGTGTCATCAATACGTCTTGGCTGAAGCATGAACACTATACTAATAAGCATGACAAGAAGTATATGGGGAATATTATATAGTATGAGATGCATAATATGTGTTTGTATATTGATACTCATAGGAAGCAACATGTGATTGTTATGTAGTATGGGATGCATAACAATCATCATATGAATGCACATTAGATTTTACTTATCATTACATGCGATATTATGTAGTATGGCATGCATAATATTCCATGTTTATGCCTCTCATAATTTGCATTAAGGCCTTTATTAGATTGCATAGCACAACATGCATGATATAACATAGCATTAGCACAAGTACCAAGATAAAGGTTTACATGATGTCAAACTTACACACATGGGTTTAAAAATAAAAAGAATGGTAATTCATACATTCATGATCGATACACATGAGTAAATAGGTTGACATTATATCATCCTATGTTTAAGCTTAACATCATTATGAAAATCCCAGAGCAAGTTAGCAGCTTGAGCAAGTCACTATACATGTATTTTCTGAACTAAGTTGTGTAGTTCTAGCCATTAAGTTAAGTTTTGATTGCTTGTTTGATATATTCTTAGGATACAAGCTTGAGCAAGTCACTATCCAAACTTCTCTACACTTGGTCGTTTGTTTGTTCGTTTTTGCAGGAATCAATGGCAGGCTCAGTCGCCATCTTGGCCGCAATGAAATTTGACGCTGGATTCGATATCGACATGGATTCTTTCAACAACAGTAATCAAATCTTTAAGGAGATTCTGGAACTTTTCAAAGACCAACAGCTAGTTACCATCATGACCACAAGGATTAAATTGGCTGCAGACGAGATAAAAGAATGGGTGTATACTGTGCATAACCTGGATCAGAATACAGTGGTTGGGAGCATCTCAGGAACCCAGATATCTCTAACACCTGCTGCATTGACAGAGGTTTTTCAATTGAAATTTGGAGAAGATTCTGCTGAACTTTCTGGAGAGGAGTTTACTAATATGCTTGAAAGGATGGGTCACTCAGAAGAAAACCCTAGCAAATTGCTGAAGAAAAATCTGTCTGTTGAATACAGATTTCTAGCTGATGTTGTTGGCAAGGTATTGTTGGCCAAACACTCAGCCCATGATACAATATCAAGGTATCAGCTCTGCTTGATGGGTGCCCTAGTGGACAAGAAACAACTGAACTGGGGAGAAATTTTCTTTGACTTGATTAAGAAAAAGATTAACAAGAACTTTGTTAATTTTGGAAGAATTTTAGGGCTATTCCTTCACCACAGATGCCCTGCTCTGCTTGTTTCAAGTGGGATGCACATCAATGCCTCCAAGAGGCTCACATGTGCCCTCTTTGGAAAATGGGAAAGGCAAATTGTGAAGCCCAGCAGGCCCTCTGCAATTTCTACTTCATGCACAAGGACTGCTCCAATCACTTCCCCTCATGTTTCTGCCCCTACAGAAGACTTGCCTGCTTCTTCTTCTCCTCCTCCACCTCCTGTTTCATCTACCACAGTCACATCCACCATCATAATCTCCACCCCATCTCCAACTTCAATTCCTTCTCCAACTCCACCACTCACTGAAGAAATCTTCCATCCTCTACATCAATACCCACACCTAGATATTGATTCATCCTCTCATATTCCATCTTTCAATCTTATAGATGATTCCTATATGGATGATTCTCCCTCATCCCCTCCTGAGCCACCATCTTCATCTACATCATACCAACAACTACTTCAAGACATAATTGCACAACCATCCTTCACACCATCTGTTTCCATTCCATTATCTTCCATTTCCACAATTCCCATCTCTCAACCATCATTTCCACCATCCACAGGTTCTCCTACAACATCTCCTGCTGCTCCAACCCTCATTTCTACCTCTTCCATCCCTACCTCTTCTCAAGTCTCTCTTGAGCTAGTAGATCTTCCATCCCTTGCAGACAGGTTATATGAGCTGATAGCTCCAAGGCTATCTCTCCTACTGGAGACCTCTTTGGCTCCTCTTATCAAAACAGTTCAGGAACTGTCTACCAGGCTTTCTTCCATTCTTCATTCTCAGGCAATCCCTTCTTATGGGTGCCTTGATCCAGTTGCCACTGAATCTTGGTAGGGGGAGATGCCTCATGAAGTTGACAGATTGCCTGCTGCTGTAGTTTCTTCAGTCCAAGTTTCAACAGCTTCAGTTGCATTCCTCACAGTGGACCTCAGGTCACTGTTATCAATCTTTAATTCTGTATACTTCAACTGCCTGCCAGTCCAGCAATCTGAAGATCTGACTAAGGCCATTGTGCCTATTTCCAGATGTGATCCCAGCCTAATAAGCTCTTATATACATTCCATCAAGGCTGTTGACACTGCTTCTTCTGCTGCTCCTACTTCTGCTGCTCCTACTGTTGTTATTGATGTTTCTGCTAGTTCTGATATTGATGTTATTGAGGATATACATATGACAGAGGCATTTGTTTTTGAGCCTGCTGTTACTACTGCTAATGCTCCTTCTGAAGTTGATTTTCCAGTCTCATCTGATACTACTGCTGCTGTACCTTCTGTTTCTGAAAGTGTTGTTTCTGAAAGTTTTGTATCTGAATCTGCTGATGTAATTTCTTCTGCCAGTACTGCTTCCACCCCTTTTCCTGCTATTGCTGCTGCTACTGCTGCTGTCTCTGCTGTTTCTTCTGCTCAGTCTCAACAACAAAAAGATTATCTCAAAAGTATTGATGTAGTGTATGATAATCCTCCAAGCTCAGACAGTGATCAGTTTAGGACTGACTCAGATGATTCCTCTACTATAATTGCAAGGAAAAGGAAAGCCAGAAGCAAAGCTATGAAGAGAGTTCCTCCAGAAAAAGTGAAAGATACAAATGACATTCCATATTATATACTGCATAGTTGCCCTATCACAGAACCCTGGATGCAGTACTCCAGAAATCAACTGAAAGCTATGAAGAAGAAGAGAAAGTATGACAAAGGATCTTCACATTTCAATCCTCCTCCTCCTCCTCCCTCACCTGATGCAGGTGCAGGTGGTATTTCTGCTTTCCAATCCTCTGCCAGAAGCCAAAGCTCATAACAATCTCAAGGTAGATCCCAGTACAGAGGTTGTCAATCTAGAGGTTACTAGTCCAGAAGAGGACAGTACAGAGGAAATCAGAGAGGACTCAGAGTATATTCCAGGCAACATCCATATTCAAGGGAAGGACAAGGTCCATCTGACACAACTTCTGGTCCCTTTCCTTATAAGCTGAAAGATTTAGTCTCTTCCAGAGCTCCTTCAGATAATCCTTCAAATAGATATGAGCCTCCTGTTCCATTTGAAGATCCAGAAAATAACCCCATCTCATGGACAGCTAGGATGAAAGAATTGGCTGCTTTAGATCAAATCAAGAAAGCCAGAGAACAAGGAAAAGATACATCCAATATAACTACTTTATCAGATCAAAGGAAGAAGGAACTTGAAAGATACTTATCCAGTAAATTCTTTGATTCAGAAAGCTACATGAAGCTGCATCCAAAAGCTGTAGTGCCCAGGCCAAAGCAACAAACCTCTCTAGGTGCAGCTGATGATAGAAGATCTAATAAGGAAGCTCTCAATCCCAACAGAGAAATAGTTCTTATAAAGAGAAAAGAAAAAGAATGATTCTGTAAGATGACAGTATATTTTATTTTCTGAACTATCTGAGATAATGTCTGTGTTTCTACTATGTCTTGTTTGTTATATCTCTGCTTTGTATGTTTTTATTTTTCCAATATCTGTAAATAGTAATCCTAACCCAAATAGGGGGAGATTGTTGGAACACCCTATTACTGATTTGGGCAAGGATCACTATGTCTTTTAGGAAATCTGTTTTGACCTCCTTGTATAGATCTAAAGGTCAATTAGAATTGAGTCTAAGGGTTAGTATTTATGTTTGAAAGCTGCCCTCGAGACCAGAGATTTCAGTTCAGGAGACTAAGTCATTCGTCGAGCTCAGTACGACGAATCGTCAAACTCCATTCGACGATCGCTGAGCTCACTTCGACGAATCGTCGAACTCCATTCGACGATCGCTGAGCTCACTTCAACAAGTCTTCGAACTCCATTCGACGATCTTCGAGCTCAGATCGACGTTCTTGTCTCCAGTTTGTTTCTCTATCTCTGAGCTCAGTTCGACGATAGTGGAGCTCAGATCGACGATCTCTGTTTCAGTCTAAGACCAGTCTCTGAGCTCAGTTCAACGATAGTGGAGCTCAGTTCGACGTTTTTCTAGTGAGATCGATGTTTTTCAAGATTCAAATTCAGACAGTTGTGGAATTATTCTCAGTATTTATGTCAAGGATCTTGTAGCTGTTTTCAATTAATCTGGAGCAAGTTTCAAGGGATTTTCAAAGGAATGTTTTTATTGAACTTTCCTTTAGAAGACAAATGCAGTTAAGGAAGTCATTTATGACAGACTAACGACTATCTTGGATAGAGAAGTATTCTATTCAGACCTAAGGAATAAAAAATCAGTTTTCATTCTCTTCTCATAGTTAGATACACATATTCTACAACAACAACAATTACACAACAGAAGAGAAAGAGTTGCATACATTCTCAGTCTTAGAATTCATACAAGAACACCATCACAAAAGGAGATCAACATACTGAAACTTTCAGATCCCTTTTGATTCCAGTGTTCAAAGGACATCATCATTCAAGACTCCAGACACCACACATTTCAGTTGTTGCTGAAATCATCTTTTGCTGGAGATCAAATTTTCTGAAGGCCTATCACCCTACTACAAAGCTTCACTTCCTGAACAACTCAAGATCTCAGGGGGAGCTTTGACAACATCCACTATCTTCTCTCTGATTGTTGACAGAGAAGATCATCTCATCTCTCTCTCTCTCTCTCTCTCTCTCTCTCTCTGCTGTAAAGGGTTTATCAAACTCCCTTCAAAAGTTTGTGCTGGTTTCTGAGACCTTGTCAAAACTCAGTGGTGGCAAGACACCTGATCAAAAAATCTGGTTTGGTTTTTAAGTACCTTATCAAAAGCTCATTGGTGCCCAGGACACCTGATCAACTCATCCTGCAGTGGATTCCTACCTAGGGTGGTAGAAGAGTGGATGTACCCAGATTGATTGGGGAACCACTATAGCTCCTTGTGTCTTCTGTTCTTTCTTTTGTTGCTTACTTTCTTTTTGTTTTCTGGCTGTGGTTTGTGATTGCTTTTTGTTTAAATATTTGTTGTAGTTCATTTGCTTCCCTATTCACTTAGGAATACAACAACTGTTGTAAAAAGTTTTTAGCAAGCACCAAACTCTATTCACCCCCCTCTAGAGTATATCAGATCTAACTTGCACTTTCATGTTTCTTATTATTGTTGTGAGTGTAACATAAGCAACTAAATATTTTAAAATAGTCTACTTTAGGTTTCTTCCCTTTAAGTAGATCATAAGGAGTCTTATTCTTAAGCTTGTGTATAAGCCTTCTATTCAGTACATAATTTGTTGTGCTCACAGCCTCTGCCCAAAAGTATAGGGGTAAATGAGCATCTGCAAGTAATGTTCCTGCAGATTCAATTAGGGTTCTATTCTTTCTTTCAACAACCCCATTTTGTTGAGTGTTCTAGCAGCTGAGAAGTAGTGTCTGATACCTTCCTTCTCACAGAACTCTTACATAAGAAGAGACTCAAACTCAGTACCATGATCACTTCTGATCAATGCAACTGGAGTACAGTACTCAAGCTGTATGTTCTTGAGAAAATCTATAAGAACCTTGAAGTTATCTGACATAAATCTTAGAAAGAATACCCAAGTGAATCTAGAGATGTCATCTACAATCACTAAAGTATAAGATTTCTCTCCTAGACTTTGTACTGTAATATGTCCAAAAAGGTCCATATGTAGCAAGTACAATATTCTAGGTGAGTCACTTTTATTTACAGATTTGAAACTATTTTTAGTTTGCTTGCCTAATTGAAAAGCTTTGCAAAGGCTTTTCTTCTTGAAGGGGAAAGAAGGCAATCCTCTGACAAGGTTGTCCCTAGAGAGTTGGGCAATGTTTTTCAAGTTTATATGACCTAATCTCCTATGCCAAAGGTCATTATTGTTGCTACTTTGATTGAATAAACATATTTTAGATTTAGATGACTGGAAATTAAGTACATAAATGCTTCCTATTCTAGTGCTAGTCAATACTACATGTTTATCTAAAGAAGTAATAAAACAAGAAGTTTTAGTAAATGATACATGAAACCTTTCATCACATAACTGGCTTATGGATATCAGGTTGTGCTTCAGTCCACTTACATAAGCTTCCTTCCTAAAGGTGACTGCTCCAATCTTGACTTTTCCATAGTCTTAATTCTGGCCACAATTGGAGTCACCAAATATTACTTTGGGTCCTAGCTTTGACTTGTAATTGATTAGGTTGTCCTTGTTTCCAGTAATGTGTTTAGAACAGCCACTGTCCCGATACCACTGTTGCTTTGTGGTGGGACAATCTTTCACCTGCAATGAAACAGATTAGCTATTCTTGACCCAGGTTACCTTGGGTCCTTCTGTCTTCACATAATTAAAAATGGAAATATATGAACATTCTCGTTGACATTTATAACCTAAAGGATGATATCTTCTAGGTGGAATAATCCATTGATTAAATTGATTAATAGATGATCTTTGTTGATTATAAGTTTTAGAAAAATTAAAGTTTCTGTTAACATAAACTGCGTTCGACGAATTCTGGTGAGTTCGTCGAACTGAGTTCGACGAATGGGGTTGAGTTCACCAAACTCCGCTCAGAGAATGGAAGTATTCATTCTCTGGGCTCCAAAATCGTCGATCTCGGGTCTACGAACCATACTGGTTCGTCGATCATAGTTCAACGAATAATTATAATGGAAATTTGCGTTCGGAGTTCGTCGACTTGAGTTTGACGAACTGTACATATTTAGTCTATCTGAGTTCGACGAAATCTGTTGAACATTGTTATAGTTAGGATTTTTCTTATTCTTTTTTGTTTTCTTTTTCTTTTGTTTTAATTCAGTTTTTTTAACATTATTATTATTATCTATCTTCTCTTTTCTTTTTTTTGAAACAAATTTAATAGGAGTTGTTATTATATTCTTCTGAATTAGTGAGGGTTGGCTTGATGAAGAACCTAAGCCCAGCTTGCCATCGAGTCTGGCATTCACTGTGCTTGTGATGTCCATCAACTTGATGCTTCTCCCATTTAGTGATTCTTCAAGTTGCCTTACCTCAGCTAATTCAGTCTTTAGTTATATAATTTGTTCTTGAGCTAAAGTTAATTCATCTTTTAACTTAATATTTTAAGAAATCAAGTTATCTTGTTTAAGAAATTTTTCTCTAAGAGTTTTAATTTCTTTTTCAGAATTAATCAAGTCAATACACAAAGATTTAAATTCAATCTTAAAACTATCTGAATTATAATCAAAGGAAGACAATACCTGATCTGCCTCTGATTCAAATGTATCATTGTCTGACTATTCTGCTTGTCCCTCAGCATCAGATGGGCTGCAAGAGGCATTGATATCCATAAGGCAAACTTCCCTTGCCTTAGATTCTTCTTCCTCTTCACTGGAGCTAGAAGATGACTATTCATCTTCAGTGTCACTCCAAGTCTCAGCCACAAAGCCCTTTTCTTTTCTCTTGTGCTTGCTGGAGGAATGTAACGGCCCGACTTTCTTTGGCATTATTTACTCCTCTTGTTGACGTCATAATGACGTAAGGGCATTACTTTAGTGTGCAGTTGATGGCGCTTCGCCGATAGTGCGTTTTCGCGTCTTTTCGATTCAGTCGGCTGAATTCATGAATCTTTGGCGGAAACAGAAAATTTCACATTGGAAAACTTAATTGATTGATTTTTTTGTCTTTCTCGTCCAGTTTCGTCTCAACCCGAGCATTTTTGGAGTCTCGGCGCACGATCGAAGTTTTGGGTTTTGTTTTGATCTCATAGTTCCTTGTTCAACTACCTGAACACAATAATTGCTATATTATTGACTGCTTGAATTGATTTTCGGGAAGTCCTTCTAAAGGCTTGGGATTTCGTCGATCCAACCTTTTTATGTTTGATTTTATTTTATTTTCCTCTCTGGTGCTGTCTGGGTTCGACGATCGTCGAGCAGAGCTCGACGATTGCTTTTCCTCTCTGGTGTTGTCTGGGTTCGACGATCGTCGAGCTCCGCTCGACGATCTCTTTTCCTTTCTGGTCGCTGTCTGTGTTTGACGATCGTCGAGCGGAGGTCGACGATTACTTTTCCTTTCTGGTCGCTGTTTGGAGTTCGACGATCGTCGAGCGGAGCTCGACGATTGTTGGTTTTTCTAGGAGCTGCTTGGAGTTCGACAATCGTCCAGTGGAGCTCGACGATTGTTAGTTTCTCTGGGCATTTTTTGGAGGTCGACGATCGTCATGCTGAGCTCGACGAAGCGTCGAGCAGAGCTCGCTGTAGGTCTAGCGGTTCTGGGTGCTGAGTTCGTCGACCAGGCCCTGCTTTCTACGTTCGATGATTTTCGAACAACATTCGTCGAGTGGATTTTTCCCTTTTGTTCGACGATCGTCGAGCTGAGAGGTCTAGTGTCGACACGGTTGTGTCGACACTGCCGTTGGGTGTCAATACATCTGTGTCGACACTGCCGTCGGGTGTCGACACAGTTGTGTCGACACCACTGTACTGTCGGGTGTCGACACAGCTGTGTCGACACTGCCGTCGGGTGTCGACACAGTTGTGTCGATACCGCTGGGCCAGTTATGTTGAACCCGGTCTTTTCTGTTGTGTAGTATTTATACTTTCTGCTTCTTCTTAATCTTATAGCCGACCTAGAATTTCTCCTGCCTTCTGTGCCAGAGCGGCGTGTGAGGAGAAGGTTGTCTGTCCGTGCTTCTTCCGGTGGCCACTGATGAAGCTCCGGTGCTCGAAATTTCCATCCGATCATTGATCTGGAAAACTCTCGTCGAGAGCTGTGCCCTCATGGTATTTCCTTCCCCGTTTCTCGAGATTTTCTTGTTAGGGTTTTCGGCCCTAACCATTATTTAGGACATTTTCGTCCAGGTTTCGGCTCCTATCGCGACGTGTGGAGATTTGGAGAGTTTTTTTGGTAAATCGAGGCAAGTGGTGTTCTTGCTCTCCCTCTTGTTCTTGATTCTAAATTTTTGCCCTTTTCCTACACTTGTTTGAGTTTATTATGTTTTGATTGTTGAGATACTTGTCCTAAAATCCTAACTCCCCCCCTCCATTCCTAGAAATGTGACTTGATGTCCCTAAAGCCTTAACCCCAAAATTCTAGTCCAACGCATTGGTAAACAAACTGGCTGTCGTGCTGTTATAACCATCGAGTTATCTTGTTCGTTTTTCGTATTAAACTTCACTTGCTGTACTTTGAAATAATCTTATGCAGTCCACTTGGTTGGTTATCCCTTGATTTTATGATGAAATAAAGAAAAATGAACCCTGCTTGTATAATTATGTAACTAAAGAAACTAAGATAGACTGTGCGCGTTGGGGTCCTCCCTCGGCATAGTGTTTTATACTCAGATGAACTGTGCGCGTTGGGGTCCTCCCTCGGCATAGTGTTTTATACTCAGATGAACTGTGCGCGTTGGGGTACTCCCTCGGCATAATGCTTAATGCTTAGATAGACTATGCGCGTTGGGATTTCTCCCTCGGCATAGTAATTATTTAATGAAAGATTGAACTTCTATTGCTGGTGCCTGTTCTTTCTTGATAATGTGTTTAGCCTTTCTTGCCCGGCTAGTTTTACTGTTGCTTACTTTTACTCTGCTGACCGTTTTGTTGCAGTCGCTTTTCATTCTCCTTTACTTTGAGGTTTGTGTAGTCTGCTTTTACTCTTGCACTTCTTGTGACTTGCTTCTGAGGTGTTCTTCTTTTGAATGCCTCAGGATCAGAGCTGTAGCAGGTTTAGCTGACAGTGTTGGTCTTCTGGTGCTACTGGTTTCTGCGGCCGTTTGATTCCACCTCTAAGCTTGAGGTTGTTGTTTTTGTTCAGACTTGTCAAATTTTACTATGGGTTCGTGTCAGTTGTTGACGCCCATAGACCTTGACTTTTCTGTGATGGACTACTTGCTGTTGTTACTGCTGTTACTTCTTATCTGATTGTTCTTGCTCTCTGGGAAGGATTTATGTTAGAATGCATTTAGTTATTTAAAAGTATATAAAACTGCATTCCGGAATATTGGCATGACATGACTTCAACTACTAAATCTACTACTTTAAGCATACAAAAGATATATATATATATATATATATATATATATATATATATATATATATATATATATATATATATATATATATATATATGGTAAATGTAGAAGTCACATCATCATTTTATAACACTGGACCCTCACTCCCACGTAGGATATAAATGATCTAACTCAGTATTTTTCCGCCGCGTTAAAGATGTATATTTTCTCACCTATGGACAGTAGTCCACCCGACCGAGGGACACGAACATTAACTCTATTAATTTATATGCATTGTTTTAACCAAAAGCTATAAATCTTTTACTCGAAGTAAATGTGAGGACGAGTTACCTGAGCGTCTGCAGTTGTCCCCTGCATAGCGTGGCATCATGGCGCGTAGTTTCTCTACTCTGACGTATTTTTGAATACGGAGAAAATGCGGGTCGTGACAGTTGGTATCAGAGGGAGGTTTACAATAGGGTTGGTTGGTTTTACAAGCCAGTCGAACAACTTTCCCTTAAGAAAAACTCTAATCGTATCATTACATTACGTACACACACCAATATGTCATCAGTAGATTTTGATGGAAGCACGAACACTACACTCATATCATTATAAGAAGTATACGGGGCATATTATGTAGTATGAGATGCATAATATGTGTTTATATATGGATCCACCATAGGTGGCAACATGTGACGGTTATGTAGTATGAGATGCATAACCATCATCACATGGATGCCCATTAGCGCGTTTTCTTTTCTTCGTTACATACAATATTATGTAGTATGGGATGCATAACATTGTATGTGTACGCCACTCATAGTATGCACTAAGGCTTTATTTTAGTATGTATAGCACTGCATACATAACATATCATTGCATAAGCACACGTGCCAAGTTAAAGATCTACATGATGACATATGTACACCCATGATTTGAGATGAAATTCATACATTCATGCATTCATATTATAGGCACAAGTTAGAATCATAACATCATTTTATGATTTCTCGGAGCAAGGTAATAGCAAGAGCAAGTATCGGTTCTTTTCCGATCTGATCTGAGTTTGTTCGTTCCTGATCTGATCTGTGTCAGGGTATTCAAGTTTTCTAGCTTCAGTGTCTTAAGCTAGGTCCCTGATAAGTCTTTTGTTCGTATCGGTTAAATAGGAACCCGAAATAGTGTGTTTAGGGAATATTTTACCAGTTTGTGATGTCTTAGGCAAAGTCTGACTAGATATCCATTTGTTCTGTAGAATGCCGCCTAAGCGGGTTGCGAAGAGGTTGACTCCCCAGTCAGAGGGTGAGTCTTATGGTGCCCAGAGCGAAGCGGTGAGGTAAAGTAATGAGACCCTGGCAAGGCAAATGGTGGACATGCAGTCCCAGATGCAATCGTTGTTGGCTGTCGTCGCCGGGCAGCAGACCAGAGCGCAGGGCCCTGCTGTGGACCAAGCTGTTCTTACTCCCCCTGCTGCTCTAGTTCCCCTAGTCATGCTGCCTCCTGAGATGAATTTAATTTCTCACTCCCAGCGATTAGGACCTCCTTCTTATGATGGTAGGGCAGACTTCATGGCATTGGATGACTGGATTATTGCCATGGAAGAAATGTTTTCCTACTCTGGCGTTTCTCCTAATCAAAAGGTGATGTTTGCGGCATATCAGCTCAAGGGTCTTACGAAGGGTTGGTGGATCAGAGGAAAAGAGAACCTTTCTGATGGGTGCTCATGGGAATCATTCAAGAGTATGTTACTGAAGAAGTTCCTACCATCGGTCGAGCGAGACCGCCTAATGAATATCTTCTTACACCTGAAGCAGAGGCAACTCACTGTTGGTGAGTACGAGGTCGAGTATAACAAGCTCAGTCATTTCGCCCCAGATCTGATAGCATCTGAAGATGGCAGAGTGAAGCGCTTTCTGGGTGGTCTGAGGTATGACATCCAGCAGTTGGTTAGCGCATACAAGTCTGAGACCTTTGCAGAAGTGGTCGAAGCTTCCTTAAAGGTTGAGGCGATAGAAAAGGCGAAGAATCGGGGATCGCTTGCAAAGAAGGACAAGAGGAAATCTGACGATGGAGGAAGTTCTAATGCATCTCGCCCTGTAGTGAAGAAGGATAGAAGAGAGGCGTGTAGCTTTTGTGGTAAGCCGGGGCACGCTTTCGATAAGTGTTTTAAGAGATTGGATGCGCAGAAGCTATCTCAGGTGCATGCGATCCAGGATGCTCCCAAGGGGGTTCCTGTCTATTCTTATTGTCAGAGGAGTGGGCATGATGTGGCCCGTTATCGTAAGAAGGCTGGAGCCTGTTACCTCTGTGGCAAAAAGGGGCACATGAGGGCTAATTGCCCGCAGAGCCAGCCTGCGCTGCATGCAGTTCCGTTGCAGACTTTACCGCCGCCCCAGCCTCTCATGGTCAAGGGCAAAGGAAAGTTGAATGTGCTGACCAAGGAGGAAGCCCAATCTTTGACTCAAGTGATAGCAGGTTAGTCTCTGACTCGACTAGTAATTTCTTTTAGTAGATTTATGGTTTTCACATATTAGTTGCGCGCGCTATGTGTTTTGGTGAATTTAAGGTGAAGAATAAGTGGGCACGTGCGTTTTGTTCGATTCGGGTGCTACTCACTCTTTTGTGGTAAGGAGTTTTGTAGACCGACATCGCTGGGCTCTCGACTAGTTAGACACCTCTATAAATGTCAAATTTCATTCAGGAGAGTTGGTTAGATCAAGCCAGGGTATCCAAAAATGCCGCATCTCCCTAGGAGGATTTCTAGCATTTGCGGATCTGAATGTGCTAGATCTGGTAGACTTTGACGTGATTTTGGGCATGGACTGGTTGTCCAGCTATGATGCCGTCATTCAGTGCAAGAACAATCGCTTGGATTTCAAAGGTAGCAATGGCCAGCCCATGAGTGTGTATGGTTTGCCGCGTCAGGAATCTCCGATCATTTCTGTGTGGTACGTGCTCGCAAATTTCTAGAGTCTGGCTGTGATTCTTTTCTTGTCTCCGTTTCTATTCTGGGAGCTGCACCGTTAAGCCTCGGGTAGAGGACGTTTCTATGGTGTGTGAGTTTCCAGATGTTTTCCCAGTTAGCCTTCCAGGACTTCCTCCTGAGAGAGAGGTGGAGTTTGTTATAGACCTCGAGCCAGTCACTCGCCCTATTGCAAAGGCACCGTACCGCATGGCGCCGCGTGAGTTAGAGGAGCTCCGTACTCAACTGGATGAGTTATTGCAGTGCGGTTTATTAGACCCAGTTCTTTCCCCTGGGATGCACCAGTGCTCTTCGTGAAGAAAAAGGATGGAATGATGAGGCTATGCATTGATTATCGAGAGCTAAACAAGGTAACAATTAAGAACAGATATATATTGCCTAGGATCGACGATTTGTTAGATCAGTTGCGGGGTATCTCCGTGTTCTCGAAGATTGACCTCCGTTCAGGTTACCATCAGTTGAGAATAAGGGAGTCAAACATTCCGCGAACTGCTTTTCGTTCTCGCTGTGGTCACTTTGAATTTCTGGTAATGTCATTTGGATTAACGAATGCACCGTCAGCTTTTATGGACATGATGAACAGGGTGTTAAAATATTTTCTGGATAAGTTTCTGGTGGTATTCATTGACGATGTTCTAGTATATTCCAGAAATGCAGAGGAGCACGCCTTGCACTTGCGCCTGGTATTATCTACTCCGAGGGAGCACAAGCTGTATGCGAAGCTTAGCAAATGTGAGTTCTGGATATCTCAGGTGTCTTTCCTAGGACACATTGTAAGTAAGGATGGTATCTCAGTGGATCATGCAAAGATAGCTGCGGTCTTGGATTGGAAGAGACCTACATCGCCTAAGGAGATAAGGAGCTTCTTAGGGTTGGCAGGTTACTACAGAAGATTTTTGGAAGGATTATCTGTTCTCTCTGCGCCGTTGACCAGGCTTATGCAAAAGAGCACAGTTTTTGTTTGGAGTGATGCCTGTGAGGAAGCTTTTCAAGAGCTCAAGAGGCGTTTGCGTTCTGCTCCCGTGTTGGCATTGCCAGTGGAAGGAGTGGAGTATGTTGTTTATGTGGATGCCTCACGAGTTGGACTCGGTTGAGTGTTGATGCAGGATGGCAAAGTGATTGCGTATGGATCAAGATAATTGAAGGTGAATGAAAGGAATTACCCTACGCACGACCTGGAATTTGCTGCCTTCATTTATGCTTTGAAGTTGTGGAGACATCTTCTGTATGGAGTGTCGTGCAAAATTTATTCGGACAACAAAAGTTTGAAATATGTCTTCACTCAGAAGGAACTGAATTTGCGCCAGCGTCGATGGTTAGAGTATGTTGCGGACTACGAAGTCGATATCCTTTATCATCCCGGTAAGGCTAATGTAGTAGCAGATGCGTTGAGCCGGAAACCCGCACACATCTTTAACATCTCGGTGCAATCCCTTGTTGAAGAGTTCTTGCTCATGGACATAACCGTAGGGAATAGCGCTTCGCTGAGTAGCCTAGAGGTGGATGAGCCTTCGTGGATTACTCTCACTAGGCTACATCAGAAGGACGATCCTGAATTGTAGCACCTCCGCAGTAGAACTGAGAAAATGGAATTACCTGACTTTGTAATTGACGACGTGGGTACTCTAAAGTACCGTAGAAGATACTGTATTCTCGCTGTCGGGGACATCCGATCAAAAATATGCAGTGAAGCGCATGGTTCCAGTGTTGCATATCATCCCGGCTCCACGAAAATGTACAGAGATTTGAAGCAGATTGTTTGGTGGTCAGGCATGAAGAATGATATTGCAAGATTTATATCAGAATGTTATACTTTCCATCGTGTCAAAGATGATCACAGAAGGCCGGGTGGTAAGTTAACGCCCTTAGATATACCGAGTTGGAAATGGGAGAGTTTATCCATGGATTTTATAACCGGTTTGCCTAGATCTCCCCGAGGGCATAATGCAGTGTGGGTTATCGTGGACATACTAACCAAGTGTGCCCACTTTGTGCCCTTCAAGATTAGTTATTCCATGGAAAAGATAGCTGAGCTTTATCTGAACGAAGTTATCAGACTTCATGGTGTACCTACGAGTATTGTGTCAGACCGAGACTCCCGATTCATGTCTCGTTTCTAGTAAAGCTTACAAGGTGCTCTAGGTACTGATCTTAGGTATTCTACTGCCTATCATCCTCAGACAAATGGTCAGACGGAGAGAGTGAACCAGATTTTGGAGGATATAATTAGATGCTATATTCTGGACTATGGTGGGGCTTGGGATAAACGCCTCAGATTGATGGAGTTTGCGTACAATAATTTATCAGGAAAGTTTGCAGATGGCGCCCTTTGAAGCTTTATATGGAAGGCGTTGTCGAACTCCCCTGTTTTGGGCAGAAGTTGGCGAGAAGCCGTTGCTCGGACCGGAAGTGCTGGAGGATATGAGTACTTCAGTAATGCATATTCATGAAAAGCTGAGGTTAGCTCAAGAGCGATACGAGAAGTATGCAAACCAGCACATAGTTGATCTGGAGTTTGAAGTTGGGGACATGGTGTTTCTGAAGGTCTCTCCGATGCCGGGTGTTAAAAGATTTGGAAGAAACCATAAACTAGATCCCAGGTATGTGAGGCCTTTTCAGATTTTGGAGCGCATTGGAGTTTCTGCCTATAGACTGGAGTTGCAAGATTCTTTTCCTAGTGTTCACGACGTGTTTCACGTGAGCCAGTTGCGAAAGTGTGTCCGTAATGATCGGCATGTCCTTGAATCAGTACCCCAGTTGTTGCCTAATCTCTCGTATGTTGAAGAACCTGTCCGTATTTTGGAGACGCAGGATCGTGTGCTAAGAAAGAAAACAATTCAATGGTTAAGGTTCTCTGGCAAAATCAGGATGGAAGAGGTGCAACTTGGGAATTGGAATCCGCGATGACAGAATCTCATCCTCAGCTGTTCTCCTAATCTCGCTGGTTAGTATTCTAGTTTTAAGAATTCTTCTGTCTTGTCTCGTTGTCTGTCCTCTTATTTCGTTCGTGTTCCAAGTTTCGGGACGAAACTTCCTTTTTGGAGGGGTGACTGTAACGCCCATGCTTTTTTTCGGCATTATTTACTCCTCTTGTTGACGTCATAATGTCGTAAGGGCATTACTTTAGCATGCAGTTGATGGCGCGTCACCGATTGTGCGTTTTCGCGTCTTTTCGATTCAGTCGGCTGAATACATGAATCTTTGGCGGAAACGGAAAATTTCACATTGGAAAACTTAATTGATTGATTTTTTTTGTCTTGCTCGTCCAGTTTCGTCTCAACCCGAGCATTTTTGGAGTCTCGGCGCGCGATCGAAGTTTTGGGTTTTTTTTGATCTCATAGTTCCTTGTTCAACTATCTGAACACGATAATTACTATATTATTGACTGCTTGATTTGATTTTCGGGAAGTCCTTCTAAAGGCTTGGGATTTTGTCGATCCAACCTTTTTATGTTTGATTTTATTTTATTTTCCTCTCTGCTGCTGTCTGGGTTCGACGATCGTCGAGCGGAGCTCGATGATCGCTTTTCCTCTCTGGTGCTGTCTGGGTTCGAAGATCATCGAGCTTCACTCGACGATCGCTTTTCCTTTCTGGTCGCTGTCTGTGTTCGACGATCGTCGAGCGGAGCTCGGCGATTGCTTTTCCTTTCTGGTCGCTTTTTGGAGTTCGATGATCATCGAGCGGAGCTCGACGATTGTTGGTTTTTCTGGGCGCTGCTTGGAGTTAGACAATCGTTGAGCGGAGCTAGACGATTGTTAGTTTCTCTGTGCGTTGTTTCGAGGTCGACGATCGTTGAGCGGAGCTCGACGATTGTCGTGCTGAGCTCGACGAAGCGTCGAGCGGAGCTCGCTCTATGTCTAGCAGTTCTGGGTGCTGAGTTCGTCGACCAGGCCATGATTTCCGCGTTCGATGATTTTCGAACAACATTCATCGAGTGGAGTTTTCCCTTTTGTTCGACGATCGTCGAGCTGAGCAGTCTGGTGCCAACACGATTCTGTCGATACCGCTGAGCGGAGCCGTCGGGTGTCGACACAGCTGTGTCGACACTGCTGAGCCGTCGGGTGTCGACACCGTTGTGTCGACACTGCTGTGCCTTCGGGAGTCGACACAGTTGTGTCGACACCGCTGTGCTGTCGGGTGTCGACACAGCTGTGTCGACACTGCCGTCGAGTGTCGACACAATTGTGTTGACAACGCTGTGCTGTCGGGTGTCGACACAGCTGTGTCGACACTGCCGTCGGGTGTCGACACAGTTGTGTCGACACTGCCGTTGGGTGTCGACACATTTGTCTCGACACCGCTGTGCTGTCGGGTGTCGACATAGCTGTGTCGACACTGCCGTCGGGTGTCGACACAGTTGTGTCGACACCGCTCTGCCGGTTTTGTTGAACCCGGTCTTTTCTGCTGTGGAGTATGTATACTTTCTGCTTCTTCTTAATCTTTTAGTCGACCTAGAATTTCTCCTGCCTTCCATGCTAGAGCGGCATGTGAGGAGAAGGTTGTCCGTCCGTGCTTCTTTCCGGTGGCCACCGACGGAGCTCCGGTGCTCGGAATTTCCAACCGATCGTTGATCTGGAAAGCTCTCGTCGAGAGCTGCGCCCTCTTAGTATTTCCTTCCCCATTTCTCGAGATTTTCTTGTTTGGGTTTTCGGCCCTAAACGTTATTTAGGACATTTTCGTCCAGGTTTCGGCTCCTATCGCGACGTGTGGAGATTTGGAGAGTTTATCTGGTAAATCGAGGCAAGTGGTGTTCTTGCTCTCCCTCTTGTTCTTGATTCTAAATTTTTTCCCTTTTCAATTGTTGAGATACTTGTCCTGTAATCCTAACTCCCCCCTCCATTCCGGGAATTGTGACTTGATGTCCCTAAAGCCTTAACCCCAAAATTCTCGTCCAACGAATTGGTAAACAAATTAGCTGTCGTGCAGTTATAACCATCGATTTATCTTGTTCGTTTTTTGTATTAAACTTCACTTGCTGTACTTTGAAATGATCTTATGCAGTCCACGTGGTTGGTTATCCCTTGAGTTTATGATGCAATAAAGAAAAATGAACCCTGCTTGTATAATTATGTAACTAAAGAAACTCAGATAGACTGTGCACGTTGGGGTCCTCCCTCGGCATAGTGTTTTATACTCAGATGAACTGTGCGTGTTGGGGTCCTCCCTCAGCATAGTGTTTTATACTCAGATGAACTGTGCGCGTTGGTGTCCTCCCTCGGCATAGTGCTTAATGCTCAGATAGACTGTGCGCGTTGGGATTTCTCCCTCGGCATAGTAATTGTTTAATGAAAGATTGAACTTCTATTGCTGGTGCTTGTTATGTCTTGATAATGTGTTTAGCCTTTCTTACCAGGCTAGTTTTATTATTGCTTACTTTTACTCTGCTGACCGTTTTGTTGCAGTCGCTTTTCATTCTCCTTTACTTTGAGGTTTGTGTAGTCTGCTTTTACTCTTGCACTTCTTATGACTTGCTTCTGAGGTGTTTCTTCTTTTGAATGCCTCAGGATCAGAGCTGTAGCAGGTTTAGCTGACAGTGTTGGGCTTCTGGTGCTGCTGGTTTCTGCGGCCGTTTGATTCCACCTCTAAGCTTGAGGTAGTTGTCATTGTTCAGACATGTCAGATTTTACTATGGGTTCGGGTCAGTTGTTGACGCCCATAGACCTTGACTTTTTTGTGATGAACTACTTGCTGCTGTTACTGCTATTACTTCTTACCTGATTGTTCTTGCTCTCTGGGAAGGATTTATGTTAGGATGCATTTAGTTATTTTAAAGTATACAAAACTGCATTCCGGAATATTGTCATGGCATGACTTCAACTACTAAATCTACTACTTTAAGCGTACAAAAGATATATATATATATATATATATATATATATATATATATATATATATATATATATATATATATATATATATATATATATATATATATATGGTAAATGTAGAAGTCACATCATCATTTTATGACACTGGACCCTCACTCCCATGTAGGATAACAAATGATCTAACTCATTATTTTTCCGCCGCGTTAAAGATGTATATTTTCTCACCTATGGACAGTTGTCCACCCGACCGAGGGACACGGACATTAACTCTATTAATTATATGCATTGTTTTTAACCAAAAGCTATAAATCTTTTACTCGAAGTAAATGTGAGGACGGGTTGCCTGAGCGTCTACAGTTGTCCCCTGCATGGCGTGGCATCATGGCGCGTAGTTTCTCTACTCTGACGTATTTTTGAATACGGAGAAAATGCGGGTCGTGATAAGGCTTGCTATAGTGATGCTTCCTGGTTTCTTTTCGCCTCTGAATTTTTAGGTGGTGGAACAACATAAGTGCTTGAAGTAGAGGTAGATGTAGCAGCTGTAGGTAGAGGAGAACCTGTCAAAATAGAATTATATATGTCCTCATCAATTGAATTCAAATAAAGCCTTATTCTTGCCTTTACATGACAAACTTATTTAAGTTGCAAACTGGTGGTCTGGTGCATGCATAATCTTTGTTCTATGCCATGCTGTGAGAAAAATAAGAAAAACTAAGGAGAAAGAGATCAGATCTATCAAGGATCTTTTGGTTCAAGTGTTAGCTTGTACAACCAAAGGAACACCGCTCTGATACCAATTGAAAGATAGGGGTTAGATCTGATTTACGCTAGTGGGGGGGGGGGGGTGAATAGAGTAATTAAAACATTTTAGCTATTTTAAATATTATCAGAGTAAAGTAGTGTTACCAGAAGTAGTAATAGAAAGGAAAGATAATCTAAGCTAAATTACCACAACACAGCTAGCCTAATCTAACACAGCACATCTAGCCTATCACGGCCACAACAAGAGCAACACAGAAAATGAACAACCAGACGACACAAGAATTTTATAGTGGTTCCCCAACCTGGGTACATCCAATCTTCTACCACCCAGGTAGGAATCCACTAGCAGGTTTTTGATCAGGTGACTGCCACAATAAGATCTATGTCTAGGGAGATCTCACAACCCTTTGAGCTTTTGATCAGGTGCCCAAAAACCAAGAATAAACTTTTGAAGGGGGTTAATAAACCCTTTTACAAGTAGGGGAGAGATATTTGATGGTGTCTTCTCTTTCACAAATCAACAGAGAAGGCTAGTGGATTTGCTATTGTCAAGAGCTCCTTTCAAAGTCACTTGGAGCCTCGCTCATGGTGTAGGCCTTCAGCCTTGACTTGAAGTATTCCAGGAACTTCTAACTAATTTAGAGTTTGTTGTCCTTGAAAGCTCCTAGAGTTGAAGTTGAAGAAGACTCTTGATTGTGATTGTTGTTCTTCTTCTTCTTCAGTAAGATCAAGGAGAAAACTGGTTGTTTTCTTGCACAGAGAATTTCTGACTGTTTCTGTATTTTCTTCTTGTGTCTCTGTATTACTTCTTATTCTATCAGTCTGAAAGAGAAAATCTCTTTTATATTCTCAGTGAATTCTCCTTTAAAATTTGAATCTCAAGCATTGAATGTTGATTGCCTGGAGAGAATGAAATACGACAGGAGAATATTTTCTTTAATGAGTTTCCCAACTGTCCTAATTAATTAAGCAAGTAATTAACCTGATGAAGTCCATAATTAATGCTGCCAATAATGGCTATATTCAAAAAATATGAGAATTAACTACTCAGTAAATTACTGCTAAATAATATATGGAATAAGGAAAAAATGAGAAAAAACTCTAAGTCAGGCTTGGACAGAAATCATCGACCTCTGAACAGATTTCGTCGACCCGAGATCCAAGTTTGTTATGCTGAGAATTCCTATTTGTCGACCTGAGAAAACCTGTTCGTCGACCTGAGCTCAGCGAACTGCATTTTGGAGATAACTTGCCTAATCTATGCTCCAAGTTTGTCGAGCTGATAATCTGTCTTCGTCGAGCTGAATTCAGCGAAATAAATCAGGAAAGAATGTCTTGAAAGCTGAACTCTAGACTTCGTCGACCTGAGCTCGAATATCGTCGAGCTCAACTCAGAGAATTAACTCTGAGTTCGTCGAGTATAGAACGACTATCGTCGAGCTGAGTTTGATGATCGTCGAACTTATATACTGAACTTTGATTTCTTCAAAGTCTTGAGTCCACTGAGGTATTCTGCTGGATTGTCCATCAAGGTTGAACCTAATGACTTAGCCTAAACTTAAGGACTCAAATACATGACCCTGGCTATACATTGTGGGTCAGACATCCTAATTAGTGAAGCTAGCCCAAATTCAACTAGGGATCGAACAAATGCCAATCGGCGTAGGTATGATTTAGAATTTGCTATATGACACATGGTTTTTCTGAATGTTTCCCCAATTTCTGGTGTTAAGAGGTTTGGAAAGAACCATAAGTTGGATCCTAGGTATGTGGGACCATTCGAGATTGTTGAGCACATTGGAGTGTCAGCTTACAAGTTGGTTTTGCCCGTAAATTTTCGTAGTGTGCATGATGTGTTTCATGTGAGTTAATTGCGGAAGTGTGTTCTTAGTGACCGTCAAGTTCTTTATTATGTGCCCTAGTTGGAGCTCAACCTTTCTTATGTTGAAGTGCCTGTGTGCATTTTGGATACCCAAGATCGGCTGTTGCGAAGGAAGACAGTACCAATGGTTAAAGTTTGTGGCGGAACCAAGAAGTGGAGAGCGTGACTTGGGAGTTGGAGTCAGTAATGAGGAAGGCTCATCCTCATCTATTCTCCTAGTTTCTTTTGGTAAGTGTATTCTTCGTTAACCTTAAGTTACTTTTCATTTTTTATTGGATTTGTTTCTTTTTATGTCAAGTTTCGGGGCGAAACTTCTTTTTAAGGGGGGTGGCTGTAACGCTCCTGATTTTTCGATGCTTATCTTAATTCCGTTAGTGGTGTATTTGTGATATTTGGGCATTACAATTGACGCATAGTTAACGGATGCCATTATTGGAGCATGGTTTTGCTCAGTAGTTTTTCAGTGTGCTTGGTCTTTATCACGGTTGTGTAATTTCCCTCACGAGTCAGGTCTGTTTTGGTGACTCGGAGGATCTTTTATAGGGATGTGGGTGTTTAATCTTCGGGAGTTGTTTACCCGAGTTTGGTTGGTCATATGTTGATTTTTACTTTGCTGTTGGATTCGTACCATCGGTATTTAGCTACAATGCGATTTTTGTTGAATTTCGAGTTGGTTTGGGTTTTGGGTCATTTGGACGTTTAGTTAATAATTAATATTATAATATATATAAGTATAAATAGAAACGATGTGACAGAACCCTATTCATCTTCTTTCCCGCCGTCCGACAGTTTCGCAAAAAGACAAATCGGCGGTGTTGCCACATGCCTTCGGCCGCTGATACAGATCGCTTTTATGGTCAGTTTCCTCGAAGGAGTAGTGATTCAGAAAGATCTCACCTAGATATACGTGTGTGTGGTAAGTATTTCCCATTTATTGGATTTTTAGTAATTAGGGTTTGCGGTTTTGACCTCCTTCTTCCCCGAAAAGTTTCAGGAAATGTTGCCTAGGATATCTTGCGGCCGAGCCTTGTCATGGAGTGCTTGGAGGAGTTGGATTTTGGGAGTTTCGAGGAAAGTGGTGATCTTCCCCTTACATTACTATTTTCATTCATGTCTTTTCTCTTCTTTCCCTCCTTAGTATGTAGTAGTGTAGGGAGTAGACTTGAGAAATCCATAGGATAGTTAGAACTTTTCAGCCAGGAATGCGTGGAGTTTGGTATAGCCTAATGGAATTTTGTTGCATATAGGTGTAGTAGCCTATCAAGAATTCGTCGAGTATGAGGAAATAAACCGAGTGAAAATTGTCAAGTAATAGTGTTTTCGTCGAGTGGATTCATTGAGTAATGTTAGATTTCGCCGAGTCAGATTCGTCGAGTATCTAGACATCGAGTCCATCGAGTATCAATAGTCTTGGCGTTGGGTGAAGGTAGATTCATGGAGTATTCTCGACAAATACGTTGAGTGTGACAGGCTTAGAAGGCATTGAGTGATATGGAGACTAAGTCAGATACATCGAGAATATACGCCGAATCAAGTGAAATTCGTCGAGTATTACCGAGTATAGTCGTTATGGCCATGTTAAATTCGTCAAGTATCCCTTGATTTGTCGAGTACATACGACGAATTTGGCTGGACTTAGGATATATTTTTGTTGATTTTTGTCTGATTTGTCGAGTATGGGCCTTGGGGTGAAATTTTGGGTTTTCCTCTCCTCTTTATCATGAGAGTATCTAGAATTGGGACGTTGGTGTTGTGGGTGTTTCGAACATGCTTTGCGGCTAGATCGGCAGTGGATAAAGGACTGCAAATTGGATGTCATTTCGTGAATCATTGCATTTGATGGGTTTTTGTATCTTTTTATGGACTGTTGGGTTGTGTTGGATAGGTTGCCATTATTGGTATTACCATTGCGATCTGGAAGTGATCAAGCATATGACCTCACTAGCAACTCAGTATGAGCCTATTAGGGTCACACAAAAGATAGTGGAGAAATTGGGAGATTGGATTTTTATGATATAGCTCATATGATGAGTTGAAAAAACTGAGCTCAATCAGGGTAAAAGCGTCGAGTGCATTGAGAACAGTCAACTCCTTCGATGAGTTAAGCGTTATCATCGAATGGCAGCGTTGAGTGTGTTGAGTATATTTATTCATTCATCGAGTAAAAATGTTGATTCGACGAGTATGACACCTAAGCGTTGAGTGTGTGGACTATACTCGACGATTCATTGAGTCAAGGAGTTGTTTCGATGAGTCTAAGTCTCAAGCATTCAATGCTTCAAGCTCTCTCAATGCCTTTGTCGAGTAAAGGGTTTACTTGACGAATCTGACACTTAGGAATTAAGTGTGTTGAGTGCATTGAGCGCCTTTCAATGAATCGGACTTTTGGCATTGAGTGCGTTGAGTGCACTGAACGTAATTCGACGATTCGTCGATTATCACATAGAAAGCATTGAGAGCGTTGCATCCATTCAATGCCTTCCCAGAGTCAAGCATTGATTCAACTGAGGATGGCAATTAGTTCGTCGTGTATCCTATGGATACTCGATGATTCATAGAGTATGTAATGATACTCGGCGATTCATCCTGCATGCTATAGATGCTCGACGATTCGTCGAGACCAGCATTGTCTGGCCGAAATTTTGGATTCTAAGTCTGGATCTTCCAATAGCGGCAGGAACTGTTCTGTTTATTCCTTGGGTATAAATATGATGTTTTAGGTTTTCTACTCGATGCAATTTTTATGTAAAGCACAAGAGCCGTACAATGCAAACAGAAGAAAGCCCTAGAACTCGATAGGAACGTTCCACCGATTCCGTTGCTATCGCCGATCCCGATCCTAGCCAGTGTCGCTCCCGCCTTTCATCTAACAGATCGAGCAGTCAGTAGAGATGCTGAGTGTCCTCTCCTGACCTAGTGCTTGTTAGACAAGTGGCTGCGTGTTCTCCTGATCGTGTGGATTTCCTGTACAGGCGCGGATATACTTTCTGTGCTCAGGACTCGAGCTGCTAAGTGCCGGTTGATTTTCTGGTGCATCTTGGTTGAGTATAGATTCAATTACTCAAAGGTAATTTTATTTACAGTAAGCTTTACCTCTTGATTCATGAATATTGGCAGATCCTAACACTTTGGGTTTTCTTGTTCTCTATTTCCATTGCACGCACAACTATTGTTCCATCTTGTAAAACCCAACAGTGGTACCAGATCGAGGTTTTGAGCAATATTCATAATTTCAAAAGTTGCTAAATTCATGGCGTATAAATTTGGATATTTTAGTAGTCTTCTAAAATGCCTAAATCTATTATTGGAATCCCACCAAGAACGCATGTGATTTCTTTTTTGCTACTCCTTAACAGTAACCGTCACTCTTGTTCGTTTGTGAAACCAAATATGTGGTAGATTTTGAATCTCACACATAAAGTGACAAGCTTGTCTACTGTGTAAGTGGAGTTGGTGTTGCTCAAGTCCAGTGCATGCAAATATGAAGATTTAGAAGTGTTCTAGATATTCAGATTTAGCCCAACTCATCAAGTGTTTATGATGGTTTTATTGTGCACATATGTTATGCATTTTGGTTATGATTACTGTTGTTTTATTTTGTGGATGTGCACATTGGTTAATTGTTAACTGCGATTAAATGTTAATCAACAATCTAAAAAACCTTAAGCAATATTAAGTATTCAAATGCATTTCGATGGATGACACTCTTCCTACCTCGATCGATGAAGTGTGAGCTTGCCAAAAGCAAGGTGCATTAATCTATCTGGGTAAGGGTGCGAACGGATAATTGTGCTATCCCACTATCGATATTGGGTTATACTTAACTGGGTGACCTCAAAGTATGAGTGCCCAGAGGCATAGGGCTGGCATGCACCATATGATGGATTTGAATAAAGAGTTATTCACCAGCCATATAGGAATTGCATTGTGATGCAATTGGCAAGCGTTGCCAACCTAAATAGCTTCATTGTGAGAGAAAAGCCAAAACTGACTCATAGTGTTAGTGAAATATGAATCTTGTCCACTAAGAGGGTTACTCGCTAAACTCTTTAAATCGATATCACGGGTTATCTTTGATAAAAATAGTGGGAGTAATTTTAAATAATGTCCAAATTGAAACATAAACTATATTTGAAATGCAGTACTAATTTGCTTTGCTTAATCTTTTTAGAATTTTCATGTCAAGTGGTTCGCATTCCACCCTATCCCTCCGAGCGATCCTTGAGAAGGAAAAGCTGAGTGGGACTAATTATTTGGACTGGTACAAGAGCTTTAAAATTGTTCTCAGGAAAGAGCTCAAGCTCTATGTTTTGTAAGAGGTGACCCTTGATGAGCCTGCCGGGAATGCATCCCGTACTGATAAGGATGCTTATAAGAAGTATCTTTACGACTCTTAAGACATCGAATGTCTCATGTAGCAACCATGAACTCTGAGCTCACAAAGAAACATGAGAACATGGAGTTACAAGGAATTAACGAGCATCTCAAGGAAATGTTTCAAGGAAAAGCTCGTCAAGAGAGATTCGATGTCACTAAGGCATTGTTCTAGTGTTAGATGGGAGCTCGGGACCTAGTGGGGGCTCACGTACCTAAGATGATTGTGTATATCAAGAACCTTGAAATACTAGGGTTCCCTATGGGCTAAGAGTTGGCCACAGACCTGATCCTGCAATCGTTGTCGGATAGTTACGAGCAGTTCGTCTTGAACTATAACATGAATGAAATAGCAAGGCCAAGGGATTTAAGAAGGCGAAGGTAGGACCTAAGTTTGCTTTGGAGCCTAAGTCTTCTGCACTGAAAAAGAAAGGCACAGGGGAAGAGGGAAAGTGCCATCACTGTGGCAAGGCTGGTCATTTGAGAAGGAACAGTCCTTTATACATTGGGGGTCTGCAAAGGATGATGGGAGGTATGACTTCCGCTTCAGGTATTTATGTTGTAGAGATAAACCTTTCTGCTCCTTCATCCTGGGTATTGTATACCGGATATGGTTCTCACATTTGTCTAAATGTGCTGGAACATGGAAAGAGAAGAATGCTGAGTAAAGGAGAAGTGGACCTGCATGTCGGGAATGGATCAAGAGTTGTTGCTGTCACCGTGGGTGTTTACCATCTTACTTTGCACAGTTTATATATATTTCATGTTTGGACATGATTGGATTTTCTTTTATTATTAAGAATAATTGTTGTTCTATATTTAAGAATGATGTTTGTTAAGGTATAGCCCAAATGTTTAATAATTTATATATTTTTAACTTAGACCATCAGATCTATAATATAGAAAGTACTAAGACACTAAAAACGAATGACTCGAACCCTATGTATCTTTGGCATTGTCGTTTGAGTTATATAAATGAGAAACATATATCCAATATCAATAGCGATGGACTATCGGACTCATTTTATTATGAATCATTTGAGAGATGTGAATCTTGTTTTTAGGCAAGATGACTAAGTTTCCTTTCACTGGAAACAATGAGAGGGATGATGATCTCTTGGGTATAATACATAGTGAAGTATGTGGACCCATGAGTTCTATGGCCAGAGGTGGTTACTTCTACTTTGTTACATTTACTGATGATTTCAGTAGATACAGATACATGTATCTTATGAAGTGCACAAATCCAAGACCTTTGAAAAGTACAAAGAGTTCAAGAACGATGTAGAGAACCAACTGGGTAAAATGGTTAAAACACTCCAATATATCGAGGTGGCGAATACCTAAGTCATGAGTTTCATGATCATCTGAAAGAGTGTGGTATTGTATCACAGCTCGCTCCACTTAGAACACCACAACATAATGGTGTGTCTGAGCGGAGGAATCATACTCTGTTAGACATTGTACGATCGATGATGAGTCATGCAGATCTGTCTATTTACTTTTGGGGTATTGCTCTAGAAATTGTTGCTTTTACAATAAATCGTGCTCCAACGAAAGCGGTTCTAAAGATACCATATGAGATATGGACTGGGAAGCATCCTAGTATCTCATTCATTAAGGTTTGGGGTTGTGAGGCATACATGCGACGTCAAATGCCTGACAAGATGGAACCTAAATAAGATAAGTGTTATCTTGTGGGGTTATCTTAAGGAAACTAAAGGGTACTATTTCTACCTACCGTCCGAGGGCAAGTGTTTGTCGCAACGACTGGTCTCTTTCTTGAGAAAGAGTTCTTAAGTAGAAAGATTTCAGGGTAGAACTTGAAGAAGTTCAAGAACCACAAAATGTGAATGAACAATAATTGGAACATGAGTCAGGACTATAAATTGTTGTAGCTAGAGAACCTGCTCAGGAAACACAAGTTCCACATAGATCTGGTAGAACAAGGTTTGAGCCTGAGAGATATGGATTTTTATTATCCCAAATAAGTAATGTGTTGCTTATGGATCATAGTGATGAGCTAGCAACCTACAAAGAGGCTATGAGTGGACCAGACTCCGAGAAGTGGCTTGTGTACATGAAATCTAAAATGGACTCTATGTATAAAAACCAAGTTTGGACCATGGTGGAACCAGCTGAAGGGGCACGACCCATAGGGTGCAAGTGGGTCTTCAAGAAGAAAACCGACATGGATGGGAATGTACAAACATTCAAAGGGTGAATAGTGGTTAAAGGTTTCAAGAAAATTCATGGTATTGACTATAATGAGACATTTTTCCCTTTTATCATAGTTAACTCCATTAGAATTCTGCTTGTTATTGCTGCATTTTATGACTATGAGATCTGGCAGTTGGATGTCAAAACATCTTTTCTAAATGGAAACCTACTCGAGGAAGTGTATATGACACAACCCAAGGGTTTTGTATATCCAGGTGAAGCGACTAAAATATGCAAGCTGCAAAGATCCATTTATGAATTAAAACAGGCTTCTCGAAGTTGGAATCTTCGTTTTGATGAAAAGATCAAAGAGTTTGGTTTTATCAAGAACTAGGATGAACTGTGTGTTTACATGATGATTTGTGGGAGCATTGTTGTCTTCCAGATATTATATGTATATGGCATACTGTTCATCGGGAATGACAAACCGACCTTGCAAGTTGTTAAGAACAACCTAGGGGACGCTTTTCAATGAAGGACTTGGGTGAAGCGACTTATATACTATGTATTAAGATCTATAGAGATAGATCAAAAAAGTCATTGGGTTTGACCCAAAGTACATACATTGAAAAGGTGTTGAAATGGTTCAGCAAGCTTGAGTCCAAGAAATGATTCTTACCCATGTCCCATATTGTGAGTCTCTCTAAGGACCAGTGTCCTAAGTCTTGTGAAGATAAGGACAACATGAGATTGATTCCATATTCTTTGACAATTTGGGTCAATCATGTATGCAATGATATGTACTAGACCCGATGTCTCTTATGCCTTGAGCATGACTAGTAGTTATCAATCGGATCCCGGTGAAAGTCACTGGATTGCCGTTAAGAATATCCTGAACTACTTGTGAATGACTAAGGATACGTTCTTGGTATTTGGTGGAGAGGTGGTGCTCGTTGTAAGGGGTTCACGTATGCTAGCTTCCAAACGGATATGGATGACTCAAAGTCTCTGTCAGGTTCATATTTTGCCTTAATGGAGGTGTTGTTAGCTGAAAAAGTTCCAAGCAGGAGATAGTTGCTGATTCTGCAACTGAGGCCTTGTATATCCCCCCTGCAAATGATGTGAAGGAGGCTCTATGGATTAGGAAATTCATCGATGAGTTAGATGTAGTTCCTAGCATTGTTCGTTCTGTGGATCTCTACTGTGACAATAATGCAATTGCACTTACTTTGCAACCTAGATCTCATCAGCGCTCCAAGCACATACTTCGGCGGTTCCATCTAATTCGAGAGATTGTTGATCAAGGAGATGTGAGCATTTATAGAGTACCGACTAAGGAGAACATTGTGGATTACTAACAAAGCCTCTGACATAGAGAAAGCATGATGGTCATGTTAGATCGATACCTGAATGATCAACTTTAGTAGGAGTCTTGTGGATTGAATGTTTGTTGGCTGTATTATTTCAGTTGTTGAATATAGTATTGTATGTATTTCATTTATATATATTGGCAAGTTCTTTTTATTATGTTATTATTTTTCTATTATGATAGAAATGTAACTAAAGAAATGCTCTTAGAGTGTTTGCTTCTGTAGCTCAAGTATTGGTTTTAATGTTAGAACCTATGATCCCAGAAGCTTTATTCTTAAAGGTCCCTGGTCGTTGTATCATCTTAGAAGCTAAGGGCGGTGATGATATCTTTAAGACTAGCATGTGCATTGACTGATGACCCGTCCTCACAGTTCATGATATTGTGATATCAAGTCATCATACGGGTACTTTTATGAACTATTTGTACTGGACAAACCAACCATAAGAATACTTTGTGGATTATTATATAAACGTGTCACAAGTATGGTTCAAGTGGCAATGGTGTTTGTGGTCCTTTGAACAGAAGTCACAGTATTTATCGAGTGATGAAGAGCGTGCTTTAAGGCCATAAAAAGTATAGTCTTGAGAAAGTTGGATGATAAAATTGGTTATTCGGTACGTTACAAATCATTTGGGTGTTTGTGTGTGAGTCGAGATGGGATTTGTCCTCCTTTATGTCAGGAGTTGCATCCACGGGGCCCTTGATGGAATGCGATTGAGAAATGCATGGGCATGCTTGGTTGAGTCAATATATGATATTGGGCTCACCAATTTCTGGAAGTACATTATAGATCAGGAAACTGGGATTGAACTATTATAAGGGTGACATGATCTATACCTATAGTTCTATCCGGATATGTGGGACGAAGGGACATGACAACACTATAATATTGGTCACAATGGATTTTGTGTTTATAAACTCTTACTGTTTGATGAGCAATGATGTATTGCCAGATGCTGCTCATTGTTTGTGAAGCCTTTGTTTGATACTTTCAAGATGAAGTGGGAGACGGTTGGTGTTACCATTGTGATCTGGAATTGATCAAGCATGTGGCCTCACTGCCAACTCAGTATGAGCCTATCAGAGTCGCACATAATATTGTGGAGAAATTGGGAGATTGGATTTATATGATATAGCTCATATGATGAGTTGAAAAGACTTAGATCAATCAGGCTAAAATCATTGAGTGCGTTGAGACACGTCAACGCCTTCGTCGCGTTAAGCATTGACTCGTCGGATAACAACGTAGAGTATGTTGAGTATATTCAAGGATTCGTCGAGTCAAAGTGTTTATTCAATGATAATGACACTTAAGCGTTGAGTTTGTTGACTATACTCGATGATTTGTTGAGTCAAGGAGTTGTTTCGACAAGTTTAAGTCTTAGGAGTTGAGTGCGTTGTGCTCACTCAATGCCTTCTTCGAGTAAAGGGTTTACTTGACGAATACGGCCCTTAGGCGTTGAGTGTACTCCACGCCATTCGATGAATCTAGATTTTGGCATTGTGCGCATTGAGTGAAATCAACGACATTCGACGATTCGTCGAGTATGGCACAGAGAGCGTTGAGAGCGTTTGTTAACCCGGAAATTGACGATCCCTCCAAAGTTAGCCAGCTTGCAAGTTGCAGCCTGCTCTAGGTTCCCCCTGGAGGTTACGAGCAGTCCTAGATGGGCGGACATACTTCTCTGTCCGCTCAAGCCGCGCAGCTAGGGCAGTCTCCCCCGGTCTGACCACCCAGGTTGCGCAGCAGCCGCTCGTTCGGTAGGGGCTGTGGACTGCTTCCTCATTCTGCCCCTGCAAGTCGTGCGGTTTGAGCATCTAACCTCCCTATAGTTCTGTCCATCCCAATAGGTGGACTACCCACTGAGGCGGACTCCAATCGCCATCTAAATAGACTGCCACATCTCCAGGAGAACTGCCTCTCGGTCGTCCAACAATAAGCAACGAGCTTCAGGTCGCCAGGAAGGTGACAACTATCCAGGTTGTCCATCAGCAGGTGCGACCAACTCCATCTCAGTCCGCCCAGCAGTAGGCTACCTGCTCTCAGGTCACCATCAAAGGGAGACAACCTCCAGCCCGCCCTACAGGGACGGCAAGCTTGTCCAACAGGAGGTGGACTTCAGCAGCGGGGATGACCAGCTTCTATAGTCCACCAGGTCACCCAGTCGACCAGCTCTCATCCGCTTGCAGTTCGTGGACTTGACCTCAGTCCGCCCAAGGAGCATGGACTTGATCCAGATCTCCGCCAAACTGCACATTCAACACTCATCTCGTCCGCCTCGGGCTAGGCGGACTCGTTATGCCACTCAACTCTTCAGCCCTCCTACACTAGACGGACACTCCACCAGCAGGATGGTGACATGCTTTATTCAGTCGAACAGGTCGTCAACTGACCAAACGACAGGCCTCCAGCAAGAGGCGGACAACTCTTCAGCTCTCATAACTCGTCGCTATCTCGCTTACTACAGTTGTGGCGTACTCGTCCCAGTCCCCTAAAAGCAGATCAGCTTCAGAAGACAAGTTCCCAGACCTTGCCTCCTGGCATGGACTCGACGGACTCAACATTCTACTCACATAACTTACCAAATCACCAGGGGTTACGTTACCAAAAGTTGTTACCTCCTCGGGCCTATAAATAGCCCCCATACCTCTCATTTGGGGGACATGGACACACATCGACACTCACGCACGAGGGCAACCGATGGTAGGGTCAAGCATCAGTCCTAGCGGACAATATTCTCTCAGTCCGCGTAACCTCCCCAGTCTACTATGCTCGATGGCGCAGGCCGCTCGGCTTCCGGCGAGCTGTGGGATCCATTAACCGTGCGGTATACCGACCTCATAACTCCGTCCACGAGGGACTCTGGCAATTTCTTTCCTTACCTCCAGCTTCCCCCTTTGTACACTTTATTTTCTTTCCATGTAAAGGTGCAACTCAAGCTGTAACAACTGAATATTAATCAAAGGAAAGCTCATCGCAAGTGTGGAATTTAAGCCGCGGTGGGCAAAGTCTATTATTGCCGCTACTAGCGGCCCCCTCTTCTTCTCAACTCACCTCTCTTGGCATCAACCTGCAATAAAAATCATCAATGTAACTGTCTGCTCGACAGTTCCTGACCCACCTCTCGGCCATCTCTGCATTGGGATCAACATCCTCCTCTCCTCTATCCCTGCATGCCTTTATCAAACGCTTGCTCCACTCTCGAGCACTCAGAAGCTTCGCCTCTCCGTTATCCCCTCAACCTCATTCCTCAATCAACTTCTTCACCTCGTCTTAGCCTGCGAGAGAGAACACACCCGTTAGGTGCTAGTGCCCACGACAACCTCTTCTCTATTTCCCCGCATCAACAGTTAACACGTGACCTTCAGATCTCGAACAGACGGTGAAAATCAGCGGTTAATCATGTTAGACCGCCAACCTCCTTAAAACATTCCTCCTACCAGCCAAGATGCTCTCTGGGAAGCCCTCTGGCTGACATGTCGGGAAACTTCCCTACAGATCGCAGCGTTTAATAACACTATAGCCGCTATAATTCATCGACTAGATTCGTAACCTACAACATCACTGGTTACTATAGTCAACCCAGCAGTGGGGAATCCACCTTCTAATCCACCAACTTTTCTACCAGTTGATCGTTATACCTATCAGGCAAGTTACCCATCTAGGCAGGTCACAGTCCCTTTGCACTTTCCAGTTGTTAAATAAAGGGAGAGTTTCTGCAAACTCAATCCTCAAACCACCGCTTGCTACTCCAATCACCCAAGAAAACTGCCTGAATTTTCCACTAAGAGGAAGAGAGGCCCAGAAGCTTTGCTCAATACCAGACAACCTCCAAAGTCTCCCCTAAAGTGTCTTCAATCACAAGTAAAGAGAGGAAGGAAATTTCGACATCATTAGCGTCTCTTCCCAAGCAAAAAATCCGAGGTTGATAGAGCAGTGTGTGAGGCAAGTCAAGTCATGAAGAGCAAACCAAGCAATGAGGGATCATCTCAGCCTGCTGATCAAAAGGTCAGAGACTCTGACCAGCACTGCAAATATCACAAAGAAAAGGGTCATGCAAAAGAGGATTGTAGAGCTCTTTAACAACTAGTGGAGAAAATGATGAAACGGGGTAAATTCCAACATTTTCTCCAACAGAATGATCATCCTGACCCGTCCGCTTCAAAAAGCAAAGGAGAAATGAGCAATCCTCTCAACTTAAAAGAGGGAAACTAACTCATCGACATGAACCTTAATCTCGACACCAAAAGCATCAACGATGTCTGTGCAGACATCCTCAGAGACTTATCCTAAGCTGAAGGAGAACAACGCAAAGTCCACAAAGCTCCTCGCAATCATTGCCAGTTACTCTTACTTTACATATTTCAAACATTTTCTCTCTGAAGCACTTCTAAGTGTTGTTTATTTCATTTCAATAAATTTTACGTCAGAGATCTCATACTGACACATTTTTCTTTTTTGGAATGCTTCTTCCACTATTATCTCTTCGCCTAAGATATCACTGAACCACTAAGATATCGCCGAGCCTTGTTTTTTTTCCTTCCATAGATTGTGCTCGAGCTTAAGGCCACGATGACCACATATATTGGGGACTGTGTGCGTATGTGCAGTGGGTACCGCTCAATCTATAAGGCGAACTTCAGGACTTCGGATCCTGGCCGGTATCTAACACAAAGAAGTTATCAAGGGAGTTCCCACGTGTTAGCTCTGCTGTGCTCCGTTAAGGATACATTACAGTTACGATGATCTTTACTTGACAAGCAATGACGATCAAGTGTAGCCTTGTCTCTTCGATCATCTCATGATTGTAAAAGTTGAATACTCTATGGTACTCTCAATTCATGCTTTCACGGGGCCCACAACTCCACTGATCTTTCCACAGGAGAGCAATGCTATAGACCACTTGGCACACCTTGCCTGACTGATCAGCCATGTTGTAACCTGAGACATGAGAGCAGTGTTTCTAATGATCCTTCTCAGTATTTCCTATGCTTTTCTCTTTTATTCCCTTCTAAAGGAAGCACGACCAGCCCGCTCTAAGTAGGACAATACTCATAATGACCTTTCTAAGGCAGGCAATGCATAAGGCCCACGGGTGCTCTCCTGTGGCAGCATCCGACCTTTCTTGGTCATCTCTGAGTATAGACCTCTTTTTATCAACTGCCTCTTTCACAGGTTAATAGTTTAAATCTAATATATCAAAAGGATTGGCAACGTCCATTTTGCGTATATTCATCTTATATGCACTGCCTGCATAGAGCTCTATCAGATGATGATTTACAAGCTCTCTACTACTCTTATCGGATACTATACTGTTGGAGTCAAATTAAGATGGTTTCATCTTACTGATCTGGACTTCATACTATAGACATCATATCTGATCTCGCGAAAATACCACTATTGCAGTCTGATATATATTTGGTTATTAGCAAAGTTTGTCTGACAATTCTTCTGCTATCTGATCATATCTATCTTATCATATCAATAGTTAGCATTTGCAAGTTCCATCCAGGTATTTGCAACCTACTTTTCTTTTACATCTGCTGCTCACTTTTCCATTTGTAGTGATTAGCAGGTATTTGCAAGTCTCATTCAGGTACTTGCAGCTTACTTTTATCTATTATATCTGCTTCTAAATCTTTTCTTGCAGAGATTAGCAGGTATTTGCAAGTTCCATCCAGGTACTTGCAACTTAGCTTTTCTACTATATCTGCTTCTAAATCTTCTCTTGTAGAGAATAGTTGGTATTTGCAAGTTCTATCCAGGTACTTGCAACCTACTTTTCTTTTATATTTGCTGCTCACTCTTCCATTTGCAGTGATTAGCAGGTATTTTTAAGTCCCCTTCAGGTACTTGCAGCTTACTTTTATATATATCATATCTGCATATAACATCTCTTTTGCAGAAACTAGCAGACTCTTGAAAGTCCCCTTCAGGTACTTGCAACTCATTTTTCGTTCACGCAAACTACTTGCTCTTCATTTTATAGAGGATAACAGGTACTTGAAAGCCTCCATCAGGTACTTGTAAGTTATTATTCTTCTATGCCTTCCACTCATCTTTGTTTTACAGAGCTCAGTGGAAGACATTCATGTCTTCTTCATTTTGCAAATGCAATTCATGTACACATGAGATATACCCCCCCCCCACTTCTTTGCCTGCATTAACTTTTCCTTTGTAGGAAGATGATAGGCATTGGCAAACTCCTTCTATGGAGAGACATCAGGTTCTATCTCTCCTTACCTCATTTTTTCTTATGAGTGGATCACGATTTTCGTGGGTCTCCTACATTTTGAAGTTCGCTTCGGGACTTAAAAAGTGCGGGGATTATGTTAAACTGGAAATCGGCAATCCCTCCCAAGTTAGCTAGCTTGCGAGTCGCGGCCTGCTCCAGGTTCCCCCTGAAGGTCGCAACCAATCCTAGATGGGCGAACAGACTTCTCCGTCCGCTCAGGTCACGCGGCTAGGGCAGTCTCGCCCGGTCTGACCGCCCAGGTCGCGCAGCAGCCGCTCATTCTGTAGGGGCAGTAGACTGTTGAAAATGTTTAAGTTGACTACCTAAATCACCTAGAGGGGGTGAATAGGTGAGTTTTGCGTCTTTTTGCGGAATAAAAAGTGTAAGAGCGATGCACAATAACTAAACAAGCATACACAGACGACACCAAGAATTATAGTGGTTCCCCAACCTTGGGTTCATCCACTTTCCACCTCACCGATCTAGCAATGCAGTAGACTATGATACTCCGCTATTCTGTCGGATTGAAAACAATCCTATAACTCAGAAAAAAGGTTCCTACAACTCGATCCCCCAAAATAGGATCTACACTCGTAAGAGAAACTTCCTACAAAAATCTCGGAGAACAATGCTCATAAAACTCGGAGAAGAATCTCCTACAAGAATAAAATTATTTATAGAGAAATATACAAACAGTAAAATCTCAAATCTGAATGTTGAGCCCTTCTTCCTTCTTAAACTTAGAAGCTCTGTCAGAAATGTATTGCAGAAGACATAGGAGAAATCTCTTGATCTGAAAACGTTGGACTCAACACGATCAAGGAAAAGATCTGTCGATGTATAAAATCTTGATCTGTTGAATCTCTTATTCTGAAACTCTTGGATCAAAAGCAGATTGGCGATGAAGACAATGAACAACGGCGGCTTCCTGATTTAGAATGCAAATTACGATTCATAATACTTAGGTTTTTCTTCTTAGGGTTGGTCGATTATGATAAGACCTTTTATAGGACTTGCATAACGGTCATAATCACATTAAATGCATGCCATGTGGACCAATCAAGTGTTAATCATATTTGAAATTACTTCTGTCGGGACTTAAGAAAAATTCAGAAATCGGTACTGCATTTCTCGAGGGAGTCAATTGTACTCAAGAAGATGTTTTCTGTTTCTAGGGAAGAATTAAGAAGTTCTCGAGAAATGAACTTAGGAAAAATGTAGCGATGGAATCCAGATATCTCGAGAATGAGAATAAGTACTCGAGAATAATAAATTTTTGTTCTCGATAACAAGGAAGTATCTGAAAGTCCACCTAGTGTCGGCTATGCGCACCTATGGGGGGGGATAGGTGACGTGTGGTTCTTTTGCGGAATTTACAGATGTACCTGCACAATAAAAACAACAAACACAGCACACAGAAAACACAGCAAATTTATAGTGGTTCCCCGACTTGGGTACATCCACTTTCCCCCCTTCGACCTATCTCCCCAACAAGGGACGACTCGGTCACTTCACCAACGGGATTGAAATCCAATCCCTTCACTAACGGAAGGAGCCCTTCCACACGTGAGAGTCAACACTCCCACAAATCGGGTTGCACCCAACCCTTACAACACGGAACTAAAGTTCCTTTACAATGAAATAAAAGTAGAATGTACACGTGATACAAACTTCTCTTGGAGACTTCGGTGTTCCTCTTTGTTCGACGACGTGTTCTTGAAGTCGATGAAGAGTCTACGACCTTGGTCTCTCTTGAGAGGATTTCCCCGGAACGGCGGCGGCACACGAGCGGCGGCTAGCTTCGGGATCGGCGGCTACGATGAAGAGCAGCTGCTGAACTTGGAGATCCAAACTTCGTAGCGAAGCAAGCTAGGTCTACCAACGGTCACTCTAGGATCAGTCGTCTCGATCGATTCGGACGGGGGAGTTTTTCCCGGTCAACGAATCGAGAGACAAGAGATCTCTTCGGATAGACGCGTGAGACACAAGACTTGCTAAGCTTCTGTCACCGGAGATCGGAAGAAGAAAGTGATCAGCAGCGGCGACCACTTGACGCGAGCGGCGGCGGCGGAGCGGAGCGAGTTCGCGGATTTAGGGTTACGTCGCCGCTTGTTTTTCTTTTTCTCTTATCCGTATCATTACTGTTCAAAAGTACCTGAGTATAAATACTGTAGGATTCTCAAATATGACCGTTTGTGGGACCCACAATTGAGATCCCCAAAATCCGGTTCAAACAAATCCAGAAGCAGAATCTGGTTCAGCAGCATTCTGAGAAAACGCCAAGTCAAAATCGGCGAGAATCGCAGACGATTCTCGACGAATCGGCGAGAATCACCAAGTGATTCTCGACGATTCGTCGAGAATCGTTTGTGATTCTCGTCGAATCACTTGTCGATTCTCAACGAATTTTACTTTACACATGGGCTGCTTGACCACTGGTTCGGCGGGAATCACAAGTGATTCTCGCCGAATCTTACTTGGCACCGTCTTGAGATGGCCAAAAGGAGTCGGCGAGAATCACTAATGATTCTCGTCGATTCGGCGAGAATCACTAGTGATTCTCGCCGAATCGGCGAGAATCACTTGGTGATTCTCGTCGAATTTGCCTTGGAAGATTTTTCGTCTTCCACCCCAGGAGCTGCTCCTTGATCCTCCATGCTCCTTGTCTTCTCTTGCATATGAGCGGCCCTGTGCTTGAAAATAAGTGCACTCCAATAGAGAGAGTACACGTAGGCCAACACACTGATCTGCTCAACGAGGGATTACGTCGTGCAGACCCGTGTATATTGACCTACTGCACCCTGACATTGGTGTGCACTTAGCGTGGAGAAACTACAAGCACAACTGGAAATGTTTCATCAAATACATTGTGAATTCATCTTAGCTTGACAGGGGTCTTCCTCAAATCTAGGTAATCGTGGATACAATACCCAACAATCTCCCCCTATTTGACGAAGCCAAAACCCTACTAGCTAAGATGAATAACACCTATCAAATAATAATAATAGCATTTAAAAGATTAAATATGCGACACAAGGGAATATATGCAATCAGAACAGGACTTGAGTCATTCACACATTCAAGTATATATTATATACCAAGAGAAATATATTCACATGAAAGTCAGAATTGTTCACACGACAGTAATAATTGTTAAATGTTCTTAATACACCGTGACCAGCTATAATATAATGACTATTTGTCCTTAGCTCCGTCACCCTTAAGAGTTTGCGCCAAGTACTTTTTGCTCTGCCTTTCCATGTATTCCTTGGGCTTTGGGTAGTACCTAGGAGGAGCAACTTTGTCTGGATCCTTGTTGTTTCTGAAGAAAATGTTGCGTTTCGCTTCAAATGCTGTTTGTGTGTCTCCCATTCATACTGGCTATATGCTTCATTTCGATTTATCTCTCCTCTTTCTTGCAGCCGGAAGGTGTTTAGGATGATGTTCCTTGAGACTGGGCTCCACCTTTTGTTTCTTACCTCCTCCTCACTTAGTCTGATCCTCTTTTGAGTTGGTGTCTCCTTTGATGTCCCTTCCTGAATTTTCCTCTTTCCCCTTGCTTTAGCTAAGGCCTCCTGGTCAAACATGCTTCTCAGCTTAGATTTGGAGATGGCCCTAGCGTCAGCTTCATCAGTGAAAATATCAGCAGCACTTGTACTTACATTCTCAGCAATATGTACTTCCTCGGCAGCCGTAGAAGTCTCAGGAGCCTGAACACCGGCAGGTTGGTCAGGTAGGACGACTCCTAACGTGCCCAGTGCCTGTTGTAGCATCCACCAGCAACTCTCATAGACGTAGTTGCTTGATTTCACAAAGTTTGCATCCATGCTTTTTCTGGAGCTCGGCCATCTTAGCGATATACTCCTTCTCCCCCTTTTTTGGCTTCTTCAGCTATGCAATTGGCATATGAGTGCAAGGAGTCATCAATGTGCTTAGTTGTCTTGCTGAATTCAGTGACTAGGGCCTGCTGATTTGCATTTAAAGTGACCATGTTGCCATCAAATTTCTGAATATTGTTGGCCACAACGTGTGCGTTCTGATTGACAACAGCCAGAGTATCAGTAGTCTTTTTCAAGACGGCCATTAACAGTGTGACAGCTTCGCCGGCCGCAGTATACTTTTCTTCGAATTTCTTTTCCATCACATCCAGCTTATGGTTGATTTCCACCATATTTTTCAACATGAGATCTTCCGAAGTCTTGATCTTTTTCAGCAGTGTTTTATGAGCTGTATCAAAAGAATCTTTAAGCTCGTTCACTATTCCTTGAATGACAGTGATGGTGTGAGTGGCCAGCTTATCTCGTAGTGGAATACCCGGAGGCACCTCTTGGCCTTGCTCTGGCTCGGTAGCAGAAGCATCAGTAGAGCTGGATACAATCACAGCCTCTATGGGAGGAACGTTGGTGGCCTCATTTACCTCCCCCTCCACTGGTGCAGACTTATCAGTAGGAGGTTCATCAGTATCTGGAGATTCAACCACTTCATGGCCCTCACTGACCTCGTCCTCTCCGTCCTCATCCAAAAACTCATCCATATCAGCATCTTCTTCCACTTCTTGATCAGCAGAGTCCAGTGTTTCAGCTTCAGTTCCAAGGGTGTTTCTGTTCAGGACCTCCTCATCCTGCAACCCAGGTTCACTTTCTTCATGAACTTCTGCCACCACATCCCTTGCCACCTGGGCGATTTCAGATATTATATCCAGATGAGTGGGTAGAGTCTCCCCCTCGATTCCTGCAGTCACAGTATCAGGAATTTCACGGGGGGAGGATGCTGGAGATACTTCCTCTTGCTCTTCCACAGCCGGCTGCCCGATGCGCCGCTCCCATCGATCAAATACAGTAGCATCCATCTTTTTTTCAAGTAATGTAGAGGAACTCCTTTGCTCATGTCGAATTTATCTCCGTTGAGCTGGTTGAGATATAGACTGATGATGCGGCCGAAGCTCGGAGTGCCCAGAGTGTCCTTGATCTTTTGAAACATCAACTCTCCCCAGTTGAACCTCTTTCTGCAGACCACGGCTATGAGAATTTTGAACATATCTCCGGAGATATGATCATGGGAGCCTGGCTTACAGATGAGTACTTTCCTATGATGTCGGATAGGAGCTTACCTTCTTCATTCATCTCTTTTCGTTTTACTGATCGTGTGCCTCTGGGTAGACCGCAGAACAGGAGGGTTCTGGCTTTGTCCTCGTCCTCCAAATAGTCTTCCTGCTCCGCACTTGAGAGCTGCAGGTAGCGTGTTAGCTTACTGGCAGACATCTTTACTTTAGTCCCCGCCACCTTACTCTTGATGATGGAGTCTCGGTTTCGAAGCCTTGCTGTAGAAAAGAACTCCAGCACTTCTTTATCTAAGACTTTGCAAGGATGCTCCAATATGAAGGTTAGCCCGGCTTCTTCCAGCATGAGAACGATGTTCCGGAACTCGTCCGAGGCATGATAAAAACCAGTGCGAACCAGTTCGCAACCAGAAATCAAACCTGCGGTCGTCCTTGGGGCCATTGAGGATCTAGAAAGAAGCCCGACTCTAAACATTAGTGAACATTCAAAAGGAGAACATCACTTGGGGTTCGGCCTTGGAGCCATTGAAGAGGAGGTTACCTAAAGGATTACTCGCAGGAGAGTTGACGAGCTTCGGGAAAATCCGCGGTGGAGAGAAGAGTGTCCCGAGGTGTGCGGCCTTGCTAGCACCTTGCGGAGAGAGGATGGTCACACACAGCAGCGATTCGACGGCGTCGACAAGAGCGTCGGAAGTGCCCGTGCGCGAGTCGGCGAGTTCGCGGAAGTGCCCCGTGCGCGAGTCTTGGTGAGTTCTCTTGCGCGAGGGTCGTCGGGTGTGTTCTTGCGCGAGTCGAGAGGAAGGCGAACGGGCGACGGCTGTGAGAGGGATTCGGTTTCGGCGGGATTTATATCAGTCGTCGGGATTCGTAAGGAAGTCGAGCGGTCGGGAGCTTCTTCGGCGGGATTTGTCTAATTCGGCGAGATGTAAAATGGGTCGGCGGGATTCGGAGTAAATATTGATGTTTTTCTTGATTACTTTGGGAAGCATTGCACCATTTTAGATTTTCCAATGTCAAGTTACTAAAAGGAATGATAAATGCAAGTATATTCTAAAGTCAATCTATTTGAACTTTACTGAGGTTTTTGCAAAGTCTTCTAAATGTCAATTGTATGTTTGTCGAAATTTACAACGACATGTCCTCGAATGTCAAGTTAATACAGGATTAATACATACATGTTTGTTATAACGACACTTTATTAGGATTAGAACGAGACCTCTTCAGACCCTTCTTGATGTCAACTGTGATGTGTCAAAATTCGCAATGACATATCTTTGTTATCCTTGTATCGATGTGTAATGGTTTGCATGCCTCGAGGTAATCTCTCCTTAAAGGTGCACACATATATGATAAGCATAAGTATACTTATACACAAGGATAAAATATATATATATATATATATTTAATTTGAATGAGGATGCATCATGACACAAGTCCTTGAACTGATCAAAGTTACCTGGGATAAGGAGAGTCATCGTCTTAGTCCCACAGGTAGAACATATCAGTAGCTTAAAGTGATTATGCTCAACAGGTAGCACGTCTGTTATTGTAGGCGCTTGTTCCAAGTTAGCCTTGAGCCACGTACTGTCTAGTTCCCAAGTATTCACGGGGATCTAGACTACCCTGCAAAACAGAATTACTTTACCTTAGGAACCCAAATCATATTGGGTCCTAGGTTTCTATTAGCATGAACACGCAACTGCCTTCCGTGAGAAAACCTGTCTGGAAGACTGCCTCTGTCCCTATAATGTGGAGAAGCCCTTGCTGTGGGCACAGAGAGGTTGTGCCAACAGTCAATGGCAAAGTGTCCCACTTTGCCGCAGCACCAACAAGAGTGAATGTTGTATCGCCGTTTTTGACCTGATCTAGTGACTGATGTAGTCACGGTCCTAGGTCTCAAAGGGATAGGGCATGTTCTTGTTGCACAAATTTCTCTTCCATCGAGGCATGATGAAGGGTGGAATGAATGCATGATGTGAGCGTTATGAGGCCGAGAAGGTGGTGCCATTCTTTCAGGCATCTTCCTTGCTGAGGCTCCATGACGCCTGACATCATGACTTCTATTCTCCCTATCCCGTGTCCTTGAATGGAGAGAATTCTTCTGTGAACCAGGACCTGCAGATCCACACTTTGTTGTGGCAGTGGCCGTGAATACAAAGGGCTCAGAATGAGCCTTAGGTATTTCTTCATGGGTGGCCATGATGCCTCTTGCACTATGGTGGACATTTCCACATGGGGACAACTCACCCTTACAGTGACCACGATTATTCCTGTGGTCATACCTGAAGGCATGATGAGTTGCCTTCCCGCTTGGAGTGGGAGGTCGGAACACCGTTTTCCCCATTTCTCCATCCCTGGATAATCCGGGAGATCCACCCGGTTTCTTGTTTTCTCTTTATAGCATCAACTTTGGAGAAGTTGGATACTATACGTTTCTCATTTTCTAGACTATTCTCTAGAGCTGAGATCTTAGAGTCCTTGACCTTGTTGGACGCCAATTGGAGAACCAACAAGATCTTCAGTTGAGCAATCTCTCGAGCTTGCTCCTCAGCAAGTAGATTGCTTTCCTGAAGGGCTCTCTTCAGGAATCAGTATCTTCTGGAGGAGAGCAGTTTCTGTCTTCAGAAAAGTCAAAAGATGTGGGACAGGATGAAGATGATACCTGCTCATCTGGGTTATTGTCATTAGAATCAGTGACCAATGTTTCGTCCTCGTCGGAGCTGCTGCTTTCCTCACTATCTTCTTCAGTCTCTGACAAGGATACTGGAGCTCTGATGCAATCCGAAGGATCTTTGCATTCATCTTCAGAAGTGAGAACCCCCACATAAGCTTCATCCTCAGATTGGCAGCAAATTTCAGCTTCCTCTGACCCCCCCATCAGCTCTGAGATCATCTCATCCATAGAGATTTAGCCGTTTTACATTTTTCCAACCTGGAGCGAGAGGCTCCAGACCAGACATCCATAATAATTTGTCGAATCCTCTGGTCCAGTTGGAAAAATGAGAGTTCCATCTCTATCATCTCAGGGATGCACACGGGCACTTGGGTCCCCGAGTCGGTGGTCTTCATGGGATAAATGGACCCTCTTCCAGGATGAGGGATGCTCGAGGATCGATGGCATCCAGGTGAATTAACACTCTCATCCTCCAGATAGGATAATAATCCTTTGTGCATGCAGGGAGTTTGAGTGGCAATACGTCATAATCCAGATCCATGCTTCTGACACTGGTGGCAGGATTCACCTCAAGGTGTTAGCCTTTTTGTTGAGGAACCTGCTCTGATACCACTTGAAAGTCCACCTAGTGTCGGCTATGTGCACCTATGGGGGGGGATAGGTGACGTGTGGTTCTTTTGCGGAATTTACAGATGTACCTGCACAATAAAAACAACAAACACAGCACACAGAAAACACAGCAAATTTATAGTGGTTCCCCGACTTGGGTACACATCCACTTTCCCCCTTCGACCTATCTCCCCAACAAGGGACGACTCGGTCACTTCACCAACGGGATTGAAATCCAATCCCTTCACTAACGGAAGGAGCCCTTCCACACGTGAGAGTCAACACTCCCACAAATCGGGTTGCACCCAACCCTTACAACACGGAACTAAAGTTCCTTTACAATGAAATAAAAGTAGAATGTACAAGTGATACAAACTTCTCTTGGAGACTTCGGTGTTCCTCTTTGTTCGACGACGTGTTCTTGAAGTCGATGAAGAGTCTACGACCTTGGTCTCTCTTGGAGAAGATTTCCCCGGAACCGGCGGCGGCACACGAGCGGGCGGCGGCTAGCTTCGGGATCGGCGGCTACGATGAAGAGCAGCTGCTGAACTTGGAGATCCAAACTTCGTAGCGAAGCAAGCTAGGTCTACCAACGGTCACTCTAGGATCAGTCGTCTCGATCGATTCGGACGGGGGAGTTTTTCCCGGTCAACGAATCGAGAGACAAGAGATCTCCGGATAGACGCGTGAGACACAAGACTTGCTAAGCTTCTGTCACCGGAGATCGGGAAGAAGAGTGATCAGCAGCGGCGACCACTTGACGCACGAGCGGCGGCGGCGGAGCGGAGCGAGTTCGCGGATTTAGGGTTACGTCGCCGCTTGTTTTTCTTTTTCTCTTATCCGTATCATTACTGTTCAAAAGTACCTGAGTATAAATACTGTAGGATTCTCAAATATGACCGTTTGTGGGACCCACAATTGAGATCCCCAAAATCCGGTTCAAACAAATCCAGAAGCAGAATCTGGTTCAGCAGCATTCTGAGAAAACGCCAAGTCAAAATCGGCGAGAATCGCAGACGATTCTCGACGAATCGGCGAGAATCACCAAGTGATTCTCGACGATTCGTCGAGAATCGTTTGTGATTCTCGTCGAATCACTTGTCGATTCTCAACGAATTTTACTTTACACATGGGCTGCTTGACCACTGGTTCGGCGGGAATCACAAGTGATTCTCGCCGAATCTTACTTGGCACCGTCTTGAGATGGCCAAAAGGAGTCGGCGAGAATCACTAATGATTCTCGTCGATTCGGCGAGAATCACTAGTGATTCTCGCCGAATCGGCGAGAATCACTTGGTGATTCTCGTCGAATTTGCCTTGGAAGATTTTTCGTCTTCCACCCCAGGAGCTGCTCCTTGATCCTCCATGCTCCTTGTCTTCTCTTGCATATGAGCGGCCCTGTGCTTGAAAATAAGTGCACTCCAATAGAGAGAGTACACGTAGGCCAACACACTGATCTGCTCAACGAGGGATTACGTCGTGCAGACCCGTGTATATTGACCTACTGCACCCTGACATTGGTGTGCACTTAGCGTGGAGAAACTACAAGCACAACTGGAAATGTTTCATCAAATACATTGTGAATTCATCTTAGCTTGACAGGGGTCTTCCTCAAATCTAGGTAATCGTGGATACAATACCCAACAATCTCCCCCTATTTGACGAAGCCAAAACCCTACTAGCTAAGATGAATAACACCTATCAAATAATAATAATAGCATTTAAAGATTAAATATGCGACACACAAGGGAATATATGCAATCAGAACAGGACTTGAGTCATTCACACATTCAAGTATATATATATATACCAAGAGAAATATATTCACATGAAAGTCAGAATTGTTCACACGACAGTAATAATTGTTAAATGTTCTTAATACACCGTGACCAGCTATAATATAATGACTATTTGTCCTTAGCTCCGTCACCCTTAAGAGTTTGCGCCAAGTACTTTTTGCTCTGCCTTTCCATGTATTCCTTGGGCTTTGGGTAGTACCTAGGAGGAGCAACTTTGTCTGGATCCTTGTTGTTTCTGAAGAAAATGTTGCGTTTCGCTTCAAATGCTTTGTGTGTGTCTCCCATTCATACTGGCTATATGCTTCATTTCGATTTATCTCTCCTCTTTCTTGCAGCCGGAAGGTGTCTAGGATGATGTTCCTTGAGACTGGGCTCCACCTTTTGTTTCTTACCTCCTCCTCACTTAGTCTGATCCTCTTTTGAGTTGGTGTCTCCTTTGATGTCCCTTCCTGAATTTTCCTCTTTCCCCTTGCTTTAGCTAAGGCCTCCTGGTCAAACATGCTTCTCAGCTTAGATTTGGAGATGGCCCTAGCGTCAGCTTCATCAGTGAAAATATCAGCAGCACTTGTACTTACATTCTCAGCAATATGTACTTCCTCGGCAGCCGTAGAAGTCTCAGGAGCCTGAACACCGGCAGGTTGGTCAGGTAGGACGACTCCTAACGTGCCCAGTGCCTGTTGTAGCATCCACCAGCAACTCTCATAGACGTAGTTGCTTGATTTCACAAAGTTTGCATCCATGCTTTTCTGGAGCTCGGCCATCTTAGCGATATACTCCTTCTCCCCCTTTTTGGCTTCTTCAGCTATGCAATTGGCATATGAGTGCAAGGAGTCATCAATGTGCTTAGTTGTCTTGCTGAATTCAGTGACTAGGGCCTGCTGATTTGCATTTAAAGTGACCATGTTGCCATCAAATTTCTGAATATTGTTGGCCACAACGTGTGCGTTCTGATTGACAACAGCCAGAGTATCAGTAGTCTTTTTCAAGCCGGCCATTAACAGTGTGACAGCTTCGCCGGCCGCAGTATACTTTTCTTCGAATTTCTTTTCCATCACATCCAGCTTATGGTTGATTTCCACCATATTTTTCAACATGAGATCTTCCGAAGTCTTGATCTTTTTCAGCAGTGTTTTATGAGCTGTATCAAAAGAATCTTTAAGCTCGTTCACTATTCCTTGAATGACAGTGATGGTGTGAGTGGCCAGCTCATCTCGTAGTGGAATACCCGGAGGCACCTCTTGGCCTTGCTCTGGCTCGGCAGCAGAAGCATCAGTAGAGCTGGATACAATCACAGCCTCTATGGGAGGAACGTTGGTGGCCTCATTTACCTCCCCCTCCACTGGTGCAGACTTATCAGTAGGAGGTTCATCAGTATCTGGAGATTCAACCACTTCATGGCCCTCACTGACCTACCTCGTCCTCTCCGTCCTCATCCAAAAACTCATCCATATCAGCATCTTCTTCCACTTCTTGATCAGCAGAGTCCAGTGTTTCAGCTTCAGTTCCGAGGGTGTTTCTGTTCAGGACCTCCTCATCCTCCAACCCAGGTTCACTTTCTTCATGAACTTCTGCCACCACATCCCTTGCCACCTGGGCGATTTCAGATATTATATCCAGATGAGTGGGTAGAGTCTCCCCCTCGATTCCTGCAGTCACAGTATCAGGAATTTCACGGGGGGAGGATGCTGGAGATACTTCCTCTTGCTCTTCCACAGCCGGCTGCCCGATGCGCCGCTCCCATCGATCAAATACAGTAGCATCCATCTTTTTCAAGTAATGTAGAGGAACTCCTTTGCTCATGTCGAATTTATCTCCGTTGAGCTGGTTGAGATATAGACTGATGATGCGGCCGAAGCTCGGAGTGCCCAGAGTGTCCTTGATCTTTTGAAACATCAACTCTCCCCAGTTGAACCTCTTTCTGCAGACCACGGCTATGAGAATTTTGAACATATCTCCGGAGATATGATCATGGGAGCCTGGCTTACAGATGAGTACTTTTCCTATGATGTCGGATAGGAGCTTCCCTTCTTCATTCATCTCTTTTCGTTTTACTGATCGTGTGCCTCTGGGTAGACCGCAGAACAGGAGGGTTCTGGCTTTGTCCTCGTCCTCCAAATAGTCTTCCTGCTCCGCACTTGAGAGCTGCAGGTAGCGTGTTAGCTTACTGGCAGACATCTTTACTTTAGTCCCCGCCACCTTGCTCTTGATGATGGAGTCTCGGTTTCGAAGCCTTGCTGTAGAAAAGAACTCCAGCACTTCTTTATCTAAGACTTTGCAAGGATGCTCCAATATGAAGGTTAGCCCGGCTTCTTCCAGCATGAGAACGATGTTCCGGAACTCGTCCGAGGCATGATAAAAACCAGTGCGAACCAGTTCGCAACCAGAAATCAAACCTGCGGTCGTCCTTGGGGCCATTGAGGATCTAGAAAGAAGCCCGACTCTAAACATTAGTGAACATTCAAAAGGAGAACATCACTTGGGGTTCGGCCTTGGAGCCATTGAAGAGGAGGTTACCTAAAGGATTACTCGCAGGAGAGTTGACGAGCTTCGGGAAAATCCGCGGTGGAGAGAAGAGTGTCCCGAGGTGTGCGGCCTTGCTAGCACCTTGCGGAGAGAGGATGGTCACACACAACAGCGATTCGACGGCGTCGACAAGAGCGTCGGAAGTGCCCGTTGCGCGAGTCGGCGAGTTCGCGGAAGTGCCCGTGCGCGAGTCTTGGTGAGTTCTCTTGCGCGAGGGTCGTCGGGTGTGTTCTTGCGCGAGTCGAGAGGAAGGCGAACGGGCGACGGCTGTGAGAGGGATTCGGTTTCGGCGGGATTTATATCAGTCGTCGGGATTCTTAAGGAAGTCGAGCGGTCGGGAGCTTCTTCGGCGGGATTTGTCTAATTCGGCGAGATGTAAAATGGGTCGGCGGGATTCGGAGTAAATATTGATGTTTTTCTTGATTACTTTGGGAAGCATTGCACCATTTTAGATTTTCCAATGTCAAGTTACTAAAGGAATGATAAATGCAAGTATATTCTAAAGTCAATCTATTTGAACTTTACTGAGGTTTTTGCAAAGTCTTCTAAATGTCAATTGTATGTTGTCGAAATTTACAAATACATGTCCTCGAATGTCAAGTTAATACAGGATTAATACATACATGTTTGTTATAACGACACTTTATTAGGATTAGAACGAGACCTCTTCAGACCCTTCTTGATGTCAACTGTGATGTGTCAAATTCGCAATGACATATCTTTGTTATCCTTGTATCGATGTGTAATGGTTTGCATGCCTCGAGGTAATCTCTCCTTAAAGTGCACACATATATGATAAGCATAAGTATACTTATACACAAGGATAAAATATATATATATATATATTTTTTTAATTTGAATGAGGATGCATCATGACACAAGTCCTTGAACTGATCAAAGTTACCTGGGATAAGGAGAGTCATCGTCTTAGTCCACAGGTAGAACATATCAGTAGCTTAAAGTGATTATGCTCAACAGGTAGCACGTCTGTTATTGTAGGGCTTGTTCCAAGTTAGCCTTGAGCCACGTACTGTCTAGTTCCCAAGTATTCACGGGATCTAGACTACCCTGCAAAACAGAATTACTTTACCTTAGGAACCCAAATCATATTGGGTCCTAGGTTTCTATTAGCATGAACACGCAACTGCCTTCCGTGAGAAAACCTGTCTGGAAGACTGCCTCTGTCCCTATAATGTGGAGAAAGCCCTTGCTGTGGGCACAGAGAGGTTGTGCCAACAGTCAATGGCAAAGTGTCCCACTTTGCCGCAGCACCAACAAGAGTGAATGTTGTATCGCCGTTTTTGACCTGATCTAGTGACTGATGTAGTCACGGTCCTAGGTCTCAAAGGGATAGGGCATGTTCTTGTTGCACAAATTTCTCTTCCATCGAGGCATGATGAAGGGTGGAATGAATGCATGATGTGAGCGTTATGAGGCCGAGAAGGTGGGGTGCCATTCTTTCAGGCATCTTCCTTGCTGAGGCTCCATGACGCCTGACATCATGACTTCTATTCTCCCTATCCCGTGTCCTTGAATGGAGAGAATTCTTCTGTGAACCAGGACCTGCAGATCCACACTTTGTTGTGGCAGTGGCCGTGAATACAAAGGGCTCAGAATGAGCCTTAGGTATTTCTTCATGGGTGGCCATGATGCCTCTTGCACTATGGACATTTCCACATGGGACAACTCACCCTTACAGTGTGACCACGATTATTCCTGTGGTCATACCTGAAGGCATGATGAGTTGCCTTCCCGCTTGGAGTGGGAGGTCGGAACACCGTTTCCCCATTTCTCCATCCTGGATAATCCGGGAGATCCACCCGGTTTCTTGTTTTCTCTTTATAGCATCAACTTTGGAGAAGTTGGATACTATACGTTTCTCATTTTCTAGACTATTCTCTAGAGCTGAGATCTTAGAGTCCTTGACCTTGTTGGACGCCAATTGGAGAACCAACAAGATCTTCAGTTGAGCAATCTCTCGAGCTTGCTCCTCAGCAAGTAGATTGCTTTCCTGAAGGGCTCTCTTCAGGGAATCAGTATCTTTGGAGGGAGAGCAGTTTCTGTCTCAAAAAAAAAGATTGGGACAGGATGAATATTCAACCTATCTATTGACATGAAATTACATCTCAGTGAACAACGGACTTCATCCTGGGATCGAGAAGATCAAATCTTCATTCATCTCTGAAAAAAACCACAAGCAATCGCATCTAGCATTCACTTCAGAAGTGAGATCCCCCCACATAAGCTTCATCTCAGAGGAGCAGCAGTTTCGTTCTGACTTCCCCAAAGTCTAAAGATCTGGTCAGGATGAAGATGATACCTTTTCATCTGGGCGAAAGTCGAGCAGAATCAGTGACCAATTTCGTCCTCGGTCCGGAGCTAGCTTCCTAATGTACTATCTTCCTTCAGTCTCTGATCATGGATAAATGGAGCTCTTGATGCAATCCCGAAGGATCTTTGTCTATTCATCTTTCTCATAAAGATGAGAACTCGTCCACATACAGATTCATCCTCGATGATTGGCAGCAAAGTTTCAGCTCCTCTGACCCCCCCATCAGCTCTGAGATCATCATCCATAGAGATTTACTCCGTTTTAACAATAGTGTTTTCCAACCTGGAGCGAGAGGCTCCAGACCAGACATCCATAATAATTTGTCGAATCCTCTGGTCCAGTTGGAAAAATGAGAGTTCCATCTCTGTCATCTCAGGGATGCACACGGGCACTTGGGTCCCCGAGTCGGTGGTCTTCATGGGGATAAATGGACCCTCTTCCAGGATGAGGGATGCTCGAGGATCGATGGCATCCAGGTGAAATTAACACTCTCATCCTCCAGATAGGATAATAATCCTTTGTGCATGCAGGGAGTTTGAGTGGCAATACGTCATAATCCAGATCCATGCTTCTGACACTGGTGGCAGGATTCACCTCAAGGTGTTAGCCTTTTTGTTGAGGAACCTGGCTCTGATACCACTTGAAAGTCCACCTAGTGTCGGCTATGTGCACCTATGGGGGGGGGGATAGGTGACGTGTGGTTCTTTTGCGGAATTTACAGATGTACCTGCACAATAAAAAAACAAACACAGCACACAGAAAACACAGCAAATTTATAGTGGTTCCCCGACTTGGGTACATCCACTTTCCCCCTTCGACCTATCTCCCCAACAAGGGACGACTCGGTCACTTCACCAACGGGATTGAAATCCAATCCCTTCACTAACGGAAGGAGCCCTTCCACACGTGAGAGTCAACACTCCCACAAATCGGGTTGCACCCAACCCTTACAACACGGAACAAAAGTTCCTTTACAATGAAATAAAAGTAGAATGTACACGTGATACAAACTTTCTTTGGAGACTTCGGTGTTCCTCTTTGTTCGACGACGTGTTCTTGAAGTCGATGAAGAGTCTACGACCTTGGTCTCTCTTGGAGAAGATCTCCCCGGAACCGGCGGCGGCACACGAGCGGCGGCTAGCTTCGGGATCGGCGGCTACGATGAAGAGCAGCTGCAGAACTTGGAGATCCAAACTTCGTAGCGAAGCAAGCTAGGTCTACCAACGGTCACTCTAGGATCAGTCGTCTCGATCGATTCGGACGGGGGAGTTTTTCCCGTCAACGAATCGAGAGACAAGAGATCTCCGGATAGACGCGTGAGACACAGCCTTGCTAAGCTTCTGTCACCGGAGATCGGGAAGAAGAGTGATCAGCAGCGGCGACCACTTGACGCGAGCGGCGGCGGAGCGAGGCGAGTTCGCGATTTAGGGTTACGTCGCCGCTTGTTTTTCTTTTTCTCTTATCCGTATCATTACTGTTCAAAAGTACCTGAGTATAAATACTGTAGGATTCTCAAATATGACCGTTTGTGGGACCCACAATTGAGATCCCCAAATCCGGTTCAAACAAATCCAGAAGCAGAATCTGGTTCAGCAGCATTCTGAGAAAACGCCAAGTAAAATCGGCGAGAATCGCAGACGATTCTCGACGAATCGGCGAGAATCACCAAGTGATTCTCGACGATTCGTCGAGAATCGTTTGTGATTCTCGTCGAATCACTTGTCGATTCTCAACGAATTTTACTTTACACATGGGCTGCTTGACCACTGGTTCGGCGGGAATCACAAGTGATTCTCGCCGAATCTTACTTGGCACCGTCTTGAGATGGCCAAAGGAGTCGGCGAGAATCACTAATGATTCTCGTCGATTCGGCGAGAATCACTAGTGATTCTCGCCGAATCGGCGAGAATCACTTGGTGATTCTCGTCGAATTTGCCTTGGAAGATTTTTCGTCTTCCACCCCAGGAGCTGCTCCTTGATCCTCCATGCTCCTTGTCTTCTCTTGCATATGAGCGGCCCTGTGCTTGAAAATAAGTGCACTCCAATAGAGAGAGTACACGTAGGCCAACACACTGATCTGCTCAACGAGGATTACGTCGTGCAGACCCGTGTATATTGACCTACTGCACCCTGACATTGGTGTGCACTTAGCGTGGAGAACTACAAGCACAACTGGAAATGTTTCATCAAATACATTGTGAATTCATCTTAGCTTGACAGGGGGCTTCCTCAAATCTAGGTAATCGTGGATACAATACCCAACAGTATCTCGAGAAAGATTTTTGACAACTTGAGAAGAGTATTCAAGATCCGAGAAAAGGTTTATGGTTATCGAGAACTATACATGGCCTTCTTGAGAAAATCTTTGGCATCTCGAGAAAAGACTTGAAAAAATTTTGACTGGAAATGAGTAACTCGAGAAGGAGAATCAGGGACTACTTGAGTACAACATGGCATTCCTCAAGAACAGTACTAAGCTTTTACCCCACCTCTTGAGAACTGCTTTTGCAACTCAATACATGCTGATCTCACTCGAGTATAACATTTAGTCTACTCGAGAAAATACTTAGAATTTTCTATAAGTTTGAAAAACTTAGTTTTTTTTAAGAAATTCAAGCACCGGCTTTTCTCCATGAATTTTAGTGCTTGAAAAAAGTGTGTCCTACTAGAGATTCTACACACGAGTCAAACCATGGACACACAATGGGGATTACTTGTATGGTTCTTTGTTTGGTGACTCATTGTAGACTGACGTTGTTCTACACTTGTTAAATATATCCTGCAAAACACTGAGCTAATTAGAAAGACCTCAATACAAACTTAATTCATCTTAGTTCAGGTGATTCAGACAAAATCCTGGGTTATTGTGGATGCATACCCACAATCTCCTATTTGTATAGGCAGAGCCCTCTACACTAAGGTGAATTCCATCAAGATAACAAAATAAATAACCCAATTACATAATAGATAGAAGAAATGCTGTTATATAGAAAAATCAAATCATCAAAACTAAAGGTTTATATTAAAAGATATTGTCCAAGAAAAAAATTCAATTCCACATGATCTCAAAAATGAATTTTCTGATCATCTTCAATTTCTATTAGTTCTGTTGTTGTTGTTGTCTGTCCTGCTTCTCTTGTTGCCTCTTCTGATACTGTAAGATTTAGGAAAGTAATTTGGGAGGTTTGGGTTGAGCCTTGGGATTATTCTTTCCATAGTCTCTATCATACAATCTCCTTTTGGTAAGAGATTTCTCATATAAGTACCATTCATAGGGAGCTATAATGATATCTCTGTCTTCATTAAATCAACAACAAGTTTAAAAGTTTCAAGAATTTGGGATTTTGAGGTTGGAATCCATACTTCAGAAAATTCTTGAGCTCTTCTTCTTTCAGCTTCAGGATAAGGAGTGGATCTGCTAGCAGAGGCACCTTCACCATATTTTCTTCTTTTAGCTTTCTGTATCTCGGGAGGTACATGAGGAGGAATATTTGCTTGTTCAGGATCCATACTTGTTCATATGTTTCAGGAGGTGGTCCTTAAATATTCATGCCCTGAAGAGAATTTAGGTCTATTTACATCCATGCATGCAGGAGGGGGTGCAGAAGTGTCAATTGAATAGATCAGGGAAAAGCTGATTGTGCATCCATATGCAATATCATATTTGTAAGGCTGTGTACTCTTAACTTCTTAAGCACTGATGCTTGAATTTCTTTCATTTGATCATCCATTGATTATTCATTGTTTGAACTTTCTTCTCAAGATGTTCTTTCACTAAATCCCCCCCTTTCTGGATTCTATAGATAGGGTGCTATTGACACTTTCTTTGAACCGCCCAACTTCTTCACAGTCTTGAAGTTGCATTCTTGAGCTTTCTTTTTTAATTGTATCTGATTATTGGCTAGAGTGACTGACTGTCAATTACTCACAATGCTGGTAATGGTGTGATCTATTACTTTTCCTCCAATTTGTAAAAGTTTTTAACTCATCAGTATTGTTTTGGATTTCAGCAAATCCTCAGCTCATCTCTTTCACGAAGCATTACTTTATCAGTTACAGCTTTATAGAAGTATCAAAATAATTTGTCTGTTCTGCTAAATTGCTTCAATATTACTCAAGATATTACCTTCAGAAATACTTTAGTTTGAGGAGAGGAGGTAGAACTGGGACAGTCTCGGGGCAATTTCTTCTATGAGGATTGTGGAGGTAGAAGTTTGTTTTTCTTCTGACTGTACTAACTTCATCTTCAGCATCTTTGGCTAATATGGTGGGAATGTTGAAATGGATACTAGGAAGATGAGGGTTAACATATTCATAGCACGTGTTTTCTTCTTCAGTATCAGAAATTGAACAACCTCTTCATCATATACATCTTCAAGAGGAGATATTTCTGGTTCTGGTTCAGAAAAATGTTCTGGTTGAGGAGACTTTCTTGAGGATACTTTGCTGGTGGAGAAGGTTGATCTTCGGTACAGTGAATAGAGGGTGTTTAGAAGAGAGTTCCTCTTTCATCTTGTTGATATCATCATCTATAGACAAAATCTGTTCAGTTACCTGAGCAACAGTCAATGTTTCTACATCTGGTAGATCTTCAGCAATGAAATCAGAATTTTCTACTTGGAGAGAGGTGGCCTAGGCAGCAACTGATGGAGTTAAACTATCTTCTAATACTGTATTTGCAGCAGCAGGTGAAGTGACTTGGGCTGGAATTTCTATAGAAACTGGGGCAGGAGTTGGAGTTTGAGAGGGCTGAACTAGAACAGATGGAGCATGCTACCCCTCAATAACTGGATAAGTTATTTGATGAGAAGGGAGGAGATGAGTCCCTGACTTCAACTTCATTTTTTTGGGTTCTTGGACAGATTTCTGAAGCTTAATCTCCCATCTTTGGATGGAGGAGATGGAGGCTTTCTTCATGTGGTGAAGGGCCATACCATTATTCATAAGGAAGACATCTGACTCATTTGTGTTAGGTAGAGAGATAGGATTATACCATAGTTAGGGCTCTTGGATACTGCCTTAATCTTATCAAAAATCATCATGCCCCTTGATATTTCTTTCTGCAGATAACAACGTAATCATATCAAAGAAGTCTGGGGTGATGTAGCTGATAGAACTGTGTCCTGCAGAGGAGGACTTTGCCAGAATGTCTGCAAGCATTTTCTTTCTACATTCATATGTAGTCTGCGAACTGTGTGAGTTGACTGGAAGGCCACAGTAACTATAAGCCCTCTCATAATCTGTCTCGTTTAGGTGGTCTTCTTCGTCGATCATTGTTAGCCGCATGAATTGTGAAACAGAGTTAAAGTAATCTTGATTTTGAAGTCCCGAACCCTGGATTTCAGCACTTTT